>CM039593.1:26293824-26723109 GCA_022457205.1 Saccharum spontaneum | reverse complement strand
TAGACTATAAACACAGCCGCCGCCGCTGTTAGACAATTGGGTTTTGTTTAGAGTTTAGTTTTCCATCGAGAAACTGAATCGTTCATTGTAACTATGGTGACAAATCCTTTTACAGTGATCCAGGGCCCCTGTTCTTGATCTCCTCCACTGTGTTGATTAGTCCTTTGGAACCGAGTTCTTGAACCCTCTATTGATATTCGCATCATTCATATTTGCAATTTCAGATTGCGTGTTTTACCTTCTTGCTTGTGTTCTTCGATTCACTTGCAGGAAAAGCCTTATTGGCGAGGTCAATCAAGTTGTGCTTAGTTGATAACCAACGGAGCTATGGTGTAACGGTTGCAGGGTTCAAATCGTGTCTGATTTGAAGCCAGATCACCAACGTCGAGATCTCCACAAGTCGAACTTACCGGTTACCTCTCGGAAGATCGGGCGTGTATCTCATCACCAAGGATGCCGTCCCCGCGGCGGTTGCCGTGATGGTGGGTGTGGGCAGTGCGCTGGCATGGCAGCGAGCTAGTTGAGGTGGTCCCGGTAGGGCAAGTAGAGCGGGCGCATTACGCCGCTCGTATGCGCGCACCAACAGCATGGCATGTTGCAGGTTCTGTGGCTCGTGGAGCTCGACGTCGACGTGGATGTGATCCAGGAGGCCCCCGGTGAAGAGCTCTGCCTTCTGCAGTGGGGAGAGTGTGCCCACGTGCGCCACGTGGGCCTGGAACACCTCCATGTACTTGTCGATCGTGGACGTGAACGGCAGCCGTGCCAAATCGGACAGGTGATTGGTACTCAGGGGCGGCCTGAACCGTTGTTGGCATAGGCTCTGAAACTCCACCCAAGGTGAACGACCCAGCTCACTTTTGAGGACGAGGTACCACTGTTGTGCCGTGCTGGTGAGGTGATACAAGGCTAGCCACACTTGGTCAACGGGGCGCATTTGTTGTCCATGGAAGAACTGTTTGCACTTGTTCAGCCAGCCGAGCAGGTCGTCCTTGCCGTCGAACATCGGGAATGAGAGCTTGTGGTACCGCGGCACCGTCAAACACTTCGGCTCCGGTGGTAGATGAGGGAGCGGCGGTGAACTTGCCATGGGTGCCGATGGCATGGGCATGCCCATCTGCATGATGGATGACAAGGATGGCACTGGCGATGGTGAGTGGGGGAAAGCAAATCTGCGTAATGGGTACTCCCTGGCTTGGTGGCGGCTGGGTTGGCATCGTGACCGACGCAGAGGCCGATGGCATCGGGGCGGGTGACGACAACGCCGGAAGTGATGGCATGACTGGCGGCACAGTCAAGAGGTCAGAGATCACCAACGCCGAGGCCACTGGGAGGGTAGGAAGCCCCACGAAACTGGCCAGGCCGTATTGGGGAAACAACGAGGCGGAGGGCGACGACCGGCCCTCGATCGCCGTGAGGCGGGAGGCCATGTCGCCCTTCTGCAGTCGCATGTCGCCCATCTGGGATTGGAGGCCTTGAATGGCAGCGGTGAAGGCATTGAGTGCCTTGACTGGAACGGCCGCCATGGGAGGCAGTGGTGGTGCAGCAGGAGGAGCGGTTGGAATGATAGTGGGAGAGGTGGTCACTGGGGCCGAGGGCACACCGGTGGTGGGGGCGGCGGTGGTGGGCGTGGCAAGGGCAGCGGTGGATCCCGAGGAAGCCATGAGCTCTGGAACCAGGTTGTTATGGCTTAGGTTGCGAAGGGCGTATGAGTGAGAGGTGGCTGGCCGGGGCTTGAACCCACGATGGTGTGGTGGCGGCGCCGTGATCGGCGCCTAGGTTGAATGTGGTGGAGCGACAAGAGCAAGACAATGCTGGGCGCCTAAGGGAGACGTAGTGTCTCAATCCCAGGCTTATCTTTTCATTCACCAAATGTTCAGGCTATATAGCCAATGCAAATACAAATTGGTGCCACAAATAGATAACTGACTAACACATGCAAATCTAAGATCCTGGTCGTAGAGAACTGGAACCGCTCAGTTCACGGTCACCATGTGAACCGTGCGTGCCCGCCTATTATTCAAATGCATGCACTCCTAATTCTGGCGTGCTGTGACTTGAGCTCAGCCACTAGCTATGTTCGGTGCATGCGCTTCTAATTCTGGCATGCTGTGACTTGAGCTCAGCCACTAGCTTTGTTCGGGTGCTGCCAACCATAACACGTAGCATGCTAGTGTGGGCCCGCCCATAGAGAAAATGAGAGGCGCATTTACTGGTGCAGTAACCGGGGAAAAAGGAGAAGCCGAAGGGATCGTGCCACGTTTATTGCACACGTATCCTAAGAATCTCGAGGAGATGGAACAGCACAATCAATGAGATAAATAGCTGAATCGTGGCTATTCCCATGTACGCCCAACCGTCGCATTTGCCATCCAGCCGCCTGCATCCCCAGTCCGCTTGCCCTAGTTCTACTCCGCCACCACCATTAGCACACCTCACCGCAACTAGAAGTGACGCGCTCTCTATACACCATCAAAGCCAGAGCAAAGAGGTGAGAGAGGGAGAAGATGGCCAAGACGGAGGCGACGAAAAGAGCCAAAATGATGAGGAAGGAATGGTGGAAGTCGAAATCCACCAAATCTACCATCAACGACCTCATCGAATTGAGCGTGCTTCACAACCAGGAGCTGGCAGGATGGGGGCTAGCAGATGGCGACAGCTATGCCAATCCCCAGCCTAGTGAGATAGTCGTCTTCGAAGACTTTTTCAAGCAGGGTTTTGGGGTTCCCGTCCATCCATTTCTGCAAGGTCTCTACCTGTATTACGAGATTGGAATCTGCAATCTGCATCCCAACTCGATCTTCCTTGTTTCTGTTTTCATCCACCTTTGCGAGGCGTATGGGGGAATCCAACCCCATTTCGACCTCTTTAGATATTTGTTCTACTTGAGGAAGAAAGGGTCTCAAGGCGGCTCCAAAATCACGGGCAGAGTGTACCTGACGCTCTGGGACGGAATGAAACAAGAGTACCTCAACTGTCCTTGGAACACATCTCTCACCGATTGGTACAAGAAATGGTTCTACATCTATGAAGAGCCTGACAGCAGCACACTGTGTGACGTCAGGTACATTCCAGAGAAGAGGGTGGCATGGAATGAGTGATCAGAGCTGACTGGGCAAGTGGAGGAGCTGATGACGCTGCTCCCTTGGAATCGGCTTGACGGAGTGGCTGTAGCTAGGAATTTCCTCAGCCGTCGGGTGCAGCCGTGCCAGATGAGGGTACACACCAGGTACGAGTACCAAGGGTCAGCCGACCAGACAAGGATGTGGTCGGAGGATCTGGACCATGATGAAGTCGTACGCCGGATTGGGGAGTTATTCAATCTGACCGACCAGAGCTACTCCCGCCTGAGCAAGATCCAGCGTGCATATAAGCTTATCCGACCAGCCCCAAAGGTAAACAATCCTCCTTTTTTGCAATGAGGAAGAAAAAATTGTGCCGACCACCTTAAAGTAAAAAATGCCTAATTGCTCTTGTCTTTGCATGCATAACAGGTGCACGGCGTAGAGAGGCACAGCCTTTATGTGTCGTTGGCGCCTGGAGTGGAGCAACCACAGAGTGTGGAGCCTCCCCCACTAAATGTGAATCGGTGCTACATGGACGTCAAGGATGACCATGAAGTCGGGGCCCAAGCAGATGCCGGGAAAAGGCCAGTCGCCGCTGGCCAGTCGAAGAAGAGGGCCGGAAGTCCTCAGGCAGACAAAGCCCAAGAAGACTCGACTCGGAAGTGCCGTCACATGGTGCAAGACTGGTTGGAGGACGAGGACACAAGTAGCTACATGCTCAACCCTCAGAAGAGGAGGAGTGAGCAGACAACACATGGGGGATCGACCCCACCAGCAAAGGGGCCGTAGGAGGGCCAGACACCGCCAGCGGGCCCAACACCTGACGTGAGGACAGCGAAAGAGCAAGCCAGGCCGCCACCACAGGATGGAGGCCAGGGTTCCTTCGCCTAGCATAGAAGATAGGGGAAGCTGCGTCGTCGTGCCTTCACAACCATCCACTGGAGCTCGGATCTATAAGTTCCTGAAAACTCATTCAAAACTGCATTGATAGTGTTAGCGAGCGTACAAGTAGTAAAGGTAACTATTCTGATGTCCCATCTTAGCTCGGCATCAATGGAGAGGCTCGAGCAGCTGGGCACCGCTGGGGCAACCGCATCAACCACCAGCAAGGCGCCGGAGCAGTTGGAGCCTGAGCAAAGCCTTCCGGGCACCGCCGGGGCAACCGCGTCGACCACCAGCTAGGCGTCGAAGCCTTTTGGGGAAATCAGTTGAAAAGCAAGTCCCCGAGGCCAATCAAAGCGTGCCTGAGTAGACCACACCCCCCACGTGGTCGACGCAAGGTGGTCTGCCTAACGTCGCAGCTAGGGGAAATCAGCGGAAACATCGTCACTGCCCGGGCTACGCCGAGAGTGAAAGCAAACCAGTACCGAGTAGGCGGTAGAGTCCGACGACGACGTCATCGAGGAAATCCAAGGGCACCCACAAGACAGGCGACAACACATATACGTCTATCGTGAACGTGGAGACCACTATGTCTGCCACGAAGAGATCTCCATCGATGAGGAGATGAACAGAGTGGAGCGAGCAGCAAGACGGCTCATTGGAGCAGTATAGGTAGGTGTACTACATAAGTACTATTATAGATTTGGTCAAATCTGTATTCTTTCTTATATGGTACTCTATTTGGCTTGCAGGGCCTCGCGAAGACTGCCAAGTGCCGTAAACGGTGCTTTGACCTGATTCAAGGCATCTCCGAAGACAATAGGGAGCTGACAGCCGAAGTAGATCGGTTGCGCAAGCTGCTTGAGACGACTGAAAAGGACCAAGCAGAAGCCGAGTCACAAAGACTCAATGCTGTTCTCCAGCTTGGCCAGAAAGAGCAGGAAAGAACAGGTAACTTATCTTAGCCATGTGCCCACAAAACACTGGAGAATACTATTGGTATGTACTTATGTGTTTTCCGGAGCTTATTGTAGACCTGGCAGAGGAAGTCACCAGGCTTCAAGAGACAAACACACGCCTGGTCAAGGAGAGTGCCCGATTATCAGCGGAGAATGCTCGGCTAGTAGAGGACCATGCACAGCTCTGAGACCAGTCAATGAAAATGACCGAGGAGATGAAAACCAAAAACCAAGAGATAACCAGTAAGTGGCCGCTGTCCTATTCTTGGTTTTATGAGTCAAATTATGTCCCTTGGCATCGTTTTGATCAGAATGCCCTTGCGCAGCATTGAAGGTCAATGCCAAGAAACACATTGTGGAGTTGCATAAAGATCATGACCTCTGGAAATATTGCTGCACGCAGATGGTGCGTGGGATCGGACCAGTGCTCAACTTGCTTGATCCAGGACTGCCGTCAGAAGAGCCTCAGGTATAGCCGCGAGGAATGATAGACAGGTGTCAACTTGCCTGGAATTGGCTGCAGCAGTTCGTGAAGGAGGCTGGGGAAATTGCGGGGGCCCATGTTCTAAGCATGGTGTGCGGGCATTATCCCCTGATCGACTTCACGTGCTTCGCCAAAGGCTACCCCAAGGTAGTTGGCGTACAGGAGGCGGGAGAGTTGCGGGACCAACTGACGGAGCTAGCGACCACGATTATTGGCGATATAAATCTGTGCAGAATAGCAATGCCACCGTCGCATAGGACGCCGACGAAATCTGCTCCGGGGTCTTCGAGCCGACCACCTAGGACTGCGATCTCGACCAGCCAGTCCCAGGCCAGGCAGTCTATAAGTAAGGAGTAGCCAGAGCCTGCGATCATGACCAGCCAGACTCCTGTAGCTCAAGCTCGACCAGCAGAGGCAACGCCATAGCCATAAATAGGTGGTAGCAAAATCCAGCCCGATCACCGATCATCAAGTGGCTGGTTACCTGTAGCTATAGAGCAGGCAATAGTTTTAGTTTATTGTAAACTCGTGCCTCATCAGGCAAGCTTGTAATAAAGTACTATTGCAGCAATGTAAGCTTGTGTTGTTTTTGTGGAAAAAATGTATTAAGCTTGTATATTGCTGTTTGATAACTAACTTAGAACGTATAAGTGTTCTAGTTTAGTGGTATCAGTTGGTAGACGCGTCATCCAGTAGAATCCGGACAGCCCTAGTCGGATCTGTGGTCCGAGTGCAAGGCGCAGAGCCTGTTCGCACATAAGAGCGCATAGGTCTGACCAGGGAGCACCCGCCGACCACCCTGAGCATAGAGAGCAGGTCCCATGCACGCATAGGGAGAAGCCAGAGATGAGGCTGGCTCCGAGGACTCGAGAAAGAATGGTGGGTCTGTCAACTGGTCATTGATAAAAGTATTTGAAAGAAAGGAGACTCCAGATAAACACATTAGAGTGATCAAAGGTAAAAAAATATATGCTTCATTGAAACAATCAAAATACAAGAAAGTTACATATCTTTATTGATGCGTTTTAGGGGTAGAAACGCCTGAGCTTGTCAATATGCTAGGAGTTGGGTACCTCAATACCATCTAGGTGAGCCAACCTATATGAAGTAGGTCGAGTGACTTCGATGACTTCGAATGGAGTTAGGTACCTCAGCACCATCTAGGAGTTGTGCATGCCATCTTGGTTTGTTTTCCACTTCAAGACCAGGTCCTCGACCACAAAGAATCACTCCTGGATATTCCTATTATAGTATTTGCGTAGTATAGCTAGGTACTTGGCTGTACGCACATAAGAGTCAAGCCACCGTTCTTCAGAGCAGTTGACTTTGAGTTCACGTGCTTCCTCAAACCTGTCTGCATCAAAGTTCTCAACACACGGTGATCGAAAAGCGATATCTACAGGGAGTACTACTTCAGCGCCGTAGACCATGAAGTATGGGGAGGCGCCAGTGTTGCGAATGGGCTGGGTTCGCAGTCCCCAGACCACAGCCGGCAATTCTTTAAGCCATCTTCCAGGAGCTTTATCATTTTCCCTGTACAACCTCTTCTTCGACGCATCAAGGATCATGCCATTGGCCCTTTCGACCTACCCATTAGCTCTGGGATGCGCTACTGACACGTATTTCACAACTATGCTCCTTTCATCATAGAAGTCCTAGAATGCATTGCCAGTGAACTGAGTCCCTAGGTCTATAATTATGTTGTTGGGGAGGCCAAAACGATGTATAATATGATCAAGGAACTCAACCGCCTTCTCTAATGATGCCTTGGTTAAAGACATGTACTCTATCCATTTGGAAAACTTATCAATCAACACGAAGACACATCTGAAGTTGCCAGGGGCCGGCTTAAAAGGACTGATCATATCCAGTCCCCAACATGCATAAGGCTAGGAGGCTGGTATGGTCTGGATCTCATGAGCTGGTACGTGTATTCGTTTGGCGAAAAACTGACATCTGTCACAGCGCTGAACGAGCTTCTCTGCATCGGCCACGACAGATGGCCAGTAGAAACCTGCTCGGAAGGCTTTGCCGACCAGGGTCCGAGAGGCAGCGTGATTGTCGCAAGTACCACTGTGAATTTCATGGAGCAGTTGAATACCTACTTCGCGAGTGATACACTTCATCAAAACTTCCTCCTTTGTGTTTTTGCGCATCAGGACAACATTGACCAGTATGTACTGCTTGCTGTGGCACATGAGCCGCTCGTTCTCTGTTCGATCAGTATATCCGGTACCATCCTGTAAAAACTTGATAAAAGGTACTCTCTAGTCTTCAGTGTTAGTGGTCGGAGGTACTGCAGATATGGTTGGAAAGGATTCCGTAATACTCGGAGGGGGAACCGCAGTCACCAGAGGCTGGTCTGGAGGCTTCTCGACCACCTGATCTGTTTCTTCCTTGACGAATGGTTTAACAAGGTCTTTGACGAACACGCCATGTGGGACTTGAGCTCGGGATGACCCCAACTTAGACAACTCGTCAGCTGCTTGATTTTTGTCCCGGACCACATGGGTGTACTCGATGCCGTAGAATTTGCCTTCCAACTTTCGGATTTCTTTGCAATAGGCGTCCATCTTATCACTAGTCGTGTCCCAGTCTTTGTTAAGCTGGTTAATGACTAGGGCCGAATCACCATAAATATAGAGATGATTTACACCGAGTTCGACCGTAATCCGCATGCCGTGGAGACAGGCCTCATATTCTGCAGCATTGTTAGATGAAGGAAAATAGATCCTGAGGACATAGCGGAGCTGTTCGTTGGTTGGTGAAATGAAGAGCACGCCTGCTCCTGCTCCATCGATGTTCAAGGAGCCATCGAAATACATCTTCTAGTATTCGACTGGCCCCTGATCGGGAGGTGCGCTGAGGTCTGTCCATTCGGCAATAAAGTCGATCAGTGCCTGGGACTTAATAGTTGTACGACTCTGGAACTCCAAGGAGTAAGGGCATAATTTCATTGCCCATTTGACAACGTGTCCGTTAGTGTCCTTATTCCGGATGATGTCTCCAAGCGGAAAATTGGTCTTGACCACCACCCGATATTCGTCGAAGTAATGTTTCAACTTTTGAGATGTAATTAGGATGGCATAGATTAGTTTCTGAATTTGAGGGTACCTGTCTTTCGACTCATTGAGCACCTCGCTAATGAAATAAACAGGGCCCTCAGGAACCTGACGAGCGCGTCTTCCTATTTGGGATCCAGGTTGGCCCCGATGAGGGCCGTCTTGCTGGGGTTGTCATCGACTAGCTGGATCTCCTTGTGCTTGTTGGACTTGATGTGCTTCCGAGGTACTTGGCGCTCTGGGATCTCCAGCTTGCCGATGGGAATCTTGGAGGCATCTGTAACAAAACCGTCCAAATTATAAGAGCACAAGTACAAAAACAATCACCGAAGTGATCAAATTCTCGCACTTGAGCCCATATAACTCCGGTAGTCCAATGAAATCGTGAGGGATTTCAAACCAAACAACATACAAGCCAAGATCGTAGTGATTCAACATAACAAGTCACATGTTACATCCATTTCACAAGTAATCAATATATACATCGGAGTTCAACATAGTTATTACAACTTAAGTTCAAAAGTAGCGGAAGCAAAGTAATTTGAAACTAACATTAATCTTATTTCAAATACGTGCCAGTACCACGGTCGACTTCCAACAAAAGCATTAGAGAGAAGATAACTTAGAAGGATCATGCTCGTGATCACACTCCGCCTCTAAGGCAGGAGCCAACCAACTCTTGCAGTCGTCATGATACATCACAACCTGCAACAAGTGGGGAATAAAACCCTGAGTACGACAATGTACTCAGCTAGACTTACCCGTCATAAACCAGAAATAAAGTGACACCAAGGATCATGCAAGGCTGATATAAAGTGGGCTAGCTTGACAACATTTTGCATAAAAGCTTAATATGGATAAGTAATCATTAATGCTTAAGCATCAAGTTAATTATCATTAACCTGTCATCTATATTTGAACTTGTACTAGAGCACTCACTTGATTAGGAGCAAACAATATTAACCATAGCAGGTATAAGTTGAGGCAACCTTTCCATCGTTATCCAATTAACCATCCATTCAATTTAATGGAATCTACGTTGCCGCTGCTCAAGTCAAGTGCTCACCTTGAGGCTTCCTTTTTAGGATCAAACAACAGCTCTAAGATAGGAAATCTGTTGTTTGACACTTCTCAAATTGCTTTCGAATATTCCTCAACACTTTGTCCAATAAAGTTATGAACAAACCGTTTGTGGCACCTAAGGGCACAAGGATGTTGATCGAAACTAGGGTATGCTTTCTCTAATTCTTCACTTTATTGGATAGAACACCTTGCACTATCTGTTTGATTGTCCAAGATGGAATTGACTTGATCACAATGGCTCTGGAAGATAGAGTATTGCTCAAGTTGTTGACTAGTTGATTAACTTCTGGTTGGTTATTGTTTTGTATGACATAGCCTTCGTAGCTACCAAAGAGTCGTTACCTAGCTGGAGATTAACCTTCCTATTGGTAACTAATCAGTTGTCTCTCAACACTAAAAGTTTCAAATCTTCACTCTTGACCACAACAACTATGGTTGATGCAGAACAGATGGTTGCCATTGAAGTTAGCAAATATGAAGTTATTCTAGAGATGGCTGATTTTGATTGTATGGTCATTATGCCCCCAAGATTGTGACTTAGATAGCTCCGGTCATATGCATAATGCGACAATTGATTCTCATCCCACAGATAACTTGTCCAACATTAAGTGCTGTGTGTCCTTTTTATCCAACAGAGATGAGATACGTTGCTCACTAGATTGAGTTGTCAACACTGGAACAACTAAGTAGAGTCACTTGTCTACCACCTCTTGTAGTTTGTTAATGTTTATGTCGGTGACCTGTTCTTCAAAGGTTATCCTCTTAGCAACTTCAGAAGGAAACTCCACTACTTTTGGTCCAATATAAGGGTCTTTTGATAAGATATGGAAAGACAACCAAGGAAGAAGGTCACGTGAAAATCACACCAGTGTTGTTCTGTAATGGATTATGATTAGAAACCATGATACCAGTGCGTGCCAAGCAGCACAACCTTGTGTGTGCACCCACAGGAGGCTCTCGGTTTCGTCATGGCACCATTAGTTGCTACTCATAACATCATTACTGAACATACACCCGATGAGGAATTTCAAATGGCACTGATTGGGTTGTCCGAACAAGCACCATACCAAGGAAGGATAGCAAGCAAAGGTAGTCACAAGGTTTAGAATCAACAGGGAAGCTATTCGCAGATCAAAACACCTCACAAGAGAACATAGCTCCATTGCCGAAGGTGACTGAGCAGGCAATTTTTTTTGCGTAATTCCACGGATACCTAGCGTCGACTAAGGAAACTACCAGATAATTAATTAACGGAGATTCGATCATGTTGAGCAACAACATGAGATCAAGACTGATAAACATTCGAGACATGGGAAGGTTGGAGACGGATTAAGCAAATTTCAAGGACAAAATTGAGGTACCACTCAAAGATTGAGTTGATAAGGTAGATGTCCGAATTTGCAAGCACACGATTTAGAGGCCATAGCAGAGATACATTGCGTCATACTAGCTAATTTTTGAGAGAGGTAACCAGGAGGTCCAACATGGATTTGGGTACGGTCTCCACAACTGGCGAGGTACAAACCATGGTCAAAGGCTAGCGTTGATGGAAATTAACTTGGTGGGTCAGTCGACAAGGGTCTTCACAAAAAGAGTTGCAAAACATCCACGGCTTATGCAAACATATAGGAGAACTAAACTTTTGGACTTTCGGTCAATCAAAGGCATGGATACAAACATTCAAGGGCTAACCACCAAGTCTACAGGCTCAGACTCCTAAGAGAGAACCTAATTGAAGACAACAACCATACAATTACATACGTGAACTTTGTTTTAGGATAAAGCTATATGACCCTCGTGTGCTCACCGAGGACAAACGAGGTGACAACTAGGGCACTACCTAGATAATAGGCATACATACAACATCACAGTCAAGCAGACATTAGAGAAAATTCAAACGAATGGGCTTAAGCAACCAATACAAAGCACAAGGCTCACCCAAAATAAGCATTTATCTCAAGCATGAACTAACTACAAGTTTGGCTCAAAACAAACGCTAGCTAGGGTGACTAACTTAGCATGTGCTCAGAATCTGGACAGCAACGCAGCAGTTACTTGTTTCAACCATAACTGAGGTTATAGACATCCCACAAAGGTGATCCTAGACTTTCTAGAAAGCTTAGGAAGATGAATACCCTTTAGTTATTCATACCAAAAACTAATTCATAGCTTAACATGACCAAAATTGTTAATGTTTCAGATCTATACCAATATGGACAGAAAACTGACAAGAACTTCAAAAATGCACAACTGGAGTTCTAGGGACACAACAAGGCTGAGCCTTCACTTTATGTAAAGCTTATTAAGTTCTCTATAACTTTCTTATTATTATAGTAAGATGATTCTACAGCTAACTAGGCCAAACATGATAAAGAAGACATCTGTGCCCGGATTTGGACAGATTCTGTCATTCCCCTTTGCAAGCTCATAACTAGAGATTTAGACCACCCCAATTAGTGCTATAGGACATTTTGGAAAGCTTAGAAAAAGTACTACACTGCTTCTATTACCTCCAAGACATGATTCCATATGCACACAGGTCAAACAAATCAAACATTCAGATCGATTCAGAGCATAAGCAAAACCTGACCGTAAACTTCTAAAATTCATAACTCCCAAACTATAAGGCTTAGGGTCATGAAATTTTAGGACAAACCAAATAAGTAAGTTAGCTACAACTTTGGTACTCTCCATAACTACAGAAAACACCATTATGACTATGAAAGTATCACTACAACAGAAAACATTCTAGCAGCCAACATTCGACAAGCAAAACAAAGCTTGCCTTTGTTCTACTTAACAAGAGAGCATACAAACATGTTATTCTAGTAGCTCTAAATTTGTTACCTTAGACCAACATGAATTTAATTCATTCATGAGAATTGTAACACCCAAATTTTAGAGATAACAAAATTGGAATAAGTTAGATAATAAATAATGTCCAATTTAAAATAATAATAAAATAAGTTTGATGTTGCATTCATGCTGCTGCATTTATTTTACTTTGTGGTGTGAAATTTATTTCATTTGATTTGGTTTAGAAATTTCTATTTGAAATAAGTTTTGGAAAATAAATAAAAAAAAGAAAAGAAAGTAGCTTACCTGTTTACCTGCTGCTGGCGGCCCGAAGGTCGGCCTGTTCTTCCGCCTGGGCTGCGTAGTAGGGCCGCTACCGCTCCCTCTTCCCCGTCAGCGTCGCGTGGGCCGGCCCGACAGCCGAGCCAGCCGGCCCAGTATCGCGGAAATCGCGGCCCAGTTGTCCGATCCAGTGCTGCTCCTTCCTTTCCCCTCCATGAGCCACTGACCGGTGGGGTCGCGTTGTCAGTTTCTTCTTCTCCGTGTTGTAACCGAACCGGACTCCAACCGAAGAACACCGCCGCTCTTACTTCGTGATATCCGGGATTTACTAACCGATTTCGGTGATTTGAGGCTATAAATAGGAAGAGGGGACCTTCTAGTTTCCGTTTTTCAACTAAAACGCTAGGGTTGCCGCAAGCAATTGGAGGTTTAGGGTTTAGGAGGTCGGCGGGTTCGGTTGGTCGTCGGTGGAGCTCGTGGGACGGTGCGGGTTCTTTTTCTTCGCGCTGGTGAGCTCGTTGTCTTCTCCTCTTTCTCCCCATGCTCTTCTTTAGGTTTGTAGTGCTTTGAATCTTGGTTTTGAAGCTTGCCGATGGTGCGGCAATGGAGCCGCCGCCCCCTTGTCGTCGTGTGTTGAATTCGGTGACCGTAGATGGTTGTTTTCGGGTAGATGTGATCGCGTGGAGCTTCTCCACCGATTGGAGATGGTAGGGGGGTGAGTGGTGGTCGGATTTTGTGGGGCCGACGAACTCCGGCGAGCCGGCCATGGTGGGTACGGCGGCCGGTGGCCGGACCTGAGGAAGGGGATCGGATTTTACACTGTGCACTTGCTGATGAACCCGAGCCGTCCATCTTGAGATCAACGGATGAGATTAGAAGATACCCCTTCGCGGGTAATCTTTCTAAAGAGACCCTCAAGTTTTTAGAAACTAACCCGCAGTCCTTGGCGCATTCCAGAGAATTACGTTTT
The DNA here is from genome assembly GCA_022457205.1 of Saccharum spontaneum. Classification (NCBI taxonomy): domain Eukaryota; kingdom Viridiplantae; phylum Streptophyta; class Magnoliopsida; order Poales; family Poaceae; genus Saccharum; species Saccharum spontaneum. Next base: position 26,709,529 of record CM039593.1, on the reverse strand, counting down.
CACATTTGGAAAGCGTATTTTCAACCGGTTAAATCAAAAATACGTTTTCAGCAATTTACAGTTTTGCCACTAGAATTGTTTTAGTCATAAAATCTTCGTTTTAACTCCGATTTGATCCGTTCAAATTGCGTTAGGTTCGTAATTGTGAACTCTACATGTTAGTATAGTTTTACAGTTAGTTTTGGTAATTTATTTTTCGAGTTTATAATTAAGTATTTATTTATCTATAGGAAATCTTAGAAAATTCATAACTTTTACGTTTTAATTCCGATTTTGGTGATCTTTGCGTCTGTGTGATCGTAGAAACGTGTAGAAGAGTTTTATAAACTTTTATTACTGTTTTGTTACTGTTGGTGTACTGTTCTAATTATATCTATTTGTTTGCTTCGTGTATGTTTGATTGGATGCATGTATGTTGTTGATTGATGATCGAGTATAGAAGGTGAGCAGTATTTGGACGATTCGGAGTATTACTTTGAGCCAAGTCAGCAGTATTATTTGGAGAGCTTTGATCAAGGCAAGTATAACACAGGACTATCCTTGTTACCTATGCATTGAGTTATCATACATATGCATGTGCTTACCTTGACAACCATAGAGATTATAACGTAGTGCTTGTTATCTTGATTCCTTGTCAACCTTGGGAATGCATATGGGTAGCTATTGCTAGTGCTTAAACTGAGAACAATGATCTTGTAATTTGATTAATGAATTAAGCAATCAACCATTAAGATGATCTTATTACTGTTAAAAGGGGGCTAGAGCAAGTGTATTTATTTTGGTGCTCTGGTTTCTCTCCATAAGGACTTATCTGTAAGTGATAACCGGGATATACAGTACAGCTGTGAGGGCTATATGGCTCTGGCTTTAGTTGTTCAAGAGACCTTTTCTAGCTTGTTAGTGGTTACCTTAAATGGCGTAAGAATGGCTTGCCACGTTGGGTGTAGTGCGAGCCCCTGGCCTAGTGTGTATAGGCTGCGGTTGTTGTGCCACAGGGAAGGGGGGTTCTACATCTGCCTGCCGAGTGAATCTAATGGCCCTAACTTGTTAGACGAACTCTTGAGTGGCTTTATATGGTTTTTGGGTGTTTGGGCTTGATCTCCCCACTCATTTGGAAATCATGACTCACAGTGAAAGTGTACACCTCTGCGCAGAGTTAAAAACTGGTATACTAGCCGTGCTCATGGATACGAGCGGCCTTGGGGATTCTTATGGAATAGTTGATCACCATTGTTATATCATGCTTAATTACTGTTGTTATTATTATGCTCATGTTAATGCTATTCGTTATCATTATTACAATTGATCATTGGTTCTTTAAATGGGAAGTGGTTTATCTTGATGCTACTCAAATGAAAGTCATAAGACTAAAAGCTAACCGCAGTTAAACAGTGTCTAGCCATTTGAGCCTCATGAACCCTGTGTTATATTTGTTGAGTTCGATATGGACTCACTCTTGCTATTTCCACCATAACAGATGAAGATTATGAGGAAGATTATCGTAATGAGTACTAGTCTTGGTGTCAACCAGTCAACCGTGTCCCTGTGTGGAGTTTCCGCTGGAGATTATTACTAGATATTATTATCTATCGTTCAAGACTATGTTTTAAATATTTATTCGCTATGTAATAAGCACTGTGATGATACTATGTAATTTGTCTGCTTATGTGTGCGATCATGACCTAGGGCGCACATGAGTACTTTATGCATCCTATTTTTGTCCTTAAAAATGGGTGTGATAGATTGGTATCAGAGCCGTGTTGACTGTAGGACGCAAGCCTAGTTAGAATGGTCGTTGATAGTATCCATACTTCACTTAATTCATGCTTCCTCTTTTTACCTTGTTAATTACTAAAGTTTTATGCTTCCTCTACTTTATTCTATTGCGAAAATACATTGATTCTATCTAATCTATGTCTAAATCTTGTAGATGCCTCCTCATCCCCGTCTGTCAGCTGCACAATATGTTGCTCGTTTCAAACCCCAGGAGCCAAAGGAAGAGGGTGATCAAGAGCTATCTGATGCTGAATCAAGAGTTGGTGATACACCTATGGAGGATGTAGTTATGGGGTGGACTACGAAGTTTCATATCATGGTTCCTAAGGCTGATGCTTTCTTCCATGATATGTTGACAAGAACCTTGGACAACTACTACTACGACTGGGAGGCTACTTTAGAGTATCGCAGTGCAGAGTATAGTCATCCATGGATGGATTCCTATTGGAAGACGGAGTTATGGGTCAAGAAAAGGGATCCTACCACTAAGGAGCCTAAGGTGGAGTCAAAGTTTATTACCCGAGTGAGCCGGGCAACCGTGGAGACAAGCATGGAGGATGTCGCTTTCAATGCATTTGTTTACTACCATGGTCTACGCTCGGACAAGACGCTAAAGGGTGCACTTCGGCACTTTCCTTGTTTCTTGCATGACAAGGGTATTTGGAACGTGCCACTTGCGGATGATTCCTCCTTGACTTTGCAAGCTATGGTGGCATTAGCTCGTGAATTGGCTCTTCATGAGGCGGACCTGAAGGATGAGTTGCTGAAGGAAAAAGAACTTAAGGAGCAAGCTTACAATGAGATTGACCAATTAAGGGCGGAGTTAGGTCGTCCTAAGATTTATGAGAAGCTTAATTAGGAAATAGGAAAAATCCCTATGTAATAAGAACGATAGTAGTTGCGAGTTAATTTCGAGTTTGGATTGTTTTAAGAGTTAGTTTGTGGTGTGAACAATTGTGTGATTGATGGATTGTTATTATGATAATGTGTGATTTGGATCTTTGTAATGTGTGCTGGAGTTTTGTAGACATGCCTACAAATTCTATTGTTAAGAATATTAAGTTTGATCAAGATATATTAGTGAATATGAGGTTAACTTAGTTCTGTCCTTTGCTGATTTTTGGATCAGTCTGGGATGTTTTGGAAATAACTTAAAATCCGTTCATGGGAAATTTAAGAAATTTTACTGGGAATAATTAGACTTCTATATCTTTCCAATCCCACAAGAATCACCTTAATATCTATTATGAGTTAAGAGATATACCTGTTTCAAGTTGGAGTTACTGCACAGTCTGGAATTCGGGAACAGTTTCTGTTAAGTTCAGTTTTTGACCAATTTATTGACAGAATCAGAAAAAGTGTTGTGAATACGAGTTGTAGGTAATTTTATAAGCTTTCCAACCATGTAAAGATCATCTGATTTGGACATCTGTAGCTCGAGATATGACAGTTTTACTGAGTTGCTGAAATTGGAGTTTGCCCAGAAAATCAGATTTTGTTTATCTATTGTATACATCATCTCGGATTGTACTGAATTCCATCTTCTGTGTTTTGGAAACAGATGTCAGGCAGAGGTCGTGGCAGAGGTCGTGGGGGTGTTAATCCACCCGTTACTATGGTGGAACTCATGCAAACCCAGAATCAGCTGATGCAGATGTTTATGCAGCATATGCAGAACAATCCCCCTGTTGGAGGACCACCACCTGTTCAAGTAAGGGATAAGCGTGGAGAATTTTTGAAGGGACGCCCTCCAGTGTTTTCTCATGCTGCTGATCCTTTAGAGGCAGATGATTGGGTGAGGGCAGTGGAGAAACAGCTGAACATAGCCCAATGCAATGATATGGAGAAGGTGTTGTATGCATCTGGTCAGTTACAAGGGACAGCTCAGACTTGGTGGGAGTCGTACCAGGCTGCACGTCCTGACAATGCTCCTCCTATCACTTGGAATGAGTTTGTTAGAGATTTTCGAGCTCGACATATTCCTGAAGGTATAATTGAGCTGAAGCAGGAAGAATTCAGAAACTTGAGGATGGGGCAGATGAGTGTGAGTGAATATCATGACAGGTTTACCCAGTTGGCTCGCTATGCTCCCAATGAAGTTAGGGAAGATGCAGACAGGCAGCGTCTTTTCTTGAAGGGAATTTATTATGATCTTCGCTTGCAACTGAAAGGGAATAGCTATGCTAGTTTTCAAGAGCTGGTGAACAAAGCTATTGTGCTGGATAATGAGCGTAGGGAGATGGATAGAAAGAGAAAGATGAAGGTGCAAGGCTCAGGAAGCAACAACCGTCAACGCACAAATTCTCAGCATGGCTTTCATCAGAAGTTTCAGGGACCGGTTAGCCAGTGGAATCACAATTCAAACCAGAGGTGGTCCCAAAATTGGCAAAACAATCAGTCGCAACAGCGTTCATCGTATCCACAGCGTCAACAGTATCAGCAGACTGGGCAACAGACTCCTCGCACTGGAAATCCCAATGTTACCCCCATAAAGAATAGTACTCCCAGCACTCCTATTAGATGCTTTGTCTGTGGTAAAGAGGGCCATTTGTCTTACAATTGTCCTGAGAAGCAGAACCAACAGACTCCTCAGAGCCAGAAGAGCAACCAGAGGCAATCGGGTACTGGAAGGGTGAATCACGTGTCTTCTGACACAGCTCATGGTGCACCAGAAGTTATGATTGGTACGTTCAATGTACATTCCACTCCCGCAACTGTTCTTTTTGACTCTGGAGCATCTCATACATTCATATCCAATATTTTTGTTAAAATGCATAGTATACCCATGCTAGCTATGAAAGAACCTCTCTTAGTAAATTCACCTGGAGGTACCATGCAAACCAGTAATCGTTGTCTTCCAATTAGTATGGTATTAAGGGGGGTAGAGTTTAAGATAACTCCTATAGTGTTGCGAACATCTGGGATTGATGTGATATTGGGTATGGACTGGATGAAGCAAAATCAGGCAGAGATTCAGTGTCAGCAGAAAGTGGTAGTTGTGACTGCGCCTAATGGAGATAAAATCAATGTGGATGTAGCAATGCAGAAGCAACCAACCGCGGTGGTGAATCAGATTGAAGATACTATTAAGGGGAATTCAGTGATTGAGGAATTTCCGGATGTCTTCCCTGATGAATTGCCAGGTATGCCACCTGACCGAGACATTGAATTTCTTATTGAATTATTACCTGGAACTGCACCTATAGCCAAACGACCATATAGGATGGGAGTAGATGAATTAGAAGAACTTAAGAAACAAATTAAAGAATTACAAGAAAAAGGTTTTATTCGACCTAGTTCATCACCTTGGGGAGCTCCAGTCATTTTTGTTGATAAGAAAGATAGTGGTCAGAGGATGTGTGTCGATTATCGGTCGCTAAATGAAGTAACCATCAAGAATAAGTATCCTTTGCCCCGGATTGATGACTTGTTTGATCAGTTGAGAGGTGCTTGTGTGTTTTCTAAGATTGATTTACGTTCTGGATATCATCAGTTGAAGATTCGTGCCTCTGATATTCCAAAGACAGCTTTTACTACAAGGTATGGATTGTATGAGTATACTGTTATGTCGTTTGGATTGACCAATGCACATGCATACTTTATGTACATGATGAATAAGGTGTTCATGGAATACTTGGATAAGTTTGTGGTAGTGTTTATTGATGATATACTGGTATTTTCCAAGACAGAGGTAGAGCATGCTGAACATTTGAGGTTGGTATTGCAGAAGCTTAGAGAGCATAAACTGTATGCGAAGCGAAGTAAATGTGAGTTTTGGTTGAAGGAAGTTTCTTTTCTTGGTCATATTGTTTCTAATGGAGGTATATCAGTGGATCCAGGCAAGGTGAAGGATGTACTGAATTGGAAACCACCTACTGATGTTAGTGAGATTCGCAGTTTCTTGGGTTTAGCTGGATATTATAGACGGTTCATTGAAGGGTTTTCTAAACTTGCTAAACCTATGACATCTCTGTTAGAAAAGAATGCTAAATTTGTGTGGTCTAATAAATGTCAAGCTAGTTTTGAGGAATTGAAGAAGAGGTTAACTACAGCGCCTGTTTTGGTTTTACCAGATTTGAGTAAGAAGTTTTCCATTTATTGTGATGCTTCTCGTCAAGGTTTGGGATGTGTTCTTATGCAAGAAGGCAGAGTTGTGGCTTATGCATCTAGACAGTTGAGAAAGCATGAGTTGAATTATCCTACACATGATTTGGAGTTAGCAACTGTTGTTCATGCATTAAAGATTTGGAGACATTATTTGATTGGACATAAGAGTGATATATACACTGATCATAAGAGTTTGAAGTATATTTTCACTCAGTCAGATCTGAATTTGAGGCAACGCAGATGGTTAGAGTTGATTAAGGATTATGATATTGAGATACACTATCATCCTGGTAAGGCTAATGTAGTAGCTGATGCTCTTAGTAGGAAGAGTTATGCCAATGAGATAAGAACATTGTCTATGACTAGTGAGTTATGTGCTGAATTTGAATATTTGAATTTGGGAATTGTTACTAATGCAATGGAATTAGTAATAGAGCCTACTTTAGAGCAAGAGATCTATAAGGGTCAATTGAAGGATGAGAAACTAAAGAAGATAGCGGAGGATATAGTGATTGGTAAGTCACCAGGCTTTAGAATGGATGATAATGGAATTTTGTGGTTTGGAAAGAGGCTGTGTGTACCTGAGGATCAAGCTATTAGACAGGTAATTCTTCGTGAAGCTCATGAGTCAGCTTATTCTATTCATCCTGGTAGTACTAAGATGTATTTGGATCTTAAACAGAAATATTGGTGGGTTGGATTAAAGCGAGATGTGGCTGAGTATGTGGCATTGTGTGATACTTGTCAGAGGGTGAAAGCAGAGCATCAGAGACCTGCTGGATTGTTGCAACCAATGAAGATTCCTGAATGGAAGTGGGAGGAAGTTGGTATGGACTTTATAGTGGGGTTACCGCGTACTCAGAGAGGTTATGATTCTATTTGGGTGATAGTGGATAGGTTGACTAAGGTTGCTCATTTTATACCAGTTAAGACCACATACCATGGACCAAAATTGGCAGAGTTGTATATGGAGAAGGTAGTATGTTTGCATGGGGTTCCAAAGAAGATTGTATCTGATCGAGGTACGCAGTTTACATCGCACTTTTGGCAAGCTGTGCATGAATCTTTAGGAACTAAATTGAACTTTAGTACAGCATATCATCCACAGACAGATGGACAGACTGAAAGGACCAACCAGGTATTAGAGGATATGTTGAGAGCCTGTGCATTGCAATATGGGACCAGTTGGGATAAGAGTTTGCCTTATGCAGAATTTTCTTACAATAATAGTTATCAACAGAGTCTTAAGATGGCACCGTTTGAAGCTTTGTATGGACGTAAGTGTAGAACTCCATTGTTTTGGGATCAGACAGGTGAATCTCAGGTGTTTGGTACAGATGTTCTTAGAAACGCAGAAGATCAAGTACGAGTGATTCGTGAGAATTTGAGAGTGGCACAGTCTCGTCAGAAGAGTTATGCTGATAATAGGAGAAGAGATTTAGTTTTTGAAGTAGGTGATTATGTTTATTTGAAGGTGTCACCTATGAGAAGTGTGAAGAGATTTAATATGAAAGGTAAACTAGCACCAAGGTATGTTGGACCATTTAAAGTTATTGCTAGACGTGGGGAAGTTGCTTACCAATTAGAGTTGCCTGAGAATTTATCTGGGGTGCATGATGTGTTTCATGTTTCACAACTTAAGAAGTGTTTGAGGGTGCCTGAGGAGCAGATACCTTTAGAAGAGTTGACTGTTAAGGAGGATCTTACATATGAAGAGATTCCGATTAAGATTTTGGAGACTGCGGAGCGGGTTACTCGAAGTCGGGTTATTAAGATGTGTAAAGTGCAGTGGAATCGATATTCAGAGGCAGAGGCAACTTGGGAAAGAGAGGATGAATTGAGGAAATCATATCCGCAGTTATTTGAGTAAGCAGTTCAATCTCGAGGACGAGATTCTTTTAAGGGGGGTAGAATTTGTAACACCCAAATTTTAGAGATAACAAAATTGGAATAAGTTAGATAATAAATAATGTCCAATTTAAAATAATAATAAAATAAGTTTGATGTTGCATTCATGCTGCTGCATTTATTTTACTTTGTGGTGTGAAATTTATTTCATTTGATTTGGTTTAGAAATTTCTATTTGAAATAAGTTTTGGAAAATAAATAAAAAAAAAGAAAAGAAAGTAGCTTACCTGTTTACCTGCTGCTGGCGGCCCGAAGGTCAGCCTGTTCTTCCGCCTGGGCTGCGTAGTAGGGCCGCTACCGCTCCCTCTTCCCCGTCAGCGTCGCGTGGGCCAGCCCAGTATCGCGGAAATCGCGGCCCAGTTGTCCGATCCAGTGCTGCTCCTTCCTTTCCCCTCCATGAGCCGCTGACCGGTGGGGTCGCGTTGTCAGTTTCTTCTTCTCCGTGTTGTAACCGAACCGGACTCCAACCGAAGAACACCGCCGCTCTTACTTCGTGATATCCGGGATTTACTAACCGATTTCGGTGATTTGAGGCTATAAATAGGAAGAGGGGACCTTCTAGTTTCCGTTTTTCAACTAAAACGCTAGGGTTGCCGCAAGCAATTGGAGGTTTAGGGTTTAGGAGGTCGGCGGGTTCGGTTGGTCGTCGGTGGAGCTCGTGGGACGGTGCGGGTTCTTTTTCTTCACGCTGGTGAGCTCGTTGTCTTCTCCTCTTTCTCCCCATGCTCTTCTTTAGGTTTGTAGTGCTTTGAATCTTGGTTTTGAAGCTTGCCGATGGTGCGGCAATGGAGCCGCCGCCGCCTTGTCGTCGTGTGTTGAATTCGGTGACCGTAGATGGTTGTTTTCGGGTAGATGTGATCGCGTGGAGCTTCTCCACCGATTGGAGATGGTAGGGGGGTGAGTGGTGGTCAGATTTTGCGGGGCCGACGAACTCCGGCGAGCCGGCCATGGTGGGTACGGCGGCCGGTGGCCGGACCTGAGGAAGGGGATCGGATTTTACACTGTGCACTTGCTGATGAACCCGAGCCGTCCATCTTGAGATCAACGGATGAGATTAGAAGATACCCCTTCGCGGGTAATCTTTCTAAAGAGACCCTCAAGTTTTTAGAAACTAACCCGCAGTCCTTGGCGCATTCCAGAGAATTACGTTTTCACATTTGGAAAGCGTATTTTCAACCGGTTAAATCAAAAATACGTTTTCAGCAATTTACAGTTTTGCCACTAGAATTGTTTTAGTCATAAAATCTTCGTTTTAACTCCGATTTGATCCGTTCAAATTGCGTTAGGTTCGTAATTGCGAACTCTACATGTTAGTATAGTTTTACAGTTAGTTTTGGTAATTTATTTTTCGAGTTTATAATTAAGTATTTATTTATCTATAGGAAATCTTAGAAAATTCATAACTTTTACGTTTTAATTCCGATTTTGGTGATCTTTGCGTCTGTGTGATCGTAGAAATGTGTAGAAGAGTTTTATAAACTTTTATTACTGTTTTGTTACTGTTGGTGTACTGTTCTAATTATATCTATTTGTTTGCTTCGTGTATGTTTGATTGGATGCATGTATGTTGTTGATTGATGATCGAGTATAGAAGGTGAGCAGTATTTGGACGATTCGGAGTATTACTTTGAGCCAAGTCAGCAGTATTATTTGGAGAGCTTTGATCAAGGCAAGTATAACACAGGACTATCCTTGTTACCTATGCATTGAGTTATCATACATATGCATGTGCTTACCTTGACAACCATAGAGATTATAACGTAGTGCTTGTTATCTTGATTCCTTGTCAACCTTGGGAATGCATATGGGTAGCTATTGCTAGTGCTTAAACTGAGAACAATGATCTTGTAATTTGATTAATGAATTAAGCAATCAACCATTAAGATGATCTTATTACTGTTAAAAGGGGGCTAGAGCAAGTGTATTTATTTTGGTGCTCTGGTTTCTCTCCATAAGGACTTATCTGTAAGTGATAACCGGGATATACAGTACAGCTGTGAGGGCTATATGGCTCTGGCTTTAGTTGTTCAAGAGACCTTTTCTAGCTTGTTAGTGGTTACCTTAAATGGCGTAAGAATGGCTTGCCACGTTGGGTGTAGTGCGAGCCCCTGGCCTAGTGTGTATAGGCTGCGGTTGTTGTGCCACAGGGAAGGGGGGTTCTACATCTGCCTGCCGAGTGAATCTAATGGCCCTAACTTGTTAGACGAACTCTTGAATGGCTTTATATGGTTTTTGGGTGTTTGGGCTTGATCTCCCCACTCATTTGGAAATCATGACTCACAGTGAAAGTGTACACCTCTGCGCAGAGTTAAAAACTGGTATACTAGCCGTGCTCACGGATACGAGCGGCCTTGGGGATTCTTATGGAATAGTTGATCACCATTGTTATATCATGCTTAATTACTGTTGTTATTATTATGCTCATGTTAATGCTATTCGTTATCATTATTACAATTGATCATTGGTTCTTTAAATGGGAAGTGGTTTATCTTGATGCTACTCAAATGAAAGTCATAAGACTAAAAGCTAACCGCAGTTAAACAGTGTCTAGCCATTTGAGCCTCATGAACCCTGTGTTATATTTGTTGAGTTCGACATGGACTCACTCTTGCTATTTCCACCATAACAGATGAAGATTATGAGGAAGATTATCGTAATGAGTACTAGTCTTGGTGTCAACCAGTCAACCGTGTCCCTGTGTGGAGTTTCCGCTGGAGATTATTACTAGATATTATTATCTATCGTTCAAGACTATGTTTTAAATATTTATTCGCTATGTAATAAGCACTGTGATGATACTATGTAATTTGTCTGCTTATGTGTGCGATCATGACCTGGGGCGCACATGAGTACTTTATGCATCCTATTTTTGTCCTTAAAAATGGGTGTGACAAGAATCCATAATTACTTAAGTGAGGTCTAAAGCATTGGCAAACAATTGGGTGAACAACATATCCATCACTTTGCTAAGCTAGAAGATAACTCTAAGTTCAAGCATGTAGCCACACTTATTTCTAGTAAGGCTAAGCACACATTTTTCTCAAGCATTTCCTATTCAAGCAACATGGAACAAAGCATTCTTGTTTGACTCCACACAAGGAAGATAGTATACCACATCCCTCACAATTACTCATCATTTGAACAAGGGTGAGAGGAGCATAGCTATGCATAAAGCAACAATCATGATAATGCATGCTTCGTCCTATTCGTCCTCACAAGATTGCCAACCTAAGGTGGCGATCATGTTCTATGTCGGTGGTATAACACGCACTCTCTCGATATATATCTAGTCGTTAGCTACATTCGACTTACGCATTCGTGGTTAGCATACCTGCAGAAAATTTTTCATTGCAGCCCAACATTTCCTAATATAGCACACAATGAAAGCAGAGAAGGTGAAATTCTAAGCACTCCCATATACATATACCCCTGTATATGTACATGTAGCACCAAAACTACCCGAATCATTCGATCACCCACAATTAAGTACCTTCATATATACATGTGTGTAACATGTAAATAATCCAGTAACCAAAACTAGCTCTCCCCTAGACCGCAGTTTGTACGGTCATGCTCTCACAACTCATACTTACCTGAGCGTAGGTGCGATGTTGCATAAAAGTAAACTAGCGACATATATGACTATCTCATATATGAAGGCTACCACCAATCTAACACACCGGGTAGCATAGTATGGGAGAGTCATCACACATACATACCTTGGCATGGGAATGAAAACCCCCAAGTTAGTATTTATATAAGCCACCTAATAATCCTTATATGGGCATAAGGAAATTGACCACTGGCATACTGTTGGGCATTCTTAACGTCATTACCAAAAGTAGACTTAGTTTTCTAATTCTGATAACGGCGCCAAAAATGCCGAACCTATCCCTCATGCCACTTAAGCCAAGTTGTCATCCCCAGCATGACATGAGAGACACGGTATTGAAATATGCAACTGCTCTTATAAATAAATAATAAATAAGATCTACAAGCGCACAGATTAATACCGATGTAGCATTTTAACCGGGAAGTATTCCAGGTATCGTTATTTATATTTTTACCACTGGGAAGGGATTACTAACATCAATGTTGATTATGGAATGAAATATAGGAATGAGTATCAATCATTGCATGTATAAGTGAGAGCATTCATCTATCTCTTGCATACAGGGGTAAGTGTCACATAAAATATAGATAAAGTATGAATGGTGACAAAGATAATTAATCTGATCAGCTAGCCACATATAATAATGATAAGCACCTCAACAGATATTCTAGCAAGTCATTAGCATGGTATAAGGACGAACTACAAGGATATTTCCAAAGTTATTCTTAACTATAAAGTCTAGCATATCATAGTTAGTGCAAGTACACTTGGCAATCATTGCGAGAAAGGACTACGCCCATGCATAGTGATATTATCAAGGAAGATGAGAAACATAGCAATCACTCCCCCGTAATAATGTTGCTCTGCCTGCCCTACACACGGGAGGGGGACTATATAAGAACCAACGAAGCTGTCACCATCGCGGACCACCCCACGATCCGGCATATAAGGTGCAATCACAGATAAATATGGTCTAAGCACCACGCCTACACAATATTTATCATTTACCCATGGATCCGATGGATAAACGCTATAAGATCCTAAACATGTATATAATTCCAATCTAACTAAGCCAAGCGTATAACTACGATAAACTAAGAACAATATAATCGCAAATATAATCAAGTAGAGCATAGTCATAATCAATATATTGAAATAGAACAAAGTTGTATTCATAATATTGAAGAACAAAGATGAACAATGAAGAACAGTAAAGGAATTACCAAGAATCCTCTTGACAGATCCGGAAACCAATCGAATATTGACTCCTTCTAGTTCTAATCCTATGTAGCTATGCTATACTAGAGATCTAGTTGATGTGGTGGCTCTAGGGCTTGATCAGAGACTCTCCTCCTGAGATTAGGGTTTGAAGAATGAGAATAAGGGAGTGCCTCCTCCAGGGGCCAGGGGTCCTGCTTATATAGCCCCTCAAGTGAACGTGGGCCGTCGGATCAAACCGACATTAATCGCATGGTTTTCCTTGATCCCTTAGGTCGGTGGAGCATAATCCGTGAGACGGAGCCTGATTGGCTCTCAGGCCAGGGCGGCCGCCCTAGGGGGCAGGGCGGGCGCCCTGCCTCCGGGCCCGTTCGGCCTCCCGTTCGATCTCGTGGCTTTTGGAGTCTTCTAGATGATAGAAAATCGGTGAACACGTTATTATCTCTATGTAAACCCGACTTGTGGGCCTTTCCTCCGTATTTTCTGATAACCCCCTGCAGAAACAGACAAACACCAAAACTCGTGGAATTCTGTCAGATAAAACCCTAAGTCTAGGTGTTGGTTGCATTTGGATCCTTTTCTTTATTTATTTAATAACTATATTTGGTACTTAAGGACCGTCAACAAACTCCCCCAAGCTTACCTCTTGCTCGTCCCTGAGCAAGGATAGACTCATTATGGATCAGAAGTTGCTGCAACGCCTTTGAACGTTGACAGTACATATGCTTTCAAATAAGGTCTTATCCCTGAGTTAGAGTAAACTGTCAAGACTTAAAACTTACTCATTTTTCCTTTCACCATGGGGCTTACAACCGTCACCTGCATCTTGAGTGATTAAAAGATAGAACGGTCTAGTCAAACGCCATGTCTCTTATTCTTAATCAGCTATAGCTCTGGAGTTTTTTTTGCAAATTTTCAAATAAAACTCAGAGATTCCTTGTATGACTTTCTCGGGTCTCTCTTTTGTGGTATTTCTAGATCCTTACCAAGGCAGTAATGGTATATGCCTTCTCTCTCAAAGTATGTGGTATTTATGGTATAAGGCGTAGTGACATTGCCTTCTCTCTCACCCTACTCTAATAAGGCTTTGATATCTGGAGCTCATAGGTGGAAGATATAGTATACATACTCATAGAACATTTATTGCATAGTCAAACCATGGATCCAGAGAAACAAGTCAATAAGTCAAATCAAGATGTGCATGTGTGGTGAATGAGTGGTGTATGGTGATAACAAAAGTCTAATGCTCTTTTTGAGGGAATACATACCTTTCTTGCTTTTTGAAACTTTTTAGGGGAATGAGATGCTCTATTTTTTTTCTTTTCTTTTCTCTCAGGTGGGTATCTTGTACCCCTAATTCTACTGTCGGACACTTGTCCATTTTTACCTCTCGTCTCACTTTTTCTTTCTTCGAGGTTCCGAGCACTTGCTCCTTTTTATTTCCTCGTATTTATATATATTTTTAGAGCAATCTCCCTCTTTTGAAAATATAGCAAGTGGTAGTAGAAATGACTTGAGCATTAACTTCACAGGGAATAACAGGAATGGGATAATGTTTTTGGCTATTCTCTCCCGGGTCAGGAGTAGAATAATTTTGGGTGAATCTGGAGATGGAAATGAGTGGATATATGTGGATGCGTACTTCCGGAGTAGAAGCAGCATGTATGAGTGAACGTGCAAGTGAATCTTGATTTTAACCACATGACAAGTTCCTAAGGGTCTACACAGCTTGACCACACTCAATGCCCATAAGCAGTAAGTAGTAAAAGTGCGGCTCTTATTCTAACAAGCATGTATATATGGCTGTGGTAGGAATTTAAACTCTCATCATACAGGAACTCATCATGCAACATTTTAAAGATTTTTAAAGATAAAATTCTCCAGAATTCTAGCATCTCTGGGAACAGATAAACAGTAGCTCAACCTTCCCATATCATATCCATTAACAACTTAGACTTCAGATCAAGTTCTCTTCCCACTAGTTTAGGTTTAGAGCCAGTTTTAAATTATAACAGTTATGTCTAAACTAGAGAGAGAACAAATTTGAAAATTAGGCAGAGCAACTATTCATCATATCCATGCTAGAGTTTTATTTTCAAGATTCAGTTTAGCATAGCTACTTTATTTATTTATTAAACTAAGCAAATATATATAAACACAAAATATTTATTTGGGTTTTCATGATTATGCATCTTTTTATTTTAATAAAGCATAGGTATAACTGTAGATAAAAATACTTATCGGGATAAATGGGGGTGCTCTCCCCCAAGCTGGATCTTGATGTAATTTCTTCTGATGTAGCTAGCAGGTGCAGAGGTGTATTTGAATGTCGGCAGCACCCTGACAGCGATTAGGATGTCCTCCATCTGCTAGTCTTCCTGAATTCTGTGGAGCTCAAATAGACAACAAAGCTTCGTGGAACTTGATTAAGCGTTAGCATAAATATCTAGCCTTTATCATGTTTGAGCTTCCTTGATAAATGTCACTCTCTATTTTTATTTTCATTTTTATATAACAGAAAAAATATATATTATTATTTTTTTATGCCACCACAGTGAATGTACTTATGGGTTTTATGCCACTCGCATACTCACATGGGGCTTACTGTTTTTAACTTTTTTTAAGATAGAATGAACATGATTAACTGAGCAATAATTAAAGGGAAAATGATAACTACCAAGTTTACCTCTTGGCATGGCGTTCGGTGTTTTTAAGTCCTCCGAACAGGACTTCTTTTCTTCTTAGTTGTCCTGGGATTTGGGTGGCGTAGACGGTGGTTCCGGCAGCGCCTCCTCTTCTTGTGTAACTGTCTTCGCTTTCCATACCCGACTTGGTGCTTCGGTCTCCTGTTGTGTATCCTCAGGCCTTATGACCTCTCCTTCATAGTCTGCCCATACGTCCTTGATGGTTTGCCTCCTTTGGTTACGGTTACGTCGCCTTCTTCTTGTCCTGACCTGCTTAGAATCTTCAACTATATAGTTAGGGTCATTAAAGTAGCGGCGTACCTTCTCAGAGGGGAAATGCATATGGACTTCTCCGGTTCCAATGTAGATGATTGCTTTGACGATGCCTAGGAACGGTCTTCCTAGGATGATGGGTGGATCGTACTCGTCGTCTCCCATGTCAATGACCTGAAAGTCTGTATGGACAAAATGATCGTTAATTTTAACAGGGACATCGGTTACTATACCTTCGACCTTTCGGGATGTCTGATCTGCCATCTAGAGCTGAGTGTATGTTGGTTTTAAGGGCATGGTTCCGTACAAGAGCTGATAGGTGACTGTGGCCATTATGTTGACGCTTGATCCAGTGTCGCAGAGCGCCTTCTGAAAGGAGTATCCATTGATTGAGCACTCAATGCTTGGCATACCTGGGTCGTCCTTCTTGATTAGGAACGGCGACTTGAGTCGACCATCTTGACCTCCTTGAACTGCAGTGACCATCTTAGCTAATTCGGTCCATCCTTGGTTGTTCTTGTTCTGCTTGATCCTCCTGTTGGTCCTCTTCCTTGGTTCATGTTGGGGTTGCTTTGGGATTTGTGTAATCTTGTTCTTGAAGGAAAACGTCTCCTTCCTCCCCTTGATGTTGAAGTTGATCTTCGCAGCGCTAGCGTAGATAACAGCTCCCGAGGTGTTCAGGAATGGCCTTCCCAGAATAACTGGTGACCTCTCATCGGACCCGGTCTCTATCACCACGAAGTCAGCTGGAGCGTACGAGGTACCAACTCAGACACACATGTTCTTTAATATTCCTTTAGGAAAGCTTAGTGTCCAATCCTGGGTATAATGTTGACGCTGGAGCCAAAGTCACAGAGTGCTTCTGGGAAGTCCACCATGCCGATGGAGATCGGGATGACGGGGCGTCCTGGATCGCCTCTCTTGACTGGCAGAAGGTCATTATGTACTCCGACAGCGGGATTACTCTAATAGTTACCTGCATCAAACATGTCTACAAGATTTGCAGATTCTAATCCTTCCGGTTGTGATGGTATACCGGGGTTAGTAGCAGGAACAGCAGCAGCTATTTGATTTAACTGAGATTCAATCATTTTATTAAAGCTAACTTGGTTTTTGATGGCAGTAGAGAAATTATCCATTCTATTATTTATGTCTTCTAGTATTTTATCATTGGATGCCAATTTCTTAGACAAGTTATCCATTAGCTTTCCTTGATTAGACACTAACTCTCTCAGGGGTGGAAAATTATTATTGTTGTTGTAAGAGTTATTACCTTGATAATTACCTGAGTAGTTACCTGAGTAGTTAGGCCTCTGTTGATTCCAACCTTGATTTTGTTGAGGACGGTTGTAGTTGTTGTTGTTGTTGATGTACCTTGCATCCTCAAGCATCTCAGGGCAGTGATTGCCTGAGTGTCCAGTATCTTCACATTCCTCACAAGTCATGTGAGAGTCGTAGACGTTCATGACTTCTCTTTTGTCTCCAGCTTTGTCATCGAGCTTTTTCATGAGTAGGTCTAACTTTGCAGACAGCATGTCTACCTCCTTGAGCTGGTGCATACCTCCACCCTTCTTGTGTGTTTGGATCCTCTCTTCGTTCCAACCTTGGTTGGACGCTATCTTCTCCACAAGGGCTGTAGCTTGTGGTATGGTGAGTGATAGAAATGCGCCTCCAGCTGCAGCATCCATGGTCTCACGAGCACTAGTGATGAGCCCATGATAGAAAGTCTGCATAAGTAGCCAGCTCTCCATTCCATGATGGGGACATTCTAGGATGTAATCTTGAAAGCGCTCCCATGCTTCTGGAACGGATTCATCATGTTGTTGCTGAAAACTTGTAATCTTCCCACGGAGAGCATTGGTCTTGCCCATGGGAAAGAACTTAGTCAGAAAGTTCATAGAGCAGAGTGCCCACGTAGTGTTCTTATCCTTCGTCGCATAGAACCACTGCTTCGCTCTCCCCAATAGTGAGAATGGGAAAAGGCGAAGTAGTATGGCGTCTCTGGGAACATCTAATAAAGTGAATGTGCTGCAAATCTCCAGGAAGTGTTGGAGATGAGCACTTGCATCTTCGTGCGGCTTCCCACAAAACTGGTTGGCTTGTACCATGTTGATGAGCCCTGGCTTGAGCTCAAAGTTCTTGTCGATGTCCGCGGCAGGTCCAGTGCGGATGTTGCCCGTAGTGGGAGCTGAGAACTCACGGATCGTCTTGTTCGCCATGGCTGCGAACTCTGTTGACAAATTCCGGATGAAAGTTCGGCGGTCTTCTGGATTGGATGAAGTGTTGCGTCGAAGTGTTGACTTCTTGAGCTTGGCTCTTGCCCCTTTGATTAATGCTTCGGGGTTGTCAACAAAATTTTCTGGAAGATGTCCTCTATTCATACATCACCCTGCAAAACAATAAGAATGGAAAAATACAGGGGTAAATCTGTATGGGAGAATTGATGATCTCAATCACTTAATGATGCGAATGATGACTCAAATTCCGTATTCATTCCTTGTTAGTAAATCAACCTTCCCCGACAGCGGCGCCAAAAATGCTTGTTGGGCATTCTTAACGTCATTACCAAAAGTAGACTTAGTTTTCTAATTCTGATAGCGGCGCCAAAAATACCGAACCTATCCCTCATGCCACTTAAACCAAGTTGTCATCCCCAGCATGACATGAGAGACGCGGTATTGAAATATGCAACTGCTCTTCTAAATAAATAATAAATAAGATCTGCAAGCGCACAGATTAATACCGATGTAGCATTTTAACCGGGAAGTATTCCAGGTATCGTTATTTATATTTTTACCACTAGGAAGGGATTACTAACATCAATGTTGATTATGGAATGGAATATAGGAATGAGTATCAAGCATTGCATGTATAAGTGAGAGCATTCATTTATCTCTTGCATACAGGGGTAAGTGTCACATAAAATATAGATAAAGTATGAATGGTGACAAAGATAATTAATCTGATCAGCTAGCCACATATAATAATGATAAGCACCTCAATAGATATTCTAGCAAGTCATTAGCATGGTATTAGGACGAACTACAAGGATATTTCCTAAGTTATTCTTAACTATAAAGTCTAGCATATCATAGTTAGTGCAAGTACACTTGGCAATCATTGCGAGAAAGGACTACGCCCATGCATAGTGATATTATCAAGGAAGATGAGAAACATAGCAATCACTCCCCCGTAATAATGTTGCTCTGCCTGCCTTACACATGGGAGGGGGACTATATAAGAACCAACGAAGCTGTCACCATCGCGGACCACCCCACGATCCGGCATATAAGGTGCAATCGCAGATAAATATGGTCTAAGCACCACGCCTACACAATATTTATCATTTACCCATGGATCCGATGGATAAACGCTATACGATCCTAAACATGTATATAATTCCAATCTAACTAAGCCAAGCGTATAACTACGATAAACTAAGAACAATATAATCGCAAATATAATCAAGTAGAGCATAGTCATAATCAATATATTGAAATAGAACAAAGTTGTATTCATAATATTGAAGAACAAAGATGAACAATGAAGAACAGCAAAGGAATTACCAAGAATCCTCTTGACAGATCCGGAAACCAATCGAAGATTGACTCCTTCTAGTTCTAATCCTATGTAGCTATGCTATACTAGAGATCTAGTTGATGTGGTGGCTCTAGGGCTTGATCAGAGACTCTCCTCCTGAGATTAGGGTTTGAAGAATGAGAATGAGGGAGTGCCTCCTCCAGGGGCCAGGGGTCCTGCTTATATAGCCCCCTCAAGTGAACGTGGGCCGTCGGATCAAACCGACATTAATCGCACGGTTTTCCTTGATCCCTTAGGTCGGTGGAGCATAATCCGCGAGACGGAGCCTGATTGGCTCTCAGGCCAGGGCGGCCGCCCTAGGGGGCAGGGCGGGCGCCCTGCCTCCGGGCCCGTTCGGCCTCCCGTTCGATCTCGTGGCTTCTGGAGTCTTCTAGATGATAGAAAATCGGTGAACACGTTATTATCTCTATGTAAACCCGACGTGTGGGCCTTTGCTCCATATTTTCTGATAACCCCCTGCAGAAACAGACAAACACCAAAACTCGTGGAATTCTGTCAGATAAAACCCTAAGTCTAGGTGTTGGTTGCATTTGGATCCTTTTCTTTATTTATTTAATAACTATATTTGGTACTTAAGGACCGTCAACACATACTTAGGTTTAAAATTTAGATTTGGCAAAACTATATATAGCTATAAGTTAATAAAACTGATTTTATAAAATAAAACCTTTGTTTTAAATACACATACGACAAGTTTAATGTTGAATCTTGCTCCGATGCCAGCTGTAACGGAACCGTCCAAATTATAAGAGCACAAGTACAAAAACAATCACCGAAGTGATCAAATTCTCGCACTTGAGCCCATATAACTCTGGTAGTCCAATGAAATCGTGAGGGATTTCAAACCAAACAACATACAAGCCAAGATCGTAGTGATTAAACATAACAAGTCACATGTTACATCCATTTCACAAGTAATCAATATACACATCGGAGTTCAACATAGTTATTACAACTTAAGTTCAAAAGTAGCGGAAGCAAAGTAATTTGAAGCTAACATTAATCTTATTTCAAATACATGCCAGTACCATGGTTGACTTCCAACAAAAGCATTAGAGAGAAGATAACTTAGAAGGATCATGCCCGTGATCACACTCCGCCTCTAAGGCAGGAGCCAACCAACTCTTGCAGTCGCCATGATACATCACAACCTGCAACAAGCGGGGAATAAAACCCTGAGTACGACAATGTACTCAGCTAGACTTACCCGTCATAAACCAGAAATAAAGTGACACCAAGGATCATGCAAGGTTGATATAAAGTGGGCTAGCTTGACAACATTTTGCATAAAAGCTTAATATGGATAAGTAATCATTAATGCTTAAGCATCAAGTTAATTATCATTAACCTGTCATCTATATTAGAACTTGTACTAGACCACTCACTTGATTAGGAGCAAACAATATTAACCATAGCAGGTATAAATTGAGGCAACCTTTCCATCATTATCCAATTAACCATTCGTTCAATTTAATGGAATCTACATTGCCGTTGCTCAAGTCAAGTGCTCACCAACCGGGAGCGACGGCGATTCGAATCGAATTCCTATCCAGCTGGAGGGGTGTTTCTAACACTCACCGTGCAGGCCCCTGCCAGGGTCGCACAGGCCACCTTTCGTACAGTTCAGGAATCACGGGTTCGAATGATGTCGCGTGTCACAGAACCTCCTAATTATGATGGACCACAAGTACACGTCATTGCCATAATGACCTCTGACAGTCGTACTTATGTTCACCATAACTTAAAAGGTCTACTTTCCTCCGAACAGGATCCAATCACAGGAGTATTGCAATATTACAACAGTTTATTCAAAATATTCAACAGAGTAAAGTAGCGGAAGTCTTACAATAACATAGGTTTACAAACTAGTTTTCAAACTTCAAACCTTAGGTAACATTATTACAAACCATTAGTAGAGAAGTATCGGTAGTAACTTTATTACATCACACAAGCGAGATGCCTTGCCCAAAGGCCACATAGTCTACTCAACGTCGCTTTCTTCAACCACGACGGTCATGCAACAAGGCTCGAAGCAGACTTGTTCATGAACCGCACCTGCAACAAGGGGTTCAACAAACCCTGAGTACGAGAGTACTCAACAAGACTTACCCGACTAAGACAAAGACTCCAAGGGCTTGCTAGCTTTAGGGAATCAAGGTACGGGTAATCTAGAATCAAAATTTTCTTTTGCAGAAAAGCTTACTAAAGTAAATCCTTATCTTCAACATTTTACTTTTACCATTGATGGTTCATTAACCAACTCTAGGTGATCCTAATCTAGATTAAAGTAATTATCATCAAATCCTTTCTCATTCTTTCTTTCATTCCAGTTCTTAACTACGATGCAAGTCAGGTGATCAAGTCTCCATAACCGAGGAGCAACGATGATTCGAACCGATTATACCCAGCTAGGGATCTCTAACATCACGACATATGTAGAACCGAATCTGCATATATCAACCCTCATTTAGATCTCCCAAAACTAGAACATGTCCATCGCCACCCGAGAGTACAGTACTCCTCGAACCCGGCCCGATTCTAGCCCCGAGGGTACATGCTACTCCCGCCATCTCTCCACTCCCAGTGCGAGGTTAGACGTTCTCGTAATGGAATCACCAACATTTTGGGCTTACCCAAGGCATGAGGCTAGTTGCAAAGTCTCGAACACAACAGGCTTACAACGAACGGTCCTTAACCGACAAGGCGGAAACACTACATTGAGACTCCTTTCCCAATGCATGTTAGCAGTGGCCAAACCACCCACCCGATCTTTCAAGTTCATCCCCATATTTCAATATTCATTAAGTATGCCATCATGGCTATGTAAACATTGCATTTAAAAGCTTAACTTCTAAGCATAGCGAAGCATACTACGCATTTTCTGTAAAACAGGTATCAAGGTTAATATCGCAATAATCAAGGATGACAATGCAGCAATTAGGTTATCACTCAACTCCTAATTACTTAATGCAATAAACCATAATATAAATAATAAAACATTTGTAAAATTCAAGGTAGGGTTTAAATGCACCGGGGCTTGCCTTGCTCTGACACGACGACTGACTCAGACTCGAAGACTCCAATGTCTGGTCCGGAACCCACCGACGATCGTTCTTCTCCGGAAACTTGCTCGGCGATTTCGGCTTCTTCGAAAGCGGAGACTACACAAATACATAACATGCTTTAACATGATGCTCGATGATAAACATGATGCTTGATGATAACATGCTACGAGTTACAACTTGAGTACAACTTCCCTTCACGGTACAGTCGCAAACTGAAAACCTACTAACTAGTAGCGACGATTTCCAGCGATACCAGCTTTAACCTAAACAAAATACTAATGAGCTCAATCATGAAATCAAAGTGCCAAAGATCACCAAAGAGTAGTGACCTAAGGACATCACTCAATCAACAGGGCACACAACACTTAAAGTTCTCAAATTAACATTTATTTACTATTTAAATAATTAGGGTATAATTAGAAGTTGATCAAACTTTATCTAAACAAGTTCAAACTTTTTCTATGGGTTAAGAATGATTTATAACAGTGTCATAATAAATTTCATAATTTTTGGATAAAAAAATAATTATTAAAATTCCTAGAAGTTGCATTTAATCTTTACTAGCAGATGCCCGTGCGTTGCTACGGAAGCAAAATTTCAATGCAGTAATAATATAAAAAATATACTGCATCAGAATGAATAGACAAATAAATTTAAATTTAGTTTAATAACATACTATTCTGAGCCACGTTCAAATAAATAAGCATCAATTTCCAATAAAAAACATCAATTCATCATATATATTCCTCCATATCTATTCTTTACAATAATTTGAATTTGTCTTGGCACACAATTTAACAACTTTCTCTATTTCCTATTCCATGGTACTCTCCTTTGCCTAGCCCTCCAGTTGTGTTTCCAACACCAGGAATTTAAGACCTTCAGTTCATCCCCTGCCTCGCTAACCTGATGATGCTACTAAGCTGCTTCCTCACTGAAATTGCAAATAATCGATGCGTCACTGGACTTCTGAACTGTATTCTTAGCAGATTCCTCAACAATACATGATATTACATCTTCATTCACTTATACATGAGGTGTAAATGGTTGAGAGCATAGCCCATGTATTATCTCGTGGAATTTGCTATAGCATTGACGTTCTGCATTACCATTGCAACGATTGTTCCTGCGTGGCTATATACTTCTGGCCAATTCATCCTTCTGCAATATACCAAGACCAGCTCTCAAAATTTCCTTTTTCTAAAAAAAGAACCTCAAAAAATCCCATTAAGTTGGCGTCGTACTTGCATTGATCATGCTAATTCGATGTTATCCACTAACTCAAGTACACAAGCTATTGAGAAAAAAAGAAAGGATGGAAGGAAACAATAAAATGCATGACATGCAAGATCGCTCTAAGAGCATATTCCCAACTAACATCACTCTATATTGATATGGTAACAACATTGTATACTGATATGCACATGTAATATCTTTGTCACAAAAAGAATGTATCACTCTACAACTGTGGGTACCATCCTGACCTCTACTACAAACATGATACCATCCTGACCTCTACTACAAACTTAATACCATCCTGACATGCTATCGGTACTACAAAATAAAGATGCAAACATTTCATCTTATACCTGCTACTTTGGGTACGCACGTGTGAGCAGGCTCATGCACACGGTATCATGTTGCTGTTAAATATGCACTTCATACCACCTGGTGGGTAAAATGAGAAAAAAAAAGAGTTAGCAACAGCACTCATATAACAGGGATCTTCTAGTACAAAATAACCAGCCCTATCAAATTGTTCAAATAGTCATGCATCAGTTCATGGCTTTGGTAAAGTGTTGCAATTTCAAACTACTATAGAAAGAAATAATTGATTTTGTCCAAATAGTTATTGGAAGAGATATCAATTCTTCCCTAGAAGGCAAAGCAAACATCCTAAGTAGTTAAGTTGTCCTAGAAAAAAGCTTCATCAATTTAATAGCAGAAGCAAACTTGATTGTAAGAAGAGTATGGAGGCCCTTGATGTACTTGAAAGCAGCGATATGCTGATATCCTTCATGAGTCCTCATTTTATGCAGTACAAAAAATAATTAACCTGTAGGCGATAACCTAGAAGAACAAAACAAAATCATGACTGTTAGGAAGCTGGATTAGGAAACAGAGACATAGGTTGCAGATCACGGTGAACTGTATTGCATTCTATGGCAATTCAATATGCTAAAAACACAGCAAGTAGAGTGAGCAACAGTAGTCCGCTCCATACTGTTCTGACAATCAGCAATCCACAAAGGCGTCGCCAAGAAGCCTCCGTGTGGTTTGCTCCATGTAGCTCTGTAACTGTGCAGTATTCGAGCACACTGCATAAACCTGAACTTGTGCTGTACGTCGCACTTGATTGTGCAATCTTACCAAAATGCAAAGTCTGCTCCAGAGGATGCACCGACATAAACAGCATGGGTCATTTATTATTTTATTTATCTGAGCTATGTCAAGCATTTATCATTAGTAATTTTAGAAACTACTGTAAGTCCATACTCCCTTTCCCAATTTCACAATTCAGAAATAAATTGTATGCAAGCATTTAATCCATATATCACCAATAACCGGGTAGAACCATCAGTAATTGAAGCAAATAAATTGCTCACCTATTTCAGGAATCCATCGAATTGCAAATTTTACTAAACGGTCTAGTAATTTGCAAGCATTACCTTCCATTATGTCATGCACGATTCAGTGATAGGCTTTGCCTAGTTGCTGTAGACACATCCGCCATCCACTCTAGGAACTGCGCTGGCAAATTGAAGAGGCGACCAGCTAGCCGTGCGTGACGCACCGCCACACCTCCCAGCCGATGGTCGGAGCTAGCTGGTTGTCACTTCTCCGGCTGTACGCCGGTCTGCAGTACGCATTGCTAACAACACCCTTCCCCATTATGCCGTCTGGCCATTCCCCGCCTTCTACATAGTGGAGGAGCCAACCAGGAGTACCACGTCGTCGAAAAGAGCTGTCCCCGCCGGATCTACCTTCATCGCAGATCTGCAGTACTCGAGGCCGCCATGCCTTGTACCTGCACGGCTGGACCCTCCCTGAGGCAAGCAGATTCCGGATGGGGAGACAACCAGGTGGGATGGGAAAGGGGCGGGTTCAGGTGCTGGCTGCGGCTACCAGCTGGTTTGTCGTTGGCGAGGCGTGCTGCGGCGGCTGGGCGGGATGGGGGCAGTCGCGAAGACAGCTACCGGGCCGCGAGGCGTGCTGCGGCGGGGTGGCGGCTAGGCGGTGTACCTGCCGCCACAGGAGGAGGAGGACGTGGCGGAGAGGCGGGCGTCGAGGGGCGCTCGGCGGCAGCGGTGACGGCGGCGGGGCTGAGCAGGCGAAGCCACGAAGGGCGCGGGGAGCCGGTGACTCGCATTTTTTCCCCTGGTGAGGACTTGCGAGGTTGAGGGAGTGGAGTTGGGGGAGGCGTGGGAGTCGGAGGCACGTTGATTTGACTGTTGACGTCTCCACTTTCATCTTTTTAGGAGTAGAGATTGGAACCAATTAATTCTACTGCACAAAGTATTCAAATTCATAATTTAACATTTTTCCTAGATCGTCTATACATTGAGAAGCTCACACAAAAATTTTCATGAATTTTGGAACTCTACACAATTTTTAATGAAATAAACAAATGATAGCACTATTCATTTATTTGAAAAAGGAAAACAAAAACAAACTCGGGCCGATTTCTCTTTTTTTCCCGCGGTCCGGCCCAACCAGACGGCCCGCGTGCGCGCGCCCTCGCCCGCACCCACGCTCAGCCCAGCCGCGCAGCCCAGCAGGCGGCCTGCCTCGCGCGCGTGCCTGCTCTCCCTCTTTCTGTCGCTGACAACGCGGACCCACTTGTCATCTTCCTCCTCCCGCTTGACCGCTCGCTCCCGCGTGCCCGCGCTCTCTCCCGCGGTGGCCGGCCGGTGACCGGTGCTTAGGTCGACTAACCGACTCCACCATCACCATCTACACTACCCCACGGTTCCATTTTGCTACTAAACACCATGGCTCGAGCTCCGGCGACAGCTCACCGACGACGGTGGCGGCTCGACAACCACGGTGACCGGTGACTCGATAACACGACGGTGCAACGATCAAAGCGAGTGGTCAGGGAGCATCAGGGGCGTACCACGATCACGAAGGAGTGATCGGTTGAAGCTGAGAGGCTCCGGAGGCGACTGACCACGGTGGCGGGGCTCGACGGGAACGGTGGCGACCCGAGGTGGAAGACGACGGCTCCCCGGTGATCCAGGCAGAATTAGGCCAGCTCAACTAGTTCACGAGGTGCGCAAGGATGAGGCGATGCTGTTGGTGCGACTGGCGTGGCCAGAGATGGCCTGGTGGCGGCTACAGCGTTGGAAGACGCTCGTCATCGCGCTGGCAATCGAGGACACGCCTGGAAGCCGGCCGAAGCCGTCCGACGTCTCGCCGGCGCCCATACCGCACGGTGGTCGGCGGTGATTGGCTCGACACTGTAGCTCCCCCCAAACTTTTGAAATTCAAACTGATTTTTCATATTACTCTCAAATTTGTATAGCAACTTGAAAAACTTCCAATGTATGAAATCTTCAGAATTTCAAGCTCTACAAGTTTTGTATTGAACACTTTTTCAAATTCTCACTGGATTTTGAAATTTGAGTTTAAATTCAAAAAGGGACACATTTTTTAGATTTGGTAATTTAGAAATTACTTTTGATTTTATATTGAAACTTCAAAATCTCCAAACATCAAAGTTGTATATCTTGACCAGACCTACAACTTTTCTGTTCAAAACTTTTTCAAATTCTGCCTCTATTTTGAAATCTTAGTTTTGGGACAAAAATGAATAAAAACTGAAATTTGTTTATTTTCAAAATTGCTCCACATTTTACACTAAAACTTTGAAAACTCAAAACACGAAAGTTGTAGCCCTTGAAAAGTTCTACAATCTTGGTTTTGAACGTTTTCCCAAATTTTGCTTAGATTTTGAATTATTTTAAAAGGGGTAAAACAGGGTTTTGAAATTTAGGGTTTTCGGAGGAATTTTGAATTGGAATTTGTTGCTACTTTGATTTGTGATTACTTAGTGATCAAAACCTCACCCAAGGGCATCATTTGGACCAACATGACATGGTTGACCAAATGCCACTCTTGGTTGACCAATTAGCTTTTGAAATTCTTTTACATTTTTCCCCAAATTTTGAATTTGAATTCGAATCAGAAAACTCGTGACAAGTTTTGGGACTCCAATTCAAACTCAAATTTGGAGCTTCATTTTAGAGGTTGTACTTGAGCTCATACCCTACACTTGACACTAGTGTGCAACATAGTCGTGAGGCAGGGTCACAAAATCAGCATGGGAAAGATTCCCCCTGTCTCCGCTATTGCCTTGCGCGCCAAGGCTCTGCGCCAGCTACACGACCACGCTGCCTCAACCAATCGCGCGCGCGCTCTGCCCCTTCACGCACCGCGTGATACCGCCGTGGCCCACGCCCGCAACTGCCCCCTGATACCACCGTATGGTGCTGGCCAGCCGCTGAGCGAAATCAGGAGCGCCACCACACCTTCATGATTGTGTCGCGCCCCAAAACCCCACCGCAACACCCTTTGATCACCTCCACGTGTCCAACTCATCACATCCACCGTCCACCATAGCCATGGCTGAGTTCAGCCTATAAATTCCCGAAGCTGAGCACTAGCCCTCCCCTTCATTCCGTTTGCCACCGCCTTGGTGGCACCTGACCCGCAATACACCGCTAGGAGGGAAGAGAAGGGTTACGAAGAGAAGGGAAGGAGAAGGAAGCAGAGGACGTGAAGCCACCGCCGCCGTTCGAGACGTCGGAGAGGAAGGAGACGTCGGGCTTCCTCTTCTCCACCGTGGGACTGCACTGTACGGCTACCTAGCTACATGGCACCGTCTCGCCTAGCACCAGTAGCCTTCGTCATTGCCACCACTAGTGAGCCGCTTACATCACCCCACTCACCATCATCATGCACGCTGGCACCGTCGTGACAATTCTCGCACCGGGGATGGCCAAGGTTGGTGCCTAGGCTTCGTTCGCACTCACACGCACCCACGCGCATGCACCCAAGCACATCATGGACACGACGAGCCATACCGGTTCAAGATCGCGGATGCCTTGGTGCCGCCCAGAGCATGCCCACCATAACTAGAGCTTGCAATGGTGAGGACTTGTTCTTGTCATGATAGGTCGATGGAGGTAAGCGAAGGAGGGCCATCAGGTTCGCCCTAGCAAGAAACACGCCACGCACAACAAGAAGAAGGAAGAGAGCTAGGAGGGTGTTGACGGTCCTTAAGTACCAAATATAGTTATCAAATAAATAAAGAAAAGGATCCAAATGCAACCAACACCTAGACTTAGGGTTTTATCTGACAGAATTCCACGAGTTTTGGTGTTTGTCTGTTTCTGCAGGGGGTTATCAGAAAATACGGAGGAAAGGCCCACACGTCGGGTTTACATAGAGATAATAACGTGTTCACCGATTTTCTATCATCTAGAAGACTCCAGAAGCCACGAGATCGAACGGGAGGCCGAACGGGCCTAGAGGCAGGGCGCCCACCCTGCTCCCTAGGGCGCCCGCCCTAGCCTGAGAGCCAATCAGGCTCCGTCTCACGGATTATGCTCCACCGACCTAAGGGATCAAGGAAAACCATGCGATTAATGTCGGTTTGATCCGATGGCCCACGTTCACTTGAGGGGGCTATATAAGCAGGACCCCTGGCCCCTGGAGGAGGCACTCCCTCATTCTCATTCTTCAAACCCTAATCTCAGGAGGAGAGTCTCTGATCAAGCCCTAGAGCCACCACATCAACTAGATCTCTAGTATAGCATAGCTACATAGGATTAGAACTAGAAGGAGTCAATCTTCGATTGGTTTCCGGATCTGTCAAGAGGATTCTTGGTAATTCCTCTACTATTCTTCATTGTTCATCTTTGTTCTTCAATATTATGAATACAACTTTGTTCTATTTCAATATATTGATTATGACTATGCTCTACTTGTTTATGTTTGCAATTATATTGTTCTTAGTTTATCATAGTTATACGCTTGGCTTAGTTAGATTGGAATTATATACATGTTTAGGATCGTATAGCGTTTATCCATCGGATCCATGGGTAAATGATAAATATTGTGTAGGCGTGGTGCTTAGACCATATTTATCTGCGATTGCACCTTATATGCCGGATCGTGGGGTGGTCCGCGATGGTGACAGCTTCGTTGGTTCTTATATAGTCCCCCTCCTGTGTGTAAGGCAGGCAGAGCAACATTATTACGAGGGAGTGATTGCTATGTTTCTCATCTTCCTTGATAATATCACTATGCATGGGCGTAGTCCTTTATGGCAATGATTGCCAAGTGTACTTGCACTAACTATGATATGCTAGACTTTATAGTTAAGAATAACTTAGGAAATATCCTTGTAGTTCATCCTAATACCATGCTAATGACTTGCTAGAATATCTGTTGAGGTGCTTATCATTATTATATGTGGCTAGCTGATCAGATTAATTATCTTTGTCACCATTCATACTTTATCTATATTTTATGTGACACTTACCCCTGTATGCAAGAGATAGATGAATGCTCTCACTTATACATGCAATGATTGATACTCATTCCTATATTCCATTCCATAATCAACATTGATGTTAGTAATCCCTTCCCAGTGGTAAAAATATAAATAACGATACCTGGAATACTTCCCGGTTAAAATGCTACATCGGTATTAATCTGTGCGCTTGCAGATCTTATTTATTATTTATTTAGAAGAGCAGTTGCATATTTCAATACCGCATCTCTCATGTCATGCTGGGGATGACAACTTGGCTTAAGTGGCATGAGGGATAGGTTTGGCATTTTTGGCGCCATTATCAGAATTAGAAAACTAAGTCTACTTTTGGTAATGACGTTAAGAATGCCCAACAAGCATTTTTGGCGCCATTGCCGGGGAAGGTTGATTTACTAACAAGGAATGAATACGGAATTTGAGTCATCATTCGCATCATTAAGTGATTGAGATCATCAATTCTCCCATACAGATTTACCCCTGTATTTTTTCCATTCTTATTGTTTTGCAGGGTGATGTATGAATAGAGGACATCTTCCAGAAAATTTTGTTGACAACCCCGAAGCATTAATCAGAGGGGCAAGAGCCAAGCTCAAGAAGTCAACACTTCGATGCAACACTTCATCCAATCCAGAAGACCGCCGAAGTTTCATCCGGAATTTGTCAACAGAGTTCGCAGCCATGGCGAACAAGACGATCCGCGAGTTCTCAGCTCCCACTACGGACAACATCTGCACTGGACCTGCCGCGACCATTGACAAGAACTTTGAGCTCAAGCCAGGGCTCATCAACATGGTACAAGCCAACCAGTTTTGTGGGAAGCCGCACGAAGATGCAAGTGCTCATCTCCAACACTTCCTGGAGATTTGCAGCACATTCACTTTATTAGATGTTCCCAGAGACGCCATACTACTTCGCCTTTTCCCATTCTCACTATTGGGGAGAGCGAAGCAGTGGTTCTACGCGACGAAGGATAAGAACACTACGTGGGCACTCTGCTCTACGAACTTTCTAGCTAAGTTCTTTCCCATGGGCAAGAACAATGCTCTCCGTGGGAAGATTACAAGTTTTCAGCAACAACATGATGAATCCGTTCTAGAAGCATGGGAGCGCTTTCAAGATTACATCCTAGAATGTCCCCATCATGGAATGGAGAGCTGGCTACTTATGCAGACTTTTTATCATGGGCTCATCACTAGTGCTCGTGAGACCATGGATGCTGCAGCTGGAGGCGCATTTCTATCACTCACCATACCACAAGCTACAGCCCTTGTGGAGAAAATGGCGTCCAACCAAGGTTGGAACGAAGAGAGGATCCAAACACGCAAGAAGGGTGGAGGTATGCACTAGCTCAAGGAGGTAGACATGCTGTCTGCAAAGTTAGACCTACTCATGAAAAAGCTCGATGACAAAGCTGGAGACAAAAGAGAAGTCATGAACGTCTACGACTCTCACATGACTTGTGAGGAATGTGGAGACACTGGACACTCAGGCAATCACTGCCCTGAGATGCTTGAGGATGCAAGGTACATCAACAACAACAACTACAACCGTCCTCAACAAAATCAAGGTTGGAATCAACAGAGGCCTAAATACTCAGGTAACTACTCAGGTAATTATCAAGGTAATAACTCTTACAACAACAATAATAATTTTCCACCCCTGAGAGAGTTAGTGTCTAATCAAGGAAAGCTAATGGATAACTTGTCTAAGAAATTGGCATCCAATGATAAAATACTAGAAAACATAAATAATAGAATGGATAATTTCTCTACTGCCATCAAAAACCAAATTAGCTTTAATAAAATGATTGAATCTCAGTTAAATCAAATAGCTGCTGCTGTTCCTGCTACTAACCCTGGTATACCATCACAACCGGAAGGATTAGAATCTGCAAATCTTGTAGACATGTTTGATGTAGGTAACTATTGGAGTAATCCCGCTGTCGGAGTACATAATGACCTTCTGCCAGTCAAGAGAGGCGATCCAGGACGCCCCGTCATCCCGATCTCCATCGGCATGGTGGACTTCCCAGAAGCACTCTGTGACTTTGGCTCCAGCGTCAACATTATGCCCAGGGTACTCTATGTCACACCCATTTTTAAGGACAAAAATAGGATGCATAAAGTACTCATGTGCGCCCCAGGTCATGATCGCACACATAAGCAGACAAATTACATAGTATCATCACAGTGCTTATTACATAACGAATATATGTTTAAAACATAGTCTTGAACAATAAATAATAATATCTAATAATAATCTTCAGCGGAAACTCCACACAGGGACACGGTTGACTGGTTGACACCAAGACTAGTACTCATTACGGTAATCCTCATCATAATCTTCATCTGTTATGGTGGAAATAGCAAGAGTGAGTCCATGTCGAACTCAACAAATATAACACAGGGTTCATGAGGCTCAAATGGCTAGACACTGTTTAACTGCGGTTAGCTTTTAAATATTATAACTTTCAATTGAGTAGCATCAAGATAAACCACTTCCCATTAAAGAACCAATGATCAATTGTAATAATGATAACAAATAGCATTAACATGAGCATAATAATAACAACAGTAATTAAACATGATATATCAGTTATATTCAACTATTCCATAAGAATCCCCAAGGCCGCTCGTATCCGTGAGCACGGCTAGTATACCAGTTTTTAACTCTGCGCAGAGGTGTACACTTTCACTGTGAGTCATGATTTCCAAATGAGTGGGGAGATCAAGCCCAAACACCCAAAAACCATATAAAGCCACTCAAGAGTTCGTCTAACAAGTTAGGGCCATTAGATTCACTCGGCAGGCAGATGTAGAACCCCCCTTCCCTGTGGCACAACAACCGCAGCCTATACACACTAGGCCAGGGGCTCGCACTACACCCAAAGTGTCAAGCCATTCTTACGCCATTTAAGGTAACCGCTAACAAGCTAGAAAAGGTCTCTTGAACAACTAGAGCCAGAGCCATATAGCCCTCACAGCTGTACTGTATATCCCGGTTATCACTTACAGATAAGTCCTTAGGGAGAGAAACCAGAGCATCAAAATAAGTACACATGCTCTAGCCCCCTTTTACAGTAATAAGATCATCTTAATGATTGGTTGCTTGATCCATTAATCATATTACAAGATCATTGTTCCTAAGTTTAAGCACTAGCCACAGCTACCCATATGCATACCCAAGGTTGACAAGGAATCAAGACATCAAACACTAAGTTATAATCTCTAAGGTTGTCAAGGTAAGCATATGCATATGTATGATAATTTTGATGAATAGGTAACAAGGATAGTCCTGTGTTATACTTGCCTTGATCAAAGCTCTCCAAATAGTACTGCTGACTTGGCTCAAAGTAATACTCCGAATCGTCCAAAAACTGCTCACCTTCTATTCTCGATCATCAATCAACAACATACATGCATCCAATCAAACATACACGAAGCAAACAAATAGATATAATTAGAACAGTACACCAACAGTAACAAAACAGTAATAAAAGTTTATAAAACTCTTCTACACGTTTCTACGATCACACAGACGTAAAGATCACCAAAATCGGAGTTAAAACGTAGAAGTTATGAATTTTCTAAGATTTCCTATAGATCAATAAATACTTAATTATAAACTCGAAAAATAAATTATCAAAACTAACTGTAAAATTATACTAACATGTAGAGTTCGCAATTACGAACCTAACGCAATTTGAATGGATCAAATCGGAGTTAAAACGAAGTTTTTATGGCTAAAACAGTGCTAGTGGCAAAACTGTAAATTACTGAAAACGTATTTTTGAATTAACCGATTGAAAATACGCTTTCAAAATATAAAAACGTAAACTCAGCTTTACGCCTTGGGACCGCGGGTTGATTACTAGAAAACGCAGGGTCTCTTTAACAAAATTCACCGCGAAGGGGTATGATCTAATCTCGGCCATCGGTGCAAGATCGGACGGCCCTCGTTCACCAGCAGGCGCACAGTACAACCCCCCCGAGCTTCTCTTCCCCAACTCCGGCCGCTGGCCACCGTGGCCGCCATAACACCTCACCGGAGCACAACGATTCTCCCGTTCCCGACCGCCAAACACCCCGCGACTTGGTCCAATCGAAAGAGAAGGGCAAGCCGCACCCATCTACGCAGTTTTGAAGAACTACAACCACCCGAATAAGTGACGCGGCAAGGAGAGGGTGGCGGTTCCATTGCCGGTCATCCCAAGCTCACCAAAACCTCAATTCGCCGCTTCTCATCATGAAAGAAAGGCACGGGAAGAAAGAGGAGAAGGTCGCGAACTCACCAACGCCTTGATCACGGCCTCAAAACCACCCGAGAGCTCCACCCGAACACAACCGAAACCGCCAACACCTCAAACCCTAAACCTTGGATTCTCGGTGGTATAGATCACGTTTTAGATGAAAAACGGAACATAGGAGGTCCCCTCTTCCTATTTATAGCTTCAATTTACCGGAAACAATCACCAAATCCCAGAAGATCGATTCGGTTGAGATACGGTAGAAGGAGTCCGTCCCGGTCACGAGGTTGAAGATGAACTGGAGACCGGCTAGTGGGACCCACCTGTCAGCGAAACGAAAAGAAAAGGAAGGCGCGGCTTCGGGCTGGCCGACTTGGGCCGCTGCAGGCCGACGGCCCACGCGCGCGGCAACAGCTGGATCGGCCCCCCTCACGCGAAAAGCCAGCAGGCCGGCCCTGGCTTTCCAGGCTGCCACAGTAGTAAGTTTCCTTTCCCTTTTTTTTATTTACTTGTTTCCAAAAATATTTCAAATACTTTCTAAACCAAAATAAAACCAAATAAAACAAATATAACAGCACACAATAAAATATATGCAACAGCATGAATGCAACACAAAATTTATTTTATTATTATTTTAAATTGGACTTTATTTGTTATCTAAATTATTTCAATTTTTGTTATCTCAAAATTTGGGTGTTACAAATTCTACCCCCCTTAAAAGAATCTCGTCCTCGAGATTGGATTGCTTACTCAAACAACTGCGGATATGACTTCCTCAACTCATCCTCTCTTTCCCAAGTTGCCTCTGCCTCTGAATATCGATTCCACTGTACTTTACACATCTTAATAACCCGACTTCGAGTAACCCTCTCAGCAGTTTCTAAAATCTTAATCGGAACCTCTTCATATGTAAGATCCTCCTTAACAGTCAATTCTTCCAAAGGTATCTGCTCCTCAGGCACCCTCAAACACTTCTTAAGTTGTGAAACATGGAACACATCATGCACCCCAGATAAATTCTCAGGTAACTCTAATTGATAAGCAACTTCCCCACGTCTAGCAATAACTTTAAATGGTCCAACATACCTTGGTGCTAGTTTACCTTTCATGTTAAATCTCTTCACACTTCTCATAGGTGACACCTTCAAATAAACATAATCACCTTCCTCAAAAACTAGATCCCTTCTTCTATTATCAGCATAACTCTTCTGACGAGACTGTGCCACTCTCAAATTCTCACGAATCACTCGCACTTGATCTTCTGCGTTTCTAAGAACATCTGTACCAAACACCTGAGATTCACCTGTCTGATCCCAAAACAATGGAGTTCTACACTTACGTCCATACAAAGCTTCAAACGGTGCCATCTTAAGACTCTGTTGATAACTATTATTGTAAGAAAATTCTGCATAAGGCAAACTCTTATCCCAACTAGTTCCATATTGCAATGCACAGGCTCTCAACATATCCTCTAATATCTGGTTAGTCCTTTCAGTCTGTCCATCTGTCTGTGGATGATATGCGGTACTAAAGTTCAATTTAGTTCCTAAAGATTCATGCACAGCTTGCCAAAAGTGCGATGTAAACTGCGATCCTCGATCAGATACAATCTTCTTTGGAACCCCATGCAAACATACTACCTTCTCCATATACAACTCTGCCAATTTTGGTCCATGGTATGTGGTCTTAACTGGTATAAAATGAGCAACCTTAGTTAAACGATCTACTATCACCCAAATAGAGTCATAACCTTTCTGAGTACGAGGTAACCCCACTATAAAGTCCATACCAACTTCTTCCCACTTCCACTCAGGAATCTTCATTGGTTGCAGCAATCCTGCAGGTCTCTGATGCTCAGCTTTTACCCTCTGACAAGTATCACACAATGCTACATACTCAGCCACATCTCGCTTTAATCCAACCCACCAATACTTCTGTTTGAGATCTAGATACATCTTAGTACTACCAGGATGAATAGAATAAGCTGACTCATGAGCCTCACGAAGAATTGCCTGTCTAATAGCTTGATCCTCAGGTACACACAGTCTCTTTCCAAACCACAAAATTCCATTATCATCCATTCTAAAGCCCGGTGATTTACCAATCACTATATCCTCCGCTATCTTCTTTAGTTTCTCATCCTTCAATTGACCCTTATAGATCTCTTGCTCTAAAGTAGGCTCTATTACTAATTCCATTGCATTAGTAACAATTCCCAAGTTCAGATATTCAAATTCAGCACATAACTCACTAGTCATAGACAATGTTCTTATCTCATTGGCATAACTCTTCCTACTAAGAGCATCAGCTACTACATTAGCCTTACCAGGATGATAGTGTATCTCAATATCATAATCCTTAATCAACTCTAACCATCTGCGTTGCCTCAAATTCAGATCTGACTGAGTGAAAATATACTTCAAACTCTTATGATCAGTGTATATATCACTCTTATGTCCAATCAAATAATGTCTCCAAATCTTTAAAGCATGAACAACAGCTGCTAACTCCAAATCATGTGTAGGATAATTCAACTCATGCTTTCTCAACTGTCTAGATGCATAAGCCACAACTCTGCCTTCTTGCATAAGAACACATCCCAATCCTTGACGAGAAGCATCACAATAAATAGAAAACTTCTTACTCAAATCTGGTAAAACCAAAACAGGCGCTGTAGTCAACCTCTTCTTCAACTCCTCAAAACTAGCTTGACATTTATCAGACCACACAAATTTAGCATTCTTTTCTAACAGAGATGTCATAGGTTTAGCAAGTTTAGAAAACCCTTCAATGAACCGTCTATAATATCCAGCCAAACCCAAGAAACTGCGAATCTCACTAACATCTGTAGGTGGTTTCCAATTCAATACATCCTTCACCTTGCCTGGATCCACCGATATACCTCCATTAGAAACAATATGACCAAGAAAAGAAACTTCCTTCAACCAAAACTCACATTTACTTCGCTTCGCATACAGTTTATGCTCTCTAAGCTTCTGCAATACCAACCTCAAATGTTCAGCATGCTCTACCTCGGTCTTGGAAAATACCAGTATATCATCAATAAACACTACCACAAACTTATCCAAGTATTCCATGAACACCTTATTCATCATGTACATAAAGTATGCAGGTGCATTGGTCAATCCAAACGACATAACAGTATACTCATACAATCCATACCTTGTAGTAAAAGCTGTCTTTGGAATATCAGAGGCACGAATCTTCAACTGATGATATCCAGAACGTAAATCAATCTTAGAGAACACACAAGCACCTCTCAACTGATCAAACAAGTCATCAATCCGGGGCAAAGGATACTTATTCTTGATAGTTACTTCATTTAGTGACCGATAATCAACACACATCCTCTGACCACCATCTTTCTTATCAACAAAAATAACTGGTGCTCCCCAAGGTGATGAACTAGGTCGAATAAAACCCTTTTCTTGTAATTCTTTAATTTGTTTCTTAAGTTCTTCTAATTCATCTACTCCCATCCTATATGGTCGTTTGGCTATAGGTGCAGTTCCAGGTAATAATTCAATAAGAAATTCAATGTCTCGGTCAGGTGGCATACCTGGCAATTCATCAGGGAAGACATCCGGAAATTCCTCAATCACTGAATTCTCATTAATAGTATCCTCAATTTGATTCACCACCGCGGTTGGTTGCTTCTGCATTGCTACATCCACATTGATTTTATCTCCATTAGGCGCAGTCACAACTACCACTTTCTGCTGACACTGAATCTCTGCCTGATTTTGCATCATCCAGTCCATACCCAATATCACATCAATTCCAGATGTTCTCAACACTATAGGAGTTATCTTAAACTCTACCCCCCTTAATACCATACTAATTGGAAGACAACGATTACTGGTTTGCATGGTACCTCCAGGTGAATTTACTAAGAGAGGTTCTTTCATAGCTAGCATGGGTATACTATGCATTTTAACAAAAATATTGGATATGAATGTATGAGATGCTCCAGAGTCAAAAAGAACAGTTGCGGGAGTGGAATGTACATTGAACGTACCAATCATAACTTCTGGTGCATTATGAACTGTATCAGAAGACACGTGATTCACCCTTCCAGTACCCAAATGCCTCTGGCTGCTCTTCTGGCTTTGAGGAGTCTGTTGGTTCTGCTTCTCAGGACAATTATAAGACAAATGGCCCTCTTTACCACAGACAAAGCATCTAATAGGAGTACTGGGAGAATTATTCTTCATGGGGGTAGCATTGGGATTTCCAGTGCGAGGAGTCTGTTGCCCACTCTGCTGATACTGTTGACGCTGTGGATATGATGAACGCTGTTGCGACTGATTGTTTTGCCAATTTTGGGACCACCTCTGATTTGAATTGCGATTCCCCTGGCTGACCGGTCCCTGAAACTTCTGATGAAAGCCATGCTGAAAATTTGTGCGTTGACGGTTGTTGCTTCCTGAGCCTTGCACCTTCATCTTTCTCTTCCTATCCATCTCCTTACGCTCATTATCCAACACAATAGCCTTGTTCACCAGCTCTTGAAAGCTAGCATAGCTATTCCCCTTCAATTGCAAGCGAAGATCATAATAAATTCCCTTCAAGAAAAGACGTTGCTTGTCTGCATCTTCTCTAACTTCATTGGGAGCATAGCGAGCCAACTGAGTAAACTTGTCATGATATTCACTCACAGTCATCTGTCCCATCCTCAGGTTTCTGAATTCTTCCTGCTTCAGCTCAATTATACCTTCAGGAATATGACGAGCTCGAAAATCTCTAACAAACTCATTCCAAGTAATAGGAGGAGCATTGTCAGGGCGTGCAGCCTGGTACGACTCCCACCAAGTCTGAGCTGTTCCTTGTAACTGGCCAGATGCATACAACACCTTCTCCATATCATTGCATTGAGCTATGTTCAGCTGTTTCTCCACCGCCCTCACCCAATCATCTGCTTCTAGAGGATCAGCAGCGTGAGAAAACACTGGAGGGCGTCCCTTCAAAAATTCTCCACGCCTATCCCTTACTTGAACAGGTGGTGGTCCTCCAACAGGGGGATTGTTCTGCATATGCTGCATAAACATCTGCATCAGCTGATTCTGAGTTTGCATGAGTTCCTCCATAGTAACGGGTGGATTAACACCCCCACGTCCTCTGCCACGACCTCTGCCTGACATCTGTTTCCAAAACACAGAAGATGGATTTCAGTACAAACCGAGATGATGTATACAATAGATAAACAAAATCTGATTTTCTGGGCGAACTCCAATTTCAGCAACTCAGTAAAACTGTCATATCTCGAGCTACAGACATCCAAATCAGGTGATCTTTACATGGTTGGAAAGCTTATCAAATTATCTACAACTCGTATTCACAGCACTTTTTCTGATTCTGTCAATAAATTGATCAAAAACTGAATTTAACAGAAACTGTTCCCGAATTCCAGACTGTGCAGTAACTCCAACTTATAACAGGTATATCTCTCAACTCATAATAGATATTAAGGTGATTCTTGTGGGATTAGAAAGATACAGAAGTCTATTTATTCCCAGTAAAATTTCTTAATTTTCCCATGAACGGATTTTAAGTTATTTCTAAAACATCCCAGACTGATCCAGAAATCAGCAAAGGACAGAATTAAGTTAACCTCATGTTCACTAATATATCTTGATCAATCTTAATATTCTTAACATTAGAATTTGTAAGCATGTCAACAAAACTCCAGCACACATTACAAAGATCCAAATCACACATTATCATAATAACAATCCATCAATCACACAATCGTTCACACCACAAACTGACTCTTAAAACAATCCGAACTAGAAATTAACTCGCAACTACTATCGTTCTTATTACATAGGGATTTTTCCTATTTCCTAATTAAACTTCTCATAAATCTTAGGACGACCTAACTCCGCCCTTAATTGGTCAATCTCCTTGTAAGCTTGCTCCTTAAGTTCCTTTTCCTTCAGCAACTCATCCTTCAAGTCCGCCTCATGAAGAGCCAATTCACGAGCTAATGCCACCGTTGCTTGCAAAGTCAAGGAGGAATCATCTGCAAGTGGCACGGTCCAAATTCCCTTGTCATGCAAGAAACAAGGAAAATGCCGAAGTGCACCCTTTAGCGTCTTGTCCGAGCGTAGACCATGGTAGTAAACAAATGCATTGAAAGCGACATCCTCCATACTTGTCTCCACGGTTGCCCGGCTCACTCGGGTAATAAACTTTGACTCCACCTTAGGCTCCTTAGTGGTAGGATCCCTTTTCTTGACCCATAACTCCGTCTTCCAATAGGAATCCATCCATGGATGACTATACTCCGCACTGCGATACTCTAAAGTAGCCTCCCAGTCGTAGTAGTAGTTGTCCAAGGTTCTTGTCAATATATCATGGAAGAAAGCATCAGCCTTCGGAACCATGATATGAAACTTCGTAGTCCACCCCATAACTACATCCTCCATAGGTGTATCTCCAACTCTTGATTCAGCATCAGATAGCTCTTGATCACCATCTTCCTTTGGCTCCTGGGGTTTGAATCGAGCAACATATTGTGCAGCTGACAAACGAGGATGAGGAGGCATCTACAAGATTTAGACATAGATTAGATAGAATCAATGTATTTTCGCAATAGAATAAAGTAGAGGAAGCATAAAACTTTAGTAATTAACAAGGTAAAAAGAGGAAGCATGAATTAAGTGAAGTATGGATGCTATCAACGACCATTCTAACTAGGCTTGCGTCCTACAGTCAACACGGCTCTGATACCAATCTGTCACACCCATTTTTAAGGACAAAAATAGGATGCATAAAGTACTCATGTGCGCCCCAGGTCATGATCGCACACATAAGCAGACAAATTACATAGTATCATCACAGTGCTTATTACATAACGAATATATGTTTAAAACATAGTCTTGAACAATAAATAATAATATCTAATAATAATCTTCAGCGGAAACTCCACACAGGGACACGGTTGACTGGTTGACACCAAGACTAGTACTCATTACGGTAATCCTCATCATAATCTTCATCTGTTATGGTGGAAATAGCAAGAGTGAGTCCATGTCGAACTCAACAAATATAACACAGGGTTCATGAGGCTCAAATGGCTAGACACTGTTTAACTGCGGTTAGCTTTTAAATATTATAACTTTCAATTGAGTAGCATCAAGATAAACCACTTCCCATTAAAGAACCAATGATCAATTGTAATAATGATAACAAATAGCATTAACATGAGCATAATAATAACAACAGTAATTAAACATGATATATCAGTTATATTCAACTATTCCATAAGAATCCCCAAGGCCGCTCGTATCCGTGAGCACGGCTAGTATACCAGTTTTTAACTCTGCGCAGAGGTGTACACTTTCACTGTGAGTCATGATTTCCAAATGAGTGGGGAGATCAAGCCCAAACACCCAAAAACCATATAAAGCCACTCAAGAGTTCGTCTAACAAGTTAGGGCCATTAGATTCACTCGGCAGGCAGATGTAGAACCCCCCTTCCCTGTGGCACAACAACCGCAGCCTATACACACTAGGCCAGGGGCTCGCACTACACCCAAAGTGTCAAGCCATTCTTACGCCATTTAAGGTAACCGCTAACAAGCTAGAAAAGGTCTCTTGAACAACTAGAGCCAGAGCCATATAGCCCTCACAGCTGTACTGTATATCCCGGTTATCACTTACAGATAAGTCCTTAGGGAGAGAAACCAGAGCATCAAAATAAGTACACATGCTCTAGCCCCCTTTTACAGTAATAAGATCATCTTAATGATTGGTTGCTTGATCCATTAATCATATTACAAGATCATTGTTCCTAAGTTTAAGCACTAGCCACAGCTACCCATATGCATACCCAAGGTTGACAAGGAATCAAGACATCAAACACTAAGTTATAATCTCTAAGGTTGTCAAGGTAAGCATATGCATATGTATGATAATTTTGATGAATAGGTAACAAGGATAGTCCTGTGTTATACTTGCCTTGATCAAAGCTCTCCAAATAGTACTGCTGACTTGGCTCAAAGTAATACTCCGAATCGTCCAAAAACTGCTCACCTTCTATTCTCGATCATCAATCAACAACATACATGCATCCAATCAAACATACACGAAGCAAACAAATAGATATAATTAGAACAGTACACCAACAGTAACAAAACAGTAATAAAAGTTTATAAAACTCTTCTACACGTTTCTACGATCACACAGACGTAAAGATCACCAAAATCGGAGTTAAAACGTAGAAGTTATGAATTTTCTAAGATTTCCTATAGATCAATAAATACTTAATTATAAACTCGAAAAATAAATTATCAAAACTAACTGTAAAATTATACTAACATGTAGAGTTCGCAATTACGAACCTAACGCAATTTGAATGGATCAAATCGGAGTTAAAACGAAGTTTTTATGGCTAAAACAGTGCTAGTGGCAAAACTGTAAATTACTGAAAACGTATTTTTGAATTAACCGATTGAAAATACGCTTTCAAAATATAAAAACGTAAACTCAGCTTTACGCCTTGGGACCGCGGGTTGATTACTAGAAAACGCAGGGTCTCTTTAACAAAATTCACCGCGAAGGGGTATGATCTAATCTCGGCCATCGGTGCAAGATCGGACGGCCCTCGTTCACCAGCAGGCGCACAGTACAACCCCCCCGAGCTTCTCTTCCCCAACTCCGGCCGCTGGCCACCGTGGCCGCCATAACACCTCACCGGAGCACAACGATTCTCCCGTTCCCGACCGCCAAACACCCCGCGACTTGGTCCAATCGAAAGAGAAGGGCAAGCCGCACCCATCTACGCAGTTTTGAAGAACTACAACCACCCGAATAAGTGACGCGGCAAGGAGAGGGTGGCGGTTCCATTGCCGGTCATCCCAAGCTCACCAAAACCTCAATTCGCCGCTTCTCATCATGAAAGAAAGGCACGGGAAGAAAGAGGAGAAGGTCGCGAACTCACCAACGCCTTGATCACGGCCTCAAAACCACCCGAGAGCTCCACCCGAACACAACCGAAACCGCCAACACCTCAAACCCTAAACCTTGGATTCTCGGTGGTATAGATCACGTTTTAGATGAAAAACGGAACATAGGAGGTCCCCTCTTCCTATTTATAGCTTCAATTTACCGGAAACAATCACCAAATCCCAGAAGATCGATTCGGTTGAGATACGGTAGAAGGAGTCCGTCCCGGTCACGAGGTTGAAGATGAACTGGAGACCGGCTAGTGGGACCCACCTGTCAGCGAAACGAAAAGAAAAGGAAGGCGCGGCTTCGGGCTGGCCGACTTGGGCCGCTGCAGGCCGACGGCCCACGCGCGCGGCAACAGCTGGATCGGCCCCCCTCACGCGAAAAGCCAGCAGGCCGGCCCTGGCTTTCCAGGCTGCCACAGTAGTAAGTTTCCTTTCCCTTTTTTTTTTATTTACTTGTTTCCAAAAATATTTCAAATACTTTCTAAACCAAAATAAAACCAAATAAAACAAATATAACAGCACACAATAAAATATATGCAACAGCATGAATGCAACACAAAATTTATTTTATTATTATTTTAAATTGGACTTTATTTGTTATCTAAATTATTTCAATTTTTGTTATCTCAAAATTTGGGTGTTACACTCTATGAAAAATTCTTTACATATCCTTTATCAGAAACAACTATGTGTTTGCAGCTTGTAGATCGGACACTAAGCTTTCCTAAAGGA
Source organism: Saccharum spontaneum (assembly GCA_022457205.1). Classification (NCBI taxonomy): domain Eukaryota; kingdom Viridiplantae; phylum Streptophyta; class Magnoliopsida; order Poales; family Poaceae; genus Saccharum; species Saccharum spontaneum. The sequence goes on along the minus strand of CM039593.1, from coordinate 26,665,768 downwards.
ATATTAAAGAACATGTGTGTCCGAGTTGGTACCTCGTATGCTCCAGCTGATTTCGTGGTGATAGAGACCGGGTCCGATGAGAGGTCACCAGTTATTCTGGGAAGGCCATTCCTGAACACCTCGGGAGCTGTCATCTACGCCAGCGCTGCGAAGATCAACTTCAACATCAAGGGGAGGAAGGAGACGTTTTCCTTCAAGAACAAGATTACACAAATCCCAGAGCAACCCCAACATGAACCAAGGAAGAGGACCAACAGGAGGATCAAGCAGAACAAGAACAACCAAGGATGGACCGAATCAGCTAAGATGGTCACTGCAGTTCAAGGAGGTCAAGATGGTCGACTCAAGTCGCCCTTCCTGAACAAGAAGGACGACCCAGGTATGCCAAGCATTGAGTGCTCAATCAATGGATACTCCTTTCAGAAGGCGCTCTGCGACACTGGATCAGGCGTCAACATAATGGCCACAGTCACCTATCAGCTCTTGTACGGGACCATGCCCTTAAAACCAACATACACTAAGCTCCAGATGGCAGATCAGACATCCCGAAAGGTCGAAGGTATAGTAACCGATGTCCCTATTAAAATTAACGATCATTTTGTCCATACAGACTTTCAGGTCATTGACATGGGAGACGACGAGTACGATCCACCCATCATCCTAGGAAGACCGTTCCTAGGCACCGTCAAAGCAATCATCTACATTGGAACCGGAGAAGTCCATATGCATTTCCCCTCTGAGAAGGTACGCCGCTACTTTAATGACCCTAACTATATAGTTGAAGATTCTAAGCAGGTCAGGACAAGAAGAAGGCGACGTAACCATAACCAAAGGAGGCAAACCATCAAGGACGTATGGGCAGACTATGAAGGAGATGTCATAAGGCCCGAGGATACACAACAGGAGACCGAAGCACCAAGTCGGGTATGGAAGGCGAAGACAGTTACACAAGAAGAGGAGGCGCTGCCGGAACCACCGTCTACGCCACCCAAATCCCAGGACAACTAAGAAGAAAAGAAGTCATGTTCGGAGGACTTAAAAACACCGAACGCCATGCCAAGAGGTAAACTTGGTAGTTATCATTTTCCCTTTAATTATTGCTCAGTTAATCATGTTCATTCTGTCTTAAAAAATGTGTTGAAAACAGTAAGCCCCATGTGAGTATGCGAGTGGCATAAAACCCATAAGTACATTCACTGTGGTGGTATAAAAAAAATAATATATATTTTTTCTGTTCTATAAAAATGAAAATAAAAATAGAGAGTGACATTTATCAAGGAAGCTCAAACATGATAAAGGCTAGATATTTATGCTAACGCTTAATCAAGTTCCACGAAGCTTTGTTGTCTATTTGAGCTCCACAGAATTCAGGAAGACTAGCAGATGGAGGCCATCCTAATCGCTGTCAGGGTGCTGCCGACATTCAAATACACCTCTGCACCTGCTAGCTACATCAGAAGAAATTACGTCAAGATCCAGCTTGGGGGAGAGCACCCCCATTTATCCCGATAAGTATTTTTATCTACATTTATACCTATGCTTTATTAAAATAAAAAGATGCATAATCATGAAAACCCAAATAAATATTTTGTGTTTATATATATTTGCTTAGTTTAATAAATAAATAAAGTAGCTATGCTAAACTGAATCTTGAAAATAAAACTCTAGCATGGATATGATGAATAGTTGCTCTGCCTAATTTTCAAATTTGTTCTCTCTCTAGTTTAGACATAACTATTATAATTTAAAACTGGCTCTAAACCTGAACTAGTGGGAAGAGAACTTGATCTGAAGTCTAAGTTGTTAGCGGATATGATATGGGAAGGTTGAGCTGCTGTTTATCTGTTCCTAGAGATGCTAGAATTTTGGAGAATTTTATCTTTGAAAATCTTTAAAATGTTGCATGATGAGTTCCTGTATGATGAGAGTTTAAATTCCTACCACAACCATATATACATGCTTGTTAGAATAAGAGCCGCACTTTTACTACTTACTGCTTACGGGCATTGAGTGTGGTCAAGCTGTGTAGACCCTTAGGAACTTGTCATGTGGTTAAAATCAAGATTCACTTGCACGTTCACTCATACATGCTGCTTCTACTCCGGAAGTACGCATCCACATATATCCACTCATTTCCATCTCCAGATTCACCCAAAATTATTCTACTCCTGACCCGGGAGAGAATAGCCAAAAACATTATCTCATTCCTGTTATTCCCTGTGAAGTTAATGCTCAAGTCATTTCTACTACCACTTGCTATATTTTCAAAAGAGGGAGATTGCTCTAAAAAAACGAGGAAATAAAAAGGAGCAAGTGCTCGTAACCTCGAAGAAAGAAAAAGTGAGACGAGAGGTAAAAATGGACAAGTGTCCGACAGTAGAATTAGGGGTACAAGATACCCACCTGAGAAAAAAAAAAGAAAAGAAAAAAAAATATAGAGCATCTCATTCCCCTTAAAAGTTTTAAAAAGCAAGAAAGGTATGTATTCCCTCAAAAAGAGCATTAGACTTTTGTTATCACCATCATCACCATACACCACTCATTCACCACACATGCACATCTTGATTTGACTTATTGACTTGTTTCTCTGGATCCATGGTTTGACTATGCAATAAATGTTCTATGAGTATATATACTGTATCTCCCACCTATGAGCTCCAGATATCAAAGCCTTATTAGAGTAGGGTGAGAGAGAAGGCAATGTCACTACGCCTTATACCATAAATACCACATACTTTGAGAGAGAAGGCATATACCATTACTGCCTTGGTAAGGATCCAGAAATACCACAAAAGAGAGACCCGAGAAAGTCATACAAGGAATCTCTGAGTTTTATTTGAAAAATCTGCAAAAAAAACTCCAGAGCTATAGCTGATGAAGAATAAGAGACATGGCGTTTGACTAGACCGTTCTATCTTTTAATCACTCAAGATGTAGGTGACGGTTGCAAGCCCCATGGTGAAAGATAAAATGAGTAAGTTTTAAGTCTTGATAGTTTACTCTAACTCAGGGATGAGACCTTATTTGAAAGCATATGTACCGTCAACGTTCAAAGGCGTTGCAGCAACTTCTGATCCATAATGAGTCTATCCTTGCTCAGGGACGAGCAAGAGGTAAGCTTGGGGGAGTTTGTTGACGGTCCTTAAGTACCAAATATAGTTATCAAATAAATAAAGAAAAGGATCCAAATGCAACCAACACCTAGACTTAGGGTTTTATCTGACAGAATTCCACGAGTTTTGGTGTTTGTCTGTTTCTGCAGGGGGTTATCAGAAAATACAGAGGAAAGGCCCACACGTCGGGTTTACATAGAGATAATAACGTATTCACCGATTTTCTATCATCTAGAAGACTCCAGAAGCCACGAGATCGAACGGGAGGCTGAACGGGCCCGGAGGCAGGGCGCCCGCCCTGCTCCCTAGGGCGCCCGCCCTGGCCTGAGAGCCAATCAGGCTCCGTCTTGCGGATTATGCTCCACCGACCTAAGAGATCAAGGAAAACCGTGCGATTAATATCGGTTTGATCTGACGGCCCACGTTCACTTGAGGGGGCTATATAAGCAGGACCCCTGGCCCCTGGAGGAGGCACTCCCTCATTCTCATTCTTCAAACCCTAATCTCAGGAGGAGAGTCTCTGATCAAGCCCTAGAGCCACCACATCAACTAGATCTCTAGTATAGCATAGCTACATAGGATTAGAACTAGAAGGAGTCAATCTTCGATTGGTTTCCGGATCTGTCAAGAGGATTCTTGGTAATTCCTCTACTGTTCTTCATTGTTCATCTTTGTTCTTCAATATTATGAATACAACTTTGTTCTATTTCAATATATTGATTATGACTATGCTCTACTTGTTTATGTTTGCAATTATATTGTTCTTAGTTTATCGTAGTTATACGCTTGGCTTAGTTAGATTGGAATTATATACATGTTTAGGATCGTATAGCGTTTATCCATCGGATCCATGGGTAAATGATAAATATTGTGTAGGCGTGGTGCTTAGACCATATTTATCTGCGATTGCACCTTATATGCCGGATCGTGGGGTGGTCCGCGATGGTGACAGCTTCGTTGGTTCTTATATAGTCCCCTCCCGTGTGTAAGGCAGGCAGAGCAACATTATTACGGGGGAGTGATTGCTATGTTTCTCATCTTCCTTGATAATATCACTATGCATGGGCGTAGTCCTTTCTCGCAATGATTGCCAAGTGTACTTGCACTAACTATGATATGCTAGACTTTATAGTTAAGAATAACTTAGGAAATATCCTTGTAGTTCGTCCTAATACCATGCTAATGACTTGCTAGAATATCTGTTGAGGTGCTTATCATTATTATATGTGGCTAGCTGATCAGATTAATTATCTTTGTCATCATTCATACTTTATCTATATTTTATGTGACACTTACCCCTGTATGCAAGAGATAGATGAATGCTCTCACTTATACATGCAATGATTGATACTCATTCCTATATTCCATTCCATAATCAACATTGATGTTAGTAATCCCTTCCCAGTGGTAAAAATATAAATAACGATACCTGGAATACTTCCCGGTTAAAATGCTACATCAGTATTAATCTGTGCGCTTGCAGATCTTATTTATTATTTATTTAGAAGAGCAGTTGCATATTTCAATATCGCATCTCTCATGTCATGCTAGGGATGACAACTTGGCTTAAGTGGCATGAGGGATAGGTTCGGCACTTTTGGCGCCCTTATCAGAATTAGAAAACTAAGTCTACTTTTGGTAATGACGTTAAGAATGCCCAACAGAGGGGGCGATGTGTGCATAAGCCTTGCCGGCGGGTCGTGCGCTAGAGCGCCTCTGTGTCAGGGGCGTTCCTAGCCATACCGGCCATCGCGCTCGACGAGGACGGGCCAAGGGGCTTTCTGGTGTACTTGCGAGGCCGTAGAGCCCACTAGTAGCCATCCCGAGCTGGCATCGTGCACTGGTGGGTGAGCTCGCCATCGACGTAGCGCCGCCATGAAGAGCAGGGGAGAAGGGTGCACTTGCAGCACCTCTCGTGCACCTGGTGCACCGTGCACGATGAGAAGGAGAGAGAGGGTGGAGATGGTCCACCGTAGACCCTGTTACCGACCTGTGAGCCATAGCTGCTGGTTCACCATGAGCCAGATGCCGTGGACGCAAGCCCATTGGGAATCCAGATGTGTGACGTGGACGCACATGCGTGCGACATGTGGCGAGCCCAGCCCGGCACAGACCGGCCCAACTCGACCCATATCCAGCCCTAGCCCGGCCCATCAAAGCCCATCTGAGGCCCAGTCAAAGTTGACCGTTGATCATTGACCGGTCAACAGGACCCACCTGTCAGCCTCACATGTATCTCTGGCCCATCGGATGCTGCCATGTGTCACTGCCTGGAATTTCAATTCTTTTTCTTTTTCTAGAAAATCATTTAATCTTTAGAAATTCATAACTAATTCATTTTTAACTTAGAAAAATACCAAACCAGTTTCTAAATTTTTCTAAAAATGAGCTCTACGTCTTAGGCTTGTGTTGGAGTGCATTTGGATCTTTTGAATTTCTATTGCTTCTTTGTGCACCTAAATTGAAGTCGTTAATGCGACTATATGTTACGTTCAACAGACCCGAAGGAGCCACCGACTGAGGAGTTCGACCCCGACTACACCGATGACTTGGGTGACGACCTACCAGGTGCCATGCCCCCACCCACTTCTTAGACCCTATTACGGATGCAAATATAGAATTGCTAGTGCTTTACCTTTTTATGCAATAATATGATGATAGGTTGCATGGTAGATGCTTTACTTTGAGCCCTTTTCCTTGTTGCAACCTTACTCCTGCTCACCCTGCTGTTGGGCTAGATGCTCGCATGTTACATATTACTGCTTTTACTCTTACTCGCATTATATCTATGATGTGATGCCAGTGAGTGAGAGGCGTATTTGTATAAGGCACGTAGTGCCGAGAACTTGGTAAACCTAATAAAAGAACTAGGGAGATCTTGGCGTGTGTCTTGGGTGAGTGGTGAGGGTTGAGTTGATCGGACAGGATCCTACGATGAGTCTTTGGGGCAAGTCTTGCTGGAGGGGTGCGACCTGGGCATCCCTCACAAGGGTTACCTATGGCGGGTATGTTGTGAGGTGAACTGGGGTGTTGGTTATCCTTGGTGGAGGTGCTGTCGTGGCACGAGGGAGTTGGTGATCCCCTCTTGAGAAGATATCCTGTCTGGTCCCCCTAAGGTTTGGTATGTCTTGAGAACCGGAACCATGGGACCTTCGTGCATACCACTCGCTCCCGATTGGCGGGAGACGATTACCCGACTGACTAGGGTGGCACCACTACTATTTGGATGGAAGGTGACAGTGTAGGGAGGCACGGGCATGGGGACCCACACCCTCCTAAGACAGCGTAGTGACCTTGGGGGCCCGGTACTACATCTCACAGTCTCAGCGTTTCGGTGGACTCCGAGGTGGCCCAGGGCTGAGTGGTAGGGTGGTACTGTACCGGTTGGGAGGTAGTTGGAATCAACCTAGACAAGCTCGATCATCGAGGATGGCGATCTTGTGGATTACCAGGTGTACATGCTCTGCAGAGTTGATCGATCTATACGTATAGCCACGTCCGCGGATATGGACATTCCCATGACCTACGCTTCACTTGATTAGAGAGAGAAGTCCTTTCTACCTTTCCACTGGGTTTCGTGTTGGTTTCTGGCTCTGGCTATTGAGGCGAGATCTAAGCGGGAGTCGATCTCGTCGCCTAGAGAGAGAGAGTGAGATGAGATGTGATGTGTGTGATGGGATTGGAAAAAATGTGTGATTAAGATGGGTTAAAATCTGATGAACATCTTATTATTAAAACATTAACTTGCATAGGAAACCCACAGCCAAAATAGGTCGCTTTCTACTTTCCTCAATGCATTCCACTTTCCACAAAGCAATGCAAGCATAGGGTGGGCGATGCGTGGCCAGTACCAAGTGTACTGATAGATTTTTGACAGGTTCTGGGCCCAAGTACGACTACGAGGGCGATGATTGGGAGGACTAGAGGGTCTGTTCTACGCTCGAGCTGGTTCCAGGAGATCGTTTTCCGTTGCTATCTTCGTTAGATGCTGTTCTAGATGCTATGTGTGAGTGTGTTCTGCCCTGCGTGGCGAAGAGAATAATTTATGTAAAACTCTCTATTGTACTCTGATATTCGTGTATGACTTTGTGTATCACTGAGATTTGGGTACATTGACGGATTGTTTCGTCATTTTACACTTTGTTTCTGTGGATTTCCCTTCATGGAAATCAAGGACGTTTCAGTTGGTACCAGAGCCATGTTTGACCCTAGGATGGACCCGTAGGATTGGACAATAGAAGTAGAAAAGATCTTGACACTTTCGGTTATATTACCGACCGTGCTGCATTTTCGTGCATGGCTTACCTCAATTTCACACTCTCTTACCTACATTTCGTTCTACCTTACCTATCACATTGCTCCATTCCACCCTGAATCACCCTGTTTCACTCAAGATTCACCAAGTATCACTCTGAGTTACATTGTTTTGCCTTGTCTTACCAAGTTTCAATCTGTATTACTCAAGTTACTTCATAAATAATAAGGTACTGACTCCGTCTTACGGTTAAATTGCAGATGGCTCCTGTTGTTGAGCTCCCTATGGACGGACTGGCCTACCGTGGGTTCGCCACGATCCTGTACGATGTACTAGACTCACTAGGAGTCCCCACAGAGCAGATCGAGTATGTGTGCTGGGGTGAGCCTGGACCCGACGGGTTCAAGGGCCACATCATGGTCCACGTCAAGGTCCCCGCCAGTGAGTTCGTACCCATGCTGCGTGCCTTCGAGACACTAGAGGTGGAGAACTCCATCGCTTCGTGTGTACAGTCCATCTCACGCACAGCTCTTCGCAGTATGATGCATGACACACACGACTACCTCAAGACGGGACCGTACCGCCTGCTACCTGCCGCTCTGGACCTCAATAGGTTCTCAGAGTCGTAGGTCACTGCTGCAGACCGTGCTACACGTGATGAGGTCAACCCCTGTCTGAGGGCCTCCACACAGTACATCATCGCCCAGGATTGCTACATCATGGATGTGGAGATGTATAACCGCCGCTACCGAGACCTCCTGTTCTGCTGTGATGAGGAGTTCCTCAAGGTGGAGCGCAAGGAGGGGGAAATGGTCGGCAAGCTCGAGGAGGAGCACATGGGCTATGATCGGATGAAGACCTTCTATGAGAACCATGAGCAGTCACTTTGAAAGGAGATTGCCAATCTCAAGGACAAAGTTAGGGAGGCTGAGCTTCGCCATGACTATCTTGAGTCCAAGGTGCTTGAGTGCGAGGATTAGATTGAGCGTCAGAGACTTACCATGAGGTAGTTCTACGAGAAGGAGAAGCACCATGGCATCAGGAAGCTTGCCCTGGAGGCCCGTTGCAACACGATGGAGAAGCTAGCTGTGGAGGTTGCTGTCACCACCACCTACAACATGCACCACCTGGTTCACTACATCAAGAGCACCGAGTACCTTTAGGACAAGGTGAACTACATCAGCCAGGCTTGGATCAACGCTGATCGCAAGCGCGTCCATGAGATCGGGAAGGTCCAGGATGTCCTCTTACCTGGGATGCGTAAGAAACTGCGCAGACAACCTTTCCACGTTGAGGCCACCAAGCTCAACTTCAAGGCTTGCCTGACTGAGGGTTACTCAGAGGTTCCGAGGACTGAGATGTTGGACTATGCTCTCACCTATGTCACAAGGATCCACTGCTCTGACAACGAGCTCCGTGCCATGGAGGGCACTCCCGAGGCTTCCACTTCTGGTCCTTCTGCACCACCCGTCACTCCCGGACAAGAGTAGTTACCTTTTTCACATAATCATGTAATAAGGTAGTAGTAGACATGATGAGCCCTGCATGGCCAGAGATGTCACGCACTTATGGATTAATGTAGGGTGTCCCATTTTTGGAGCTGCCTGCGAGTAGCACGATTCCCACAAATCTATCAGTGTAGCTACTGGAGATGTCGCTATGTAATAAATTAATGTAATGGATGTTTTGGATCTTATCACATCTTCTGGTTCTTATTTGCATCTTTGTATGAGTGTTGGATAGTAATTTCTTTTTAAACTGATAAACCACTTAACAATTCATCTAACAAGAATGTTAAATAATGACCTAACCCTACAGTGAGATGTCTTGCCGCCGCTCTGCTCGTCTGAACAACCACTCACTTTCCCCCCGCGCCTATGGCCCGTGGTCATGGCCTTGGCTGTGGAGGAGGCAGAGGAGCTCCTTTCGGAGCCAGGGAGGAGCCCGCACTAGAGGAGCCTACACTGGGTGTGGATGCCGCCCAACAGCTTGGAGGAGCACCACCGCTGCCACCACCTCAGTTGGTGGAGGTGATGGACCGCCAAACCTGCCTCTTGGAGACACTGGCTCAGGGAATGCTTCACTGCCACGGCGGTCCTCTAAATTATTTCCAGCGAAAGTTGGAGGGTTTCCTCAAGCTGAGGCCTCCTACTTTCGACACCACCGACGATGACCCCATCGCCACTGAGGACTGGCTTCGTGAGATGGAAAAGAAGCTGGATCTCACCACCTGCACTAGTGAGGAGTGCGTGGGGGTAGCCACCCACCAGCTCACTGGCGTTGCACGTGCATGGTGGGACAGCTATTGCGACGCCCATGAGGACCCTGGGAGTATCTCTTGGGAGGAGTTCGCCGAGGCCTTCCATGAACAACACGTGCCTGAAGGCATCATGGATGCCAAGGTGGAGGAGTTTCACAACATCTCCCAGGGCTCCTAGAAGGTTCAGGAGTACACTACTCGTTTCACCCGCATGATGAGGTATGCTCTAGGTGAGACCGATACCGAGAAGAAGAAGATGTACTATTTCAAGAAGGAGTTGAACTCTCGTCTCAAGGTGGTCCTCTCGGGTCATGCTTGCCGCACCCTTCACGAGATGGTCAACAAGGTACTGGAGATGGAGAGGGATCGTCTGGAGGCAAACGCTCTCCATAAGGAGAAGAAGCACCGGTTTGAGAGTTCCTCTCATGGCCTGGCCCCGCATAGGCCACGTGCTCACGTGCTTCCTCAGCCCTGCTCTCGCTACACCCAGGGGGCAGTGACCGCTTCGAGCCGTGGAGGTGGTACCTACACCACCAACTACCACCGCCTCGCTCAGAGCCGTCCCGCTCTGAGTCACCCCACTCAGGGAGCTAGCACGTGGAGGACCGCTATGCCTACCTCCACAGGTAGTGCGCCCTTCACCTGCTTCGGTTGTGGTCAGCCCGGTCACAAGATCGCTGAGTGCCCCATCAAGAACAGCACACCACCTGCTTCGACCCAGGTGAGACAGGCTGATGGGGACGTGATTCCTGATCTTCCGTCAGGTTCAAGATAACTATCGACTTGGTCGGAAGTGACACACCAATCCGGCTTCAGATCACAAAGACCCGAACCCTGCAACCTTAGCACCACGTCTCCTCTGGTTATCAACCGTGTCACAATCCGGTTGACCTCACCACGAAGGCTAATCCCTGCTGCGAATAGAAGAACACAAGCAAGAACAAGATAAAATGCAACTCAATTGAAGTGACAATTGTAGATGAATGATTAAGCACTCGAAGTTGGGGTCTCGCAAACCGAAAGACGGCGACTGTCAACGGACAGAACAATCTAAGCAAAATCCAAACCCTAACATAGGCGGCGGCTACTAATTATAAAGCCTAAGGGGCATCCAAGGACCCCTACTCACGTCGCTAAGAAGTCTCAACACATTACAAGGGCCAAACAGCCTAAAAGACGGCGACGCAGCGCCCTGATAGATTCTGGATGTCAACTTATTTTGTTGATTCCCGTTGACTCCAATGGAATTTGGGCCTCAAACCAAAGCCATTGGTTAGCTTATGAAATTATCTTTCTATCCATATGTGGATCATCGAAAACGGAGTCCAGATACATCCTGTGCATCCATTTTACTGCAGACTGGTCCTGAAGCCCGAGATGGACTCGAACTTGATATGGATTGGGCCTCCAACTTGGCTTGGACACCCTTGCTTGACTCCTAAGGTGGTGTCAAGGAGGAGGGCGTCCTTGGGCATCTCTTAGGTGTTCTCTATCTTCTTGGGGCGTGCTCCAACTTAGGCCTGGGTCCCAAGTGTGAATAACAAGCCCGCGACGACGCTGTAGCACCCGACAGAAATAGCGGCGGAATGTCTCAATGATTTTGAGGTCTTGCCAATGTGATATTGAGGTGGGACCAGATCTATTTGAAAGCTTATCAAATAATATTTCCATCAAGTGTTCATTGACCTCAATCGCACTCCGGATGGATGAGTTATGGGCTTCCCAATGAAGCACTGTTGGGCTGCCGATGAACCGAAAGTTCAACTTTGATGGACTTGCACTTTGAGACACATTTGTATCTACATTCAAATAACGACATGCACAAGTGGAACCAAGTGAATTGTACCCAAATTACTATACAAATGTAGGAACGAGTGCACTTTATAATCAATGGTCGTATCCGATGGTGTCATGTCCTCATCATCCTCCCCTTCTTGACAACAAACCGTCCTCGGTTTAAACTTAGTTGGAGGACAGATTTTAGGTTGTAGCCAATATTGCTCCCCTTCTTGAAATTTAACTTGTTGCTTTATAACAAAACTTGGGGGTCTTGACATGACATGATTATATCTATTGTAAGCCTCGAAATTATCATATTGTTGCACAACAAAAGGAGATTTCAGATTTGAACAAATATAAACTCTGTGTACCATATACTTTCCTTTATTATTATATTTGCCAATAAAGTGAAATGTACATCTAGATGACCGTGACAATTCAGCAAACCAAAATTTCTCTTCCAAAGTAGTAAGAGCACACAAAGTATCAAACTCAATATAACCCAAAGTATCTAAAGAATACAATAATTTTAGCTCATCTTTTTCAGCAGCAATGGGAAGCAAATTCTTATTTTTAGCACAAGTATTTGATTTCAAAAAAAAAGCATCATGCTCATTCAAATTCTTATTTTCAGCACAAGTATTTGGTTCCAAAACAAAAACATCATGCTCATTCACTAGTTGTGGCATATGTATATTAAAAACATTGTCACACAACTCTTCTTTATTACAAGCACTGTCAGAACAATTATTTTGTGACAAAGGAAATTCAGACTTTGTGTCCACTAAATGTTGTTCTATTATAGCATGAGTGATGAACAAATTCAGCACATCATCACCAATTTGAACATTATCATATTTTGTAGCAAGCATAAAAGGATCTTCTAGTTTAGATACTTGGTGATTTTTATTTTTAATATCAACCTCTTTGTTCTTAGTAGAAACACTCTATTTATGAAGTTGTACAATTTTAGTTGAGTTTAAAATTTTACCATGCTCCAAAGTGGGTGTGGGAGGTGGTGGTGAAGATGCTACTGTAGCGGGGGAAACGACCACTTGTCTGCTTATCGTAGTCTCGATATTCGTGAATGCTTGCTCCACCCTTGCTAAAACCTAGTTGAGGTTGTCATCAATGTTGGTCTAGTTCTTTTGTTGATGTCTCTGCAATTCTTTTTCTACAAGCATAGCTAGCTGGAACAACTAGTTTGTAGTGTTAAAATCTTTATAATAAACAATATCCTGAATTTCACGTCTCAAACCACCGTAAAAATGACACAATTTATCCTCCGGATCCTCCTCTATCCCACAAAGAATCATGCCCTTTCGAAGCTCTACAAAATATTCTTGAACAGACATATCTCCCTGCTCTAAGTGCTGTAATTTCTTACGCAAATCTCGTTTATACAAAACAGGAACAAATCTATCACGCATTGCTTCTTTAAGTCTATCCCATGATTGAGGTTGTTGATGCAAATTAGCTAATTGTCGCCACCAGATTTGAGCAAAATCCTTGAATCCACTAGTAGCAAGTTTAACCTTATGTATCTCATGAACTAGGCGAGAATTAAATTCTTGTTCTATAGTCATCTCCCAATCTAAATATGCTTCTCCATCATAAGATCCAACAAAAGATGGTATGGTAAATTTACCTCTTATACCTTGATGATTATAGTCAATATGTGATGACAGATTGTTCGTCATGCGGTCCATCCTTGTAAACATCTGGGCCATGATTTCCTACAATTCACTCTTAAACAGAAACACATTGTTTGATAACGTTAGAAATCAAAATAAATTCCTATCAACTATTATATGTGTTGGTGGAAATACACTCTCACACGTCTTACCAAGTTCTTACAAGGTTCTTACCAACACAAAGCAGTAGACGGTACAACCGGTGGCTGGTTCGAGATACCTGTGAGGACGTGGCATCAAGATTGCAAGGATCTTTTTCTATACTAATCTGGAGTATATATGTGGAGCTTGGAAGGCACACAAAGAACAAATATATATATATGTGGCACACAATTCAGTAACAGATAGCAATATTGAATAAATGTCCAGAGCACTTGTCCTAGTTGCTGGCCTGTACGTGTTCCTACACCAGTTGTGACAAACAAGAGAGTGAAACAAGTATGAAAGGTAGCAACGGAAATACGGACAAGGTAAAAAGGCACCACAAATAATAGAGCTATTGACGTGTTCCTTATGTGCTCCCTTTTCTCTTATCTTATCTTTTCTTTTACTATTTTTTTTCTTTTTTTGTCCAAACTTTTTTTAGATTTTGCTCTTTTGATATTTTTTCTCATCAAGGAGCACACAAGAACAAATCTTAAAAAATTTGAGCTCAATTGGACAAAAGATGTGGCCTATACAAATTCAGGATTGTGATCTAAAAAAGCTTGCCAAAACTTGTGGGCCCTGAAACTCGATGTTCCTAATCGAATTTTGCAATTCTAAATTTTGCGAACCTAGACTTACTGGGATGAAACAGATCTAAAATTTTCTGGCGTTCTCCGTAGATATAAAATTTGCCCCGATTCGAGTTCAGATGCAAAAGTTATGACTGTTTTATGAAAACTGCTCGAATTAGGGTTTTTTATGAACACAAGATACAAACTGATGATGAGACGGGATGATGACGGATGGAGGGATCAACACAAAGTAGAAAAGAACACAATCTAAACCAGCAACAAGACCTTGACCTAGGACACAAACACAACACAACGGACTCTGGAACTGAAATATGCAAAGGCTATGGTGTGGATGGTTGTAGGACAGCAAACAAATATGGCGGTGGACTATGGGACGAAGGCAAAAATCAACTAAACTAGGATAAATATGAACTTGATGGTATACCTTAGCTCTGATACCACTTGATGGGGACGTGATTCCTGATCTTTCGTCAGGTTCAAGATAACTATCGATTTGGTCGGAAGCGACACACCGATCCGGCTTCAGATCACAAAGACCCGAACCCTGCAACCTTAGCACCACGTCTCCTCTAGTTATCAACCGTGTCACAATCCAGTTGACCTCGCCACAAAGGCTAATCCCTACTGCGAATTGAAGAACACAAGCAAGAACAAGATAAAATGCAACTCAATTGAAGTGACAATTGCAGATGAATGATTAAGCACTCGAACTTGGGGTCTCGCAAACCGAAAGACGGCGACTGTCAATGGACAGAATAATCTAAGCAAAACCCGAACCCTAACATAGGTGGCGGCTACTGATTATAAAGCCTAAGGGGCATCCAAGGACCCCTACTCACGTCGCTAAGAAGTCTCAACACATTACAAGGGCCAAACGGCCCAAAAGACGGCGACGTAGCGCCCTGACAGATTCTGGACGTCAACTTGTTTTGTCGATTCCCATTGACTCCAATAGAATTTGGGCCTCAAACTAAATCTATTTGATATATTATGAAATTATCTTTCCATCCATATGTGGATCATCGAAAACGGAGTCTAGATACGTTCTGTGCGTCCATTTTACTGCAGACTGGTCCTGAAGCCCGAGATGGACTCGAACTTGATATGGATTGGGCCTCCAACTTGGCTTGGACACCCTTGCTTGACTCCTAAGGTGGTGTCCAAGGAGGAGGGCGTCCTTGGGCATCTCTTAGGTGTTCTCTATCTTCTTGGGGCGTGCTCCAACTTGGGCCTGGGTCCTAAGTGTGAATAACAAGCCCGCGACGACGCTGTAGCACCCGACAGAAATAGCGGTGGAATGTCTCAATGATTTCGAGGTCTTGCCAATGTGATATCGAGGTGGGACCAGATCTATTTGAAAGCTTATCAAATAATATTTCCATCAAGTGTTCATTGACCTCAATCACACTCCGGATGGATGAGTTATGAGCTTCCTAATGAAGCACTGTCGGGCTGCCGATGAACCAAAAGTTCAACTTTGATGGACTTGCACTTTGAGACACATTTGTATCTACATTCAAATAACGACATGTACATGTGGAACCAAGTGAATTGTACCCAAAATTAGTATGCAAATGTAGGAACGAGTGCACCTTATAATTAATGGTCGTATCCGATGGTGTCATGTCCTCATCACAGGCTGCTACACCTGCTGCTCCATGCAAGAACATTGCTAGGGCTATCTGCAGTCGTCTCAACCACATGACTACGGAGGACACCTAGGATGCTCCCGAAGTGGTGTATGGTTTGTTTTTGGTACAGGGAGTTTTAGCTTCAGTCTTGTTTGACTCTGGAGCTACTTGTTCTTACATTTCCACTAAGTTTGCATGAGAACATAGCATACCTGTGCCTCCCCGCAAGGAGCCCATTGACACTAGCTCACTTTTAGGTCGCATTATATGCACCAAGAGATGTCAGGGAGTGAATATCACCATTGAGGGCTAGCCTTTTCTAGCCGATCTCACCTTACTTCCATCTGAGGGACTAGATGTCATACTGGGGATGGATTGGTTGACATAGCATAAAGGAGTGATATCTAGTTCACCAAGGTATGTAGAGATCACACATCCGAGTGGCCACGTAATCCACTATAAGCCGAATCAGGGGAAGACAGTCTCCATGTTATGTGCCTTAGAGGCCATGTCAGTCAATGAGGTACCCGTTGTGAACGAGTATCCAGATGTGTTCCCTGAGTAGTTGCCAAGCATGCCACCTTATTGGGATGTGGAGTTTGTGATTGACCTTCTGCCTGGTACCGGGCCTATTGCTATGAGGCCCTACCACATGTCAGTTGATGAGCTAGAGGAGCTGAAGAAGCATCTCAAGGAGTTGTCAGACAAGGGATACATTAGACCTAGTGCTTCACCCTGGGGTTCCCCTGTTTTGTTCGTGAAAAAGAAGGATGGGTCCTTGAGGATGTGCATTGACTATAGGAACTTGAATGCCATGACCGTCAAGAACAAGTATCCTCTACCCAGGATCGATGACCTCCTAGATCAGCTGAAAGATGCTAAGTTCTTTTCCAAGATTGATCTCAGGTCTGGGTATCATCAGATGAAAATCAGGGCCGAGGACATTCCTAAGACAACTTTTGTCACCAGATACGAGCAATATGAGTTCACAGTGGTGTCCTTCGGACTCACTAATGCCCTAGCTTATTTCATGAACATGATGAATAAGGTATTCATGGATGAGCTAGACAAGTTCGTAGTCACATTCATTGATGACATCCTTATCTATTCCTTCACTGCCGAAGAGCACGAGCAACACTTGAGAGTGGTTCTAGAGAAGTTGAGGCAGAATCAGCTTTATGCCAAGTTCAGCAAGTGTGACTTTTGGCTCGAGGAAGTTGCCGTCCTTGGTCATGTTCTCACTGCTGAGGGAGTTGTTGTAGATCCCGCAAAGATTGAAGCGGTGAAGGAGTGGGAACAACCCCGCAATGTAACAGATATCCGTAGTTTTCTCAGATTAGCTAGGTACTATCGTAGATTCATCGAGAACTTCTCAAAAATAGCCAAGCTCATGACCAATCTACTGAAGAAGACTAATGAGTTTGAATGGATGCCCGAGTAAGAATACAACTTCCAGACTCTAAAACAGAAGCTTACCACCACTCCTGTTCTTGCCTTGCCAATATCCAGAAAGAATTCGTGGTCTATTGTGATGCATCCAGACAAGGACTTGGCTGTGTTCTGATGCAAAGTGGAAGAGTTATTGCCTATGCGTCCCGACAGTTGAAGGACCATGAGCAACGCTACCCAACTCATGATCTTGAACTTGCTGCTATTGTGCATGCCTTAAAGATCTGGAGGCACTACTTGATCGAAAATAAGTGTGATATCTACACTGATCACAAGAGCCTAAAGTACTTCTTCACTCAAGAAGATCTAAACAAGAGACAGCGCCGATGGCTAGAGCTTATAAAGGATTATGACCTGGAGATTCACTATCATCCGAGAAAGGCTAATGTAGTCGCTGATGCTTTCAGCCGAAAGAGCTATTACCACAATCTATCCATGGAAGCTGTACCACCCAAGCTATGTCAGGAAATGGGTGACCTTCGTCTTGAGATCCTACCAAAGGGAATGTTGAACGAGCTTCGAGTGCAATACAACCTCAAGGAACAGATCGCAATGCTCAACTAGAGTGTCCAGAAATTTGGGAGATCCGAGAACTCATGAAGAAGGGCAAGTGCCCTGAGTTCAGGGAAGATGTGCAAGGAGTGTACTAGTACAAGGATAGAATCTGTGTACCATCTGATCCCGCTTTTGTCACACCCGGCCCAATTTGGAATTTGGCCCATAGTGGCCCATGTGAATGTTATGAGATATTATGGAGAGTTTAGTCCCACCTTAGTTGTTTAGAGTGGGATAGACCAACATATAAGGCTTCTAGAGTCCATCTCACCATCTCCGGGTTAATCCTTTTACGCGAAGCGAGGACGAAAGCATAAGTGGGATGGTGGTAGGTGTGGTTCATTCAGCGTGTAGAGTGGATCTAAGCCATTTGGACTCTGGGGCATTACAAATGGTATCAAAGCCGACCTTCGCAGCCACAGACGCGTGCGGGCCAGGGGCTGGACATGGGGTTCATTGCGCGTGTAGACTCTGCAGAGTGCACGGTGTGGCACATGTGTCGGCACTGGGCGCACGGTCACGTGTGCTAAAAGGGAACGTTCCTAGTTATCGTTTGCCTGATTGTGGGTATGTTGGGCCCGACGAGGACGTCAGGTTCTTTGATGGGGGTGTATGTCACACCCGGCCCAATTTGGAATTTGGCCCATAGTGGCCCATGTGAATGTTATGAGATATTATGGAGAGTTTAGTCCCACCTTGGTTGTTTAGAGTGGGATAGACCAACATATAAGGCTTCTAGAGTCCATCTCACCATCCCTGGGTTAATCCTTTTACGCGAAGCGAGGACGAAAGCGTAAGTGGGATGGTGGTAGGTGTGGTTCATTCAGCGTGTAGAGTGGATCTGAGCCATTTGGACTCTGGGGTGTTACAGCTTTGCGGCGAGAAATCTTGGAAGAAGGCCATGACTCCAAGTATTGTATCCACCCAGGAAGCACCAAAATGTATGCTGATCTAAAGAAACAGTTCTGGTGGAAGAACATGAAGGTAGATATCGCCGGACATGTCGCGCGATGCGATATTTGTAATAGGATCAAGGCCGAACATCAAAGACTAGCCGAGTTGCTTAACCCCTTGGACGTACCAATGTGGAAATGGGAGAGCATATCCATGGACTTTATAGTGGGTTTACCTCGAACCCCTAAGGGCCATGACTCGATTTGGGTGATTGTTGACCGACTAATAAGGTAGCTCACTTCATATCTGTGAGAAATGACTACAGAGTTGAGAAGCTAGCAGATCTGTACATCGAGCACATTCTCAGACACCACAGAGCCCCCACTAGCATAGTGTCTAATCGTGGCACGCAATACGTGTCCAAGTTCTAGAAGAGTCTCCACAAGGCCATAGGGACTCGATTGGATTTCAGCACCGCATACCACCCATAGACAGATGGTCAGACAGAGAGGGTTAATCAAATTTTAGAGGACATGCTCTGAGCTTGCGTCTTGAAGTATGGGTCAGATTGGGAGAAAAGCTTGTCCCATGCGGAGTTCTCGTACAACAACAGTTACCAGGCTAGTCTCAAGATGTCACCGTTTGAGGCATTGTATGGAAGGAAGTGTAGAACCCCTCTGATGTGGTCAGAGGTAGGAGAGAGATCATTTTTTGGTCCCGCAAATATCAAAGATGCTGAAGAAGGAGTCGCCCAAGTGCAAGAAAACCTGAGGATTGCCCAAAGCCGATAGAAGAGCTACGCAGATAACCATCGGAGAGACCTCAAGTTTCAGGTTGGGGACTATGTCTATCTCAAAGTCTCCCCACTCTAAGGTACCGTCAGATTTCATGTGAAAGGAAAGTTGGCACCTAGGTACGTGGGACCTTACAGGATTTGTCAGAGGATTGGCAAGTTGGCATACAAGGTAGAGTTGCCCGAGGAGTTAACAGGAGTACACCTAGTGTTTCACGTGTCTTAGCTATGCAAGTGCTTGCAGTTGCCAGAGCAAGTGGTACACACAGATGCACTAGACATCCAAGATACCCTAGAGTACAAGGAACACCCGATCCGGATACTAGGCAGAGCTGAGAAGGAGACTAGAAGCACCGTGATACCCATGTGCAAGGTTTAGTGGAGCAAACACACTGAACGAGAAGCTACATGGGAGAAAGATCCGAACTCCGGATGCTTTACCCCTACCTCTTCGAAAGGTATGTCACACCTTAAATCTCAGGACGAGATGTCTGTGAGGGGGGAGGACTGTAACAACCCAGGAATTTTCCCTAACTTAAAAATCACAACTACAAATTTTTTTCTAAAATAACCTATGTTTGGTGAGGTGTCATGTAGGAAACCTACCCTAGTTGCACAAGTAGCACCTAGTCTAGTTAATTACATTTTGCATTTAATTATATATCCATGAGTTGCTTCTTATGTACTTTGTAATGTTAAATAAAAATAGTCACATTTATTTAATGAATTGCTTAAACTAAATAAATATGTATTTATAACCTTAGCAAATAGTGAAACCCTAAGTGACCTCTAGTGGGCCCTACTAGGTCATACATGTGTAGGCAACACAGATGTATGCATGTAGTAGCTTGGTATAGTGGAGATAGGAAAGGAAAATACAAAATAGAAAAGCTTTTGAAGTAATAAAAAAGAAGAAAGCTTTTTAGCCCAGCCATTCAAACTAGCCTAGCCCGGCCTGCATCACGCCCGCGGCCTCGTGCGCACACGCGCTCGCCCGCACATTGGGCTAGCCCAGAAAGGCCGCAGCCACCTCGGCCTGTGTCGCCTTCACAAGACGCCAAAGGACTTCGCGTCCTCTTCTCTCTCGTTCACTGACGAGAGGGTCCCATGAGTCATCGCCTTCGTCCCGTCTCCCTTGTCCTCTGTTTCACCGAAGTGGAGAAGGAAGGGAGGCAGGGTCACAAAATCAGAGTGGGAAAGATTCCCCCTGTCTCCGCTACTACCTTGCGCACCAAGGCTCTGCGCCAGCTACGCGACCGCGCTCCCTCGGCCAATCACGCGCGCGCTATGCCCCATCGCGCACCGCGCGATACCGCCATGGCCCGCGCCCACAACCGCCCCCTGACACCATCGTATGGTGCCAGGCCAGCCGCTGCATGAAATCAGGAGTGCCACAGCACCTTCATGATCGTGCCGTGCCCCAAAACCCCACCGCAGCACCCTTTGATCACATCCACCATCCGCCATAGCCATGGCCGAGTTCGGCCTATAAATTCCCAAAGCCGAGCACCAGCCCTCCATTCTGTTTGCCACCGCATTGGTGGCACCCAACCTGCAATACACCACTAGGAGGGAAGAAAAGGGGTAGGAAGAGAAGGGAAGGAGAAGGAAGCAAAGGACGTGAAGCCGCCGCCGCCGTTCGAGACGTCGGAGACAAAGGAGACTCCAGGCTTCCCCTTCTTCGCCGCGGGACTGCACTGCACGACTACCTAGCTAATACATCCGGCCCAGGTGGGGTTGGCCGAGGCCCAATAAATTAAGGTTGCCCGGACCCCAACAGTTCTTATACACACCCACTCGGAGAAAGGCCCAATGTCCCTAAAAGACTAGTCCGATAGGGGAAGGGTGGCTTTCTCTTTTAAGGTGGCTTCCTCCTCCCAAGCTAAGCAAGGTGGGATTATTCAGAGGCTCACACGGTCGCCGCCCGACTACAACTAGACCACTTGGCCTTTTTTGTTGCGTCTTTGCCAGCGGGTAATAGTGGAGGATGTCCTCATCATTCCCACCCCCTTAAACAAGGGCCCAGCTCTGATACCAAATGATACATCTGGCCCAGGTGGGGTTGGCCGAGGCCCAATAAATTAAGGTTGCCCGCACCCCAATAGTTCTTATACACACCCACTCGGAGAAAGGCCCAATGTCCCTAAAAGACTAGTCCGATAGGGGAAGGGTCGCTTTCTCTTTTAAGGTGGCTTCCTCCTCCCAAGCTAAGCAAGGTGGGATTATTTAGAGGCTCACACGGTCACCGCCCGACTACAACTAGACCACTTGGCCTTTTTTGTTGCGTCTTTGCCAGCGGGTAATAGTGGAGGATGTCCTCATCACTAGCTACATGGCACCGTCTCACCCTGCACCAGTATCCTTCATCATCGCCACCACCGGTGAGCCGCTTACATCACCCTACTCGCCATCGTAGTGCACATTGGCGCCGTCACAGCAATTCCCGCACCGGGGATGCCCAAGGTTGGTGCCTAGGCTTCGTTCGCACTTGCACGCACCCACACGCACACACCCAAGCACATCATGGACTCGATGAGCCATACCTGTTCGAGATCGTGGACGCCTTGGCGCCGCCTAGAGCATGCCCGCCATGGCTAGAGCTTGCCATGGTGAGGACTTGTTCTTGTCATGATAGGCCGATGGAGGTAAGCGAAGCAGGGCCATCAGGTTCGCCCTAGCAAGAAACACACCACGCACAACAAGAAGAAGGAAGAGAGCTAGGAGGGGGCGATGTGCACATAAGCCTTGCCGGCGGGTCGTGCACTAGAGCGCCTCGGTGTTAGGGGCATTCCCAACCATACCGGCCACCTCGCTCAACGAGGATGGGCCGAGGGGCTTTCTGTTGTACCCACGAGGCCGTAGAGCCCAGTAGTAGCCATCCCAAGCCGGCATCGTGCACTGGTGCGTGAGCTCGCCACCGGCGTAGCACCGCTATGAAGAGCTGGGGAGAAGGGTGCACTTGCGGCACCTCTCGTGCACCCGGTGCACCGTGAGAAGGAGAGAGAGGGTGGAGATGGTCCACCGTAGACCTTGTTAGCGACCTGTGAGCCACAGTTGCTGGTTCACCGTGAGCCAGATACCGTGGACGCAAGCCTGTTGGGAATCCAGATGCGTGATGTGGACGCACATGCGTGCGACACATGGCGGGCCTAGCCCGGCCCAGACCGGCCCAACCCGGCCCATATCCAGCCCTAGCCCGGCCCATCAAAGCCCATCTGAGGCCTGGTCAAAGTTGGCCGTTGACCATTGATCGGTCAACGGGACCCACCTGTCAGCCTCACATGTATCTCTGACCAATCGGATGCTGCCACGTGTCACTTCATAGAATTTCCAATTCTTTTTCTTTTTCCAAAAAATCATTTAATCTTTAGAAATTCATAACTAATTCATTTTAACTCCGAAAAATACCAAACCAGTTTCTAAATTTTTTTTAAAATGAGCTCTATGTCTTAGGCTTGTGTTTGAGTGCATTTGGATCTTTTGAATTTCTATTGCTTCTTTGTGCACCTCTATAGGAGTCGTTAATGCTACTATACGTTACGTTTAACAGACCCAAAGGAGCCACCGACTGAGGAGTTCGACCCCGACTACACCGACGACTTGGGTGACGACCTGCCAGGTGCCACGCCCCACCCACTTCTGTAGACTTTATTACGCATGCAAATATAGAATTGCTAGTGCTTTACCTTTTTATGCAATAATATGATGATAGGTTGCATGGTAGATGCTTTACTTTGAGCCCTTTTCCTTGTTGCAACCTTACTCCTGCTCACCCTGCTGTTAGGCTAGATGCTCACATGTTACATATTACTGCTTTTACTCTTACTCGCATTATATCTGTGATGTGATGCCAGTGAGTGAGAGGCGTATTTGTATAAAGCACGTAGTGCCGAGAACTTGGTAAACCTGATAAAAGAACTAGGGAGATCTTGGCGTGCGTCTTGGGTGAGTGGTGAGGGTTGAGTTGATCAGACATGATCCTATGACGAGTCTTTGGAGCAAGTCTTACTGGAGGGGTGCGACCTGGGCATCCCTCATGAGGGTTACCTGTGGCGGGTATGTTGTGAGGTGAACTGGGGTGTTGGTTATCCCTGGTGGAGGTGCAGTCGTGGCACGAGGGAGTTGGTGATCCCCTCTTGAGAAGATATCCTGTCCGATCCCCCTAAGGACTGGTATGTCTTGAGAACCGAAACCATGGGCCTTCGTGCACACCACTTGCTCCCGATGGGCGGGAGACGATCACCCGACTGACTAGGGCGGTACCACTACTTCTTGGATGGAAGGTGATAGTGTAGGGAGGTACGGGCATGGGGACCCACACCCTCCTAAGACAGCGTAGTGACCTTGGGGGCCCGGTACTATGTCTCACAGTCTCAGCGTTTTAGCGGACTCTAGGGTGGCCCAGGGCTGAGTGGTAGGGTGGTACTGTACCGGTTGGGAGGCAGTCGAAATCAGCCTAGACGAGCCAGATCATCGAGGATGGCGATCTTGTGGTTTACCAGGTGTACACGCTCTGCAGAGTTGATCGATCTATACGTATAGCCGTGTCCGCGGATATGGACATTCCCATGACCTACACTTCACTTGATTAGAGAGAGGAGTCCTTTCTACCTTTCCCCAGGTTTCGTGTTGGTTTCTGGCTCTGGTCGTTGGGGCAAGATCTGGGCGGGAGTCGATCTCGTCGCCTAGAGAGAGAGTGAGATGAGATGTGATGTGTGTGATGGGATTGGGAAAAATGTGTGATTAAGATGGGTTAAAATCCGATGAACATCTTATTATTAAAATATTAACTTGCATAGGAAACCCAAAGCCTAAATAGGTCTCTTTCTACTTTCCTCTATGCATTCCACTTTCCACAAAGCAATGCAAGCATAGGGTGGACGATGCGTGGCCAGTACCAAGTGTACTGATAGATTTTTGATAGGTTCTGAGCCCGAGTACGACTATGAGGGCAATGATTGGGAGGACTAGAGGGTCTGTTCTATGCTCGACCTGGTTCCAGGAGATCGTTTTCCGCTGCTATCTTCGTCAGATGCTGTTATGGATTTTATGTGTGAGTGTGTTCCGCCCTACGTGGCGAAGAGAATAATTTATGTAAAACTCTCTATTGTACTCTGATATTCATGTATGACTTTGTGTATCACTGAGATTTGGGTAAATTTATGGACTATTTGGTCATTTTACATTTCGTTTTTGTGGATTTCCCTTTGTGAAAATCACGGACGTTTTAGGGACTCCTTCGCCGCTTGGCCCCTCGGGCTCCTCCGGCTGCTACTGCTCCTCCTCCTAAAGTGCTCCCTCGAATTCTAGGAGTGTCACCCCCTCCGGAACACCTATTGCATGAATGGACAAATGAATCTCATGGATGCATAAGAATGAATGCAACGTGCTTAGAGAATGCAAATGTGAACTGCAGCAACACTTAAAGCTCTGTTCAAATCACTTTGCAAAAACGTGCAAATCTCTTCTCCGGTAGAGAAGTGCTTACCCAATCTACTCAATCTAATGTATAGCTGTTCTTCCTCAGTTAAGGACCTAACACCAAAACAATCAACAATAACAACATTACTTAAGCTTATCACTATTCTAACTCATTCCAGCAACACAAAAATCTGGACAGCAGTTTGGTGTTTCAACCATAACTTGAGATATAAAAATCCAAATGATATGATACAAGACAACTATAAAAGCTTATAAAATGCTCGACAATTCATTTTTAGACCTCAAGACTTGATTCCCAAGTTTACTTAGTCGAAATCTTAAAGTTTCTGAAATCTGTCATCTCCAAGCAGAGAGTAGCCATTTCTGGACAGCAACTTTAAATAGCTATAACTCCTAAACTACTTGGCCAAATGCCACCAAATTTTGACACAAGCTAGCTCAAGAAGTTTACTACAACTTTGGTACTCACAAGATTCATAGAAACCACCTTTATCAAGGTTTAATCCCAGAAATGCTACCAGCTGTCCAGATAACCTAGAAATGTGAAAATTAAATATTTACTCATGTGTCAAACTACCCTTATGACCAAACCGATGGCATTACTAGTTGACACATGACATAAAACCACCAGAAAGTAAGGTATACCAACCCAAGTCATTTATTAAGTGGGAAATTAAACCTACATACAAACGGTTTAGAAAATTCCACAAAAATTACAGGGGATTCTACACCCTACCGTGAGGCTACTGTAAGAATCTGAGCCAAAGCTGTCAAAAGGAACTCCCTACACAAAATTCACAAGCCAATAGGGCTGATTTTTGCATAATTAAGAAATCATATTGAAAAGTATCAAACAATAGAAACAATATTTTTCTTAGCAATCGTAATGTACCAGGACACTCCACAAAATTTCATGATCCTTGGATATATAGAAAAATTATGAAAATTCATTCAAGTACCTCCTAATATAAAATGACAAAGGCATAACTTAAAACTACTTAAGCAAAAGCATCCATATTTTTAGCAGAGCTAGAATATACATGAAATAGCACACCCACTAAATTTCGTAATTTTTGGAGCACTATAACTCAAGTTATCAATTTAGCAAGTTTGCATCTATTTTAAAACACATTTCAAAGATCTATTTAATTCTTCCAGGATCAAAACAACACATATATATTTTATATTTTTCCTAAATACTAAACCTCACACATATTCTAACAAACTTGGAATCGACTCAATTGGAACTACCAAATGTGAGATATGGAATTTACAACATAGCATACAAATCTATGAAATAATAAAAGAAAAACCAAAATCAAAACCCTCTCAAGCTACTGGGTTGGCTTGCCCACGTGGCGTGCTAACTCGCACGCGGTTCACCCGGCTACTGCGGCCCACTAACTTGTGTGGCCCGCGATGGCCATCCCGCCCGCGCGCGCCTAATAGGCCGGGCCCGCTGGCCAGAGGGACTGAGAACAGGGGAGGGAAGGATGACAGCGAAGCTCACCGCCGGCGGGTCGGCTGGCGAAGCCGAGGCCACCATCGTGCTCTCTGCGTGATTTCGAACTGAGTGAGGTACTACGGTGACCCTAGAGGTGGATGGGGGTGCTCGTTACCAACCAAGGCGGACAGCGGAGCTCCGGTGGCGGTGCATCGGCGACGGTGAGGCCGCAGTGCCTCGTTTGAGCTCGGTACGAGCTTCATGAGGTCACCCAAAGCTAAAGGAGAGGAAAGGGGAGGAGGGGAAGGATCCTAGCTACCCCAACCACCGTGGCGTCGAACTCTAGCGAGGTCCCGCACTTGGCGGCCGCGACGGATCCGGTGAATGCGGCCTCACCTAAGGTCGAGCAGCACAATTGATGGGAGAACAAGGTAGAGGGAATGGTGGTAGCCCTGTGGACGTGGTTTGGCTAACGGTGGTGTGGCGGTGAGCACGCATGACGGCGGCGGAGCTCGCGGCAACAGCAGTAGCTCGGTTTTCCGCTTCGGCGTGCACAGAGGTAGGGAGAAGGAGGGAATGAAGGGAGAGGCGAGCGGTGGACGGCGTGGCACCCTTGAGGCTCACGCGACCTGACCAGTGAGACCACGGTCGACGTACGGGCGCCACGGTGTGCCCACGTGGCGGTCGTGGCCTAAGGGCGGTCGGCGACTGAAGCCAGCTCCTCTGAATCCAAATCACCGATTCAGTGACTGACAACCGATTTTGCTCGTCCATTAACTCCCAAACCAGGTCGTTTTAGTGAAAATTGTAAACATCAAAGTTGTAGAGGGATGTGAGGTCTACAAGTTTGTCAATAGAAGCTCGAGATGGTTCGGCATGGTTTATGAGTTATATGGCTCCAAAGTAGGGTACATTGGAACTGCATTTCAGTTAAGACTTAGCAAAAAATGCTAAGTCACAAAACAGCCCTCTAGACTGACTTGTGGGCCACTTTTGAGGGTGTTTTGGTCATTTTCATGAGATGGCCATATTAGAACTTTTGTTCCCCATAAAATTTTCTACAACTTTCGTTAAGAGTGCACCACCATGCAAGATCACTAAGCTAGACTTTTTAAATAGTCAAACCAAAGCATTCTAGGGGTCAAAACCTAGTCAATATCACCAAGGAGGTTAATTTGGTCATTTTGGTCAACATGAACATTGCTCTACTAATGATACTAAGTGTGATTAAGGTGTTATAGGACATAATTAACCACTATACACATTGGTTACACACAATCCCAAATGTCACATAAGTGGAAACAAGAAAAACAAGCATTTTCACCAAAATGTTTCACCACCATGTTTCATGTGTTTCAAGCTCTTGTTGCAACCATTAATCTTACCATGTTATACTACCAACATTGCCATGTTTCAAAGTATGAGACACCCATGTTGCCTCTACATGTTGCACCACTCACATTTCATAAGCCAACAATTTTGAAATAAACTCAATGGAGTATGTTGCATACTCATGTTGCAAGCAAAATAAAGACATGAATGAGATGAATGATGCTCATGCTTATGAAATGCAAGTGCAAATGTGGAAGCCAAACACCTAGGGTGTTACAGGAGTGCCATCGGGTGTGTCCAAAATAATTTTTGAGCCCCTGGTATGTTTGGCGCAAACCATACACCTATCTTGCACTCACACTAACACTGTCTCCGAATAGGCTAAAAGGAGATTCCACATGACCCATGTCACTTGTGAGTTCCATCGGGTGCGTCCAAAATGACTTCTGAACTTATGGTATGTTTGGCACAAACCATGCACCTATCTTGCGTCCGGATTAGCACTATCTCCAAACGGACCAAATCGAGCTTTCACTTGAGCGTCATCACCTAGGAGTAACATCGGGTGCATCTAAAATAACATCTGAGCCTATGGTACGTGTGATGCTAACCAAGCACCTATCATGCACCGATGCTAAAACTACCTCCAAAAATATCAAAACGAGTTTCTACATGACCCACGTCACCGAGAAGTTCCATCGAGTGCATCTAAAATGATTTCTGAGCCTGTGGCACATTCGGTGCAAACTTTGCACCTATCTTGCGTCAGAATTAGCTCTATCACTAAATGGACCGAAGCGCGCATCTTTTCGAGCCTCATCACCTAGGAGTACCATCGGGTGCGTCCAAAATGATTTATGAGCCTATGGTATGTTTGGCACAAACCGTGCACCTATCTGGGACCAACACTAACACTGTCTCCACACGGACCAAAATGAGATTCCATATGACCCATGTCACCTAGGAGTTCCATCGAGTGCATCCAAAATGATTTCTAAGCCAATGAGACGTTTGGCGCAAACCGTGTGCCTAACTTGTCAAGATTAGCGCTATCTCCAAATAGACCAAATCAAGCTTCCACTTGAGCCTCATCACCAAGGAGTACCATCGGCTGTGTCCAAATCAATTTCTGGGCCTATGGTACGTTCGGCGCAAACTAAGCACCTATCGTATGTTAGGATTAGCACTATCTCCAAATGGACCAAATAGAGTTTCCACTTGAGTGCCGTCATCTAGGAGTACCATCGCGTGCGTCCAAAACAACATCTAAGCCTATGCTACGTTTGATGCAAACTAAGCACCAATCTTGCACTGACGCTAACACTGTCTCCAAATAGATCGAAATAAGATTCCAAAAGACCCACGTCACCGAGGAGTTCCATCAAGTGCATTTAAAATGATTTCCAAGCCTGTGACACATTCGGCGCAAACCGTGCACCTATTCTACTTCATGATTAGCACTATCTCGAAACAGACTGAATCAAGCTTCCTCTAGAGCCACGTCACCTAGAAGTACCATCGGGTGTGTCCAAAACAATTTCAGATCCTATGGTACATTTGGCACAAACCATGCACCTATCTTGCACCAACACTAACACTATCTCCTAACGAACCGAAACGAGATTCCACATGGCCCACATCACCTAGGAGATCCATCAAGCATGTCCAAAATAATTTCTAGGCCTATGGTACGTTTAGCACAGACCATGCACCTATCTTGCACCGACACTAACACTGTCTCCAACTGGACAGAAATGAGATTTCACATGACCCATGTCACTTAGGAGTTCCATCAGGTGCGTTCGAAACAACTTCTGAGCCTATGGTATGTTCGGCACAAACTGTGCACCTATCTTGCGTTCGGATTAGCACTATCTCTAAATGGACCAAATTGAGCTTCCACTTGAGCGCCGTCACCTAGTAGTACTATCGGGTGAATCTAAAACAACATCTGAGATGGTGGTACATTTGACGCAAACCGATCACCTACCATGCACCGATGGTAACACAATCTCCAAATAGATCAAAATAAGATTCTACATGACCCACATCACCGAGGAGTTCCACCAGGTGCACCTAAAATGATTTCTGAGCCTGCAGCATGTTCGGCGCAAACCGTGCACCTATCTTGTGTCACGATTAGCACTATCTCCAAACAGACCAAAACGGGCATCTACTTGAGCCTCATCACCTAGGAGTACCATCGGGTGTGTTCAAAAGGATTTCTGAGCCTATGGTACATTTGGCGCAAACCGTGCACCCATCTTGCATCAATACTAACATTGTCTCCACACGGACGAAAACGAGATTTCACATGACCTACGTCACCTAGGAGTTCCATCGGGTGCATCCAAAATGATTTCTGAGCCTATGGGAAGATTGGTGCAAACCGTGGACCTAACTTGCCTCAAGATTAGCACTCTCTCCAAAAAGACCGAATCGAGCTTCCACTTGAGCCTCATCACCTAGGGTACCATCGACTACGTCCAAAATGATTTTTGAGCCTACGGTACATTTCATGCAAACCATGCACATATCTTGCATCGACACTAACACTGTCTCTAAACGGACCAAAACTAGATTCCACATGGCCCACATCACCTAGGAGATCCATCGATTCCATCCAAAATGATTTCTGAAATAATTTCTGAGCCTATCATACATTCAACGCAAACCATGCACCTATCTTGCATCAAGATTAGCACTATCTCCAAACAGACCGAATTGAGCTTCCACTTAAGCCTCGTCACCTAGGAGTACCATTGGGTGCGACCAAATCGATTTTTGAGCCTATGGTATATTTCGCGTAAACCGTGCACCTATCCAACATTGTCTCCACACGGACGAAAACGAGATTTCACATGACCTACGTCACCTAGGAGTTCCATCGGGTGCATCCAAAATGATTTCTGAGCCTATGGGAAGATTGGTGCAAACCGTGGACCTAACTTGCCTCAAGATTAGCACTCTCTCCAAATAGACTGAATCGAGCTTCCACTTGAGCCTCATCACCTAGGGTACCATCGACTACGTCCAAAATGATTTTTGAGCCTACGGTACATTTCATGCAAACCATGCACATATCTTGCATCGACACTAACACTGTCTCTAAACGGACCAAAACTAGATTCCACATGGCCCACATCACCTAGGAGATCCATCGATTCCATCCAAAATGATTTCTGAAATAATTTCTGAGCCTATCATACATTCAACGCAAACCATGCACCTATCTTGCATCAAGATTAGCACTATCTCCAAACAGACCGAATTGAGCTTCCACTTAAGCCTCGTCACCTAGGAGTACCATTGGGTGCGACCAAATCGATTTTTGAGCCTATGGTATATTTCACGTAAACCGTGCACCTATCCAACACTGTCTCCAAATGGACCAAAATGAGATTCCACATGACCCACATCACCTAGGAGTTGTTTCGGATGTGTCCAAAATGATTTTTAAGCCTGTGGTATGTTTGGCGCAAACCGTGCACCTATCTTGCGTCAACATTAGCACAATCTCTAAATAGACCAAAAGGAGCATCCACTTGAGCCTTGTCACCTAGGAGATCCATCGGGTGCGTACAAAATGATTTTCTGAGCCCATGGTACGTTTGGTGCAAACTGTGCACCTTTCTTGCACCGATACTAACATTGTCTTAAAACGGACCGAAATAAGATTTATCATGACCTACATCACCTAGGAGTACCAACAGATGCGTCTAAAATGATGTCTGGGCCTACGATTCGTTTGCCACAAACCATGCACCTATCTTGTACCGACACAAACACTGTCTCCAAACGGATTGAAACGAGATTCCACATGACTAACGTCACTTAGAAGATCCATTGGATGCATCCAAAACAACTTCTAAGCCTATGGTACGTTCGGCGCAAACCGTGCAATTATCTTGCGTCGGATTAGCACTATCTCCAAACGGACTGAATCGTGCTTCAACTTGATCGCCCTCACCTAGGAGTACCATCGAGTGTGTCTCAAACAACGTTTGAGCCTATGCTACGTTTGATGCAAACTAAGAACCAATCTTGCACTGACGCTAACACTGTCTTCAAATAGATTGAAACGAGATTCCAAATGACCCATGTCACCGAGGAATTCCATCAAGTGCATCTAAAATGATTTCCAAGCCTGTGGCACGTTCGGCGCAAACTATGCAACTATTCTGCTTCAAGATTAACACTATCTCCAAACTGACTGAATCGAGCTTCCACTTGAGCCACGTCACCTAGAAGTACCATCAGGTGCATTCAAAATGATTTTTGAGCCTTTAGAACATTTGGCACAAACCGTGCACCTATCTTGCACCAACACTAACATAGTCCCCAAATGGACCAAAACGAGATTCCACATGGCCCACATCACCTAGGAGATCCATCAGGAGTGTCCGATACGATTTCTAATCCTATGGTACATTTAGTGCAAACCATGCACCAGTCTTGCACCGACACTAGCACTGTCTCCAACTAAACAGAAATAAGATTCCACATGGCCCACATCACCTTGGAGTTCCATCAGGTGCATTCAAAATGATTTTCGAGCCTATGGGACGTTTAGCGCAAACCATGCACCTAACTTGTGTTAAGATTAGTACTATCTCCAAACAGACCGAATCGAGCTTTCACTTGAGCCTCATCACCTAGGAGTACCATCAACTACGTCCCAAATGATTTCTGAGCCTATGGTACGTATGGCGCAAACCATGCATCTATCTTGCACTGACACTAACACTGCATCCAAATAGACCGAAACGAGATTCCATATGGCCCACATCACCTAGGAGATTCATCGGTTGCATCCAAAATGATTTCCAAAATAATTTTCGAGCCTATGGTACGTTCGGCGCAAACTGTGCACCTATCTTGCGTCAAGATTAGCACTATCTCCAAACAGACCGAATCGAGCTTCCACTTGAGCCTCGTCACCTAGGAGTACTGTCGGGTGCGACCAAATAGATTTTCGAGCCTATGGTATGTTTGGCATAAACCGTGCACCTAACAACGTCTCCAAATGGACCAAAATGAGATTCCACATGACCCACGTCACCAAGGAGTTGTTTTGGTTGTGTCCAAAATGATTTTTGAGCCTGTGGTACGTTTGGCACAAACCGTACACCTATCTTGCATCAACATTAGCAGAATCTCCAAACAAACCGAAAGGAGCATCCACTTGAGTCTCATCACCTAGGAGTACCATCGGGTGTGTACAAAATAATTTCTGAGCCTATGTTACATTTGGCGCAAACAGTGCATGTTTCTTGCACTCATACAAACATTGTCTTCAAACAGACCAAAATAAGATTTCTCATGACCCACATCATCTAGGAGTAACCACAGGTCCGTCCAAAATAATTTCTAAGCCTGTGGTTCGTTTGGCGCAAACCATGCACCTGTCTTGCACTGACAATAACACTATCTCTAAACGGACTAAAACAAGATTCCACATGATACACGTCACTTAAAAGATCCATCTGATGTGTCCAAAACAACTTCTAAGCCTATGGTACGTTCGGCGCAAACCAAGCACCTATTTTGCGTCAAGATTAGCACTATCTCCAAATGGACCGAATTGAGCTTCCACTTGAGCACCGTCACCTAGGAGTACCATCGGGTGCGTCTAAAACAACGCCTGAGCCTATGATACATCTGACACAAACTGAGCACCAATCTTGCACTAACTCTAACACTGTCTCCAATAGATCGAAATGAGATTCCAAATGACCCACGTCACCGAGGAGTTCCATCGAGTGCATGTAAAACGATTTCTGAGCATGTGGCATGTTCGGTGCAAATAGTGCACCTATTCTACTTCAAGATTAGCATTATCTCCAAACCGACAAAATCGAGCTTTCACTTGAGCCACGTCACCTAGAAATACCATTGGGTGCATCCAAAACAATTTCTGAGCCTGTGGTACATTTGACGCAAATTGATCACCTGCTATGCACCGATCCTAACACTATCTCCAGACAGATCGAAATGAGATTCTACATGACCCACGTCACCAAGGAGTTCCATCAGGTGCATCTAAAATGATTTCTAAGCCTGTGGCACTTTTGGCACAAACCATGCACCTATCTTGCATCAAGATTAGCACTATCCTCAAACAGACCGGAACACGCATGTACTTGAGCCTTGCTACCTAAGAGTATCATCGGGTGAGTCTAAAATGATTTCAGAGCCTATGGTACGTTTGGTGCAAACTGTGCACCTATCTTGCACTGACACTATCTCCACATAGACCAAAATGAGATTCCACATGACCCACGTCACCTAGGAGTTCCATCGGGTGTGTCTAAAATAATTTCTAAGCCTACGGGACATTTAGCGCAAACCGTGCACCTATCTTGCGTCAAGATTAGCACTATCTCCAAATAGACTTAATCGAGCTTCCACTTGAGCCTCGTCAATTAGGACTACCATTGACTGCGTTCAAAACTATTTCTGAGCCTATGGTATATTTGGCGCAAACCGTGCACCTATCTTGCACCGACACTAATACTGTCTCCAAACAGACTGAAACGAGATTTCACATGGCCCACGTCACCTAGCAGATCCATCGGTTGCGTTCAAAATGATTTTCAAAATAATTTCCAAACCTATGGTACATTTGGCACAAACCGTGCACCTATTTTGCGTCAAGATTAGCAATATCTCTGAACAGACCGAATCGAGCTTCCACTTGAGCCTCGTCACATAGGAGTATCGTCGGGTGCGACCAAATTGATTTTTAAGCCTATGGTAGGTTTGGCATAAACCGTGCACCTATCTAACATTGTCACCAAAAGGACCAAAATGAGATTCCACATGACCCACGTCACCTAAGAGTTTTTTTAGGTGTGTCCAAAATGATTTTTGAGCCTGTGGTATGTGGCGCAAACCGTGCAACTATCTTGCGTCAACATTAGCACAATCTCCAAACGGACTGAAAGGAGCATCCGCTTGAGCCTCATCACCTACGAGTACCATCGGGTGCGTACAAAATAATTCTGAGCCTACGGTACGTTTGGCGCAAACTGTGCACCTTTCTTGCACCGATACTAACATTGTCTTCAAACGGACCGAAATAAGATTCCACATGACCCACATCACCTAGGAGTACCATTAGGTGCATCCAAAATGATTTCTAGGACTATGGTTCGTTTGGCGCAAACCATGCACCTAACTTGCACCAACACAAACATTGTCTCCAAACGAACTGAAACGAGATTCCACATGACCCACGTCACTTAGAAGATCCGTCGGATGCTTCCAAAACAACTTTTGAGGCCATGGTACGTTCAGCGCAAACCATGCACCTATCTTGCATCAGGATTAGCACTATCTCCAACATACCGAATCAAGCTTCCACTTGAGCGCCATCACCTAGGAGTACCATCAGGTGTGGCTAAAACAACGTCTGAGCCTATGCTACATTTTACGCAAACTAAGCACCAATCTTGCACTGATGCTAATAGTGTCGCCAAATAGATCAAAACAAGAGTCCAAAAGACCCATGTCACCGCAGAGTTCCATCGAGTGCATATAAAACAATTTCTGAGCCTGTGGCACGTTCGGTGCAAACCGTGCACCTATTCTGCTTCAAGATTAGCACTACCTCAAAATGGACTGAATCAAGCATCCACTTGAGCCACGTCACCTAAAACTACCATCAGGTGCGTCCAAAATAATTTCAGATCCTATGGTACGTTTGGCACAAGCCATACACTTATCTTGTACCAACACTAACACTGTCTTCAAACGGACCAAAACGAGATTCCAAATGGCCCACATCAGCTAGAAGATCCATCGGGCGTGTCTGAAATGATTTCTGAGCCTATGGTACGTTTAGTGCAAACCATGCACCTATCTTGCACCGACACTAAAACTATCTCCAACCGGACTAAAATAATATTCCACATGACCGACACTTAGGAGTTCCATCGGGTGTGTCCAAAACGACTTTTGAGCCAATGGTACATTCGGTGCAAACCATGCACCTATGTGGCGTCAGGATTAGCACTATCTCTAAATAGACCGAATTGAGCTTCCACTTGAGCGCTGTTACCTAGGAGTACCATCGGGTGCATCTAAAAAACATCTGAGCCTTGGTACGTTTGACACAAACCGATCACCAACCATGCACCGATGCTAACACTATCTCCAAACAGATTGAAATGAGATTCTACATGACCCACATCACCGAGGAGTTCCATCGGGTGCATCTAAAACGATTTCTGAGCCTGCGGCATGTTCGGTGTAAACCGTGCACCTATCTTGCGTCAAGATTAGCACTATCGCCAAACAGACTGAATCGAGCTTCCTCTTGAGCGTCGTCACCTCAGAGTACCATTGGGTGCATCTAAAACAACGTCTGAGCCTATGCTACATTTGACACAAACTGAGCACCAATCTTGCACTAACGCTAACACTGTCTCCAAATAGATCGAAATGAGATTCTAAATGACCCACATCACCGAGGTGTTCCATCAAGTGCATCTAAAACGATTTCTGAGCCTATGGCATGTTTGGCACAAACCGTGCACCG
Source organism: Saccharum spontaneum (assembly GCA_022457205.1). Lineage (NCBI taxonomy): Eukaryota > Viridiplantae > Streptophyta > Magnoliopsida > Poales > Poaceae > Saccharum > Saccharum spontaneum. The sequence continues at coordinate 26,629,845 of CM039593.1, read as the reverse complement.
ATTCTGCTTCAAGATTAGCACTATCTCCAAACTGACTGAATCGAGCTTCCACTTAAGCCACGTCACCTAGAAGTACCATCGGGTGCGTCCAAAGGAATTTCTTAGCCTATGGTACATTTGACGCAAACTGATCACCTGCCATGCACCGTTGCTAACACTGTCTCCAAACAGATCGAAATGATATTCTACATGACCCATGTCACCAAGGAGTTCCATCAGGTGCATCTAAAATGATTTCTAAGCCTACGACACGTTTGGCGCAAACCGTGCACCTATCTTGCATCAAGATTAGCACTATCCCCAAACAGACCGAAACACGCATGTACTTGAGCCTCGTCACCTAAGAGTACCATCGGGTGAGTCTAAAATGGTTTATGAGCCTATGGTACGTTTGGCGCAAATCATGCACTTGTCTTGCACTGACACTAACACTGTCTCCACACAGACCAGAACTAGATTCCACATGACCCACATCACCTAGGAGTTCCATTGGGTGTGTCCAAATTAATTTCTGAGCCTACGGGAAGTTTGGCGCAAATCGTGCACCTATCTTGCATCAAGATTAGCACTATCTCCAAATAGACCGAATCAAACTTCCACTTGAGCCTCATCACTTTGGACTACCATTGATTGCATTCAAAACTATTTCTGAGCCTATGGTACATTTGGCTCAAACAGTGCACCTATCTTGCACTGACTCTAACACTGTCTCCAAATAGACTGAAACGAGATTTCACGTGGGCCACGTCACCTAGGAGATCCATCGGTTACGTTCAAAATGATTTCCAAAATAATTTCCAAGCCTATGGTACGTTCGGCACAAACCGTGCACCTATCTTGCGTCAAGATTAGCAATATCTTTGAATGGACCGAATCGAGCTTCCACTTTGATGAGGACATCGCCACGCTGGACACACCGACGCTATGGTCTTCTCCAAGTTGCAATTCGTCCCCAACTCAGCTGCCACGTCACCCTCGGATTCAGCAGACATGTCGTCACTGTTTCAGTCATAACTCTCTCATACGACATCGAAACGGGGCGTTCTTGGATGCGTTGGAAAGGGGACGACGACGCCATCGTTTTGGATCTGGTCCCAGCTCCAGAAGGTCCGTGGATCATTCTGTGTGACCACGGCAAGGTGCTGCGTCACCTATTTGGGCCAACTTGGCCATGTATCGTGTCGGGCCTTAAGCCCAAGTTGTGGGCGCCCAACCCCTGGCCGTCCTCAACCCTAGGTCGAGTCTTAGACTATAAAAACAGCCGCCGCCGTTGCTAGACAATTGGGTTTTGTTTAGAGTTTAGTTTTCCATCGAGAAACTGAATCGTTCATTGTAACTGTGGTGACAAATCCTTTTACAGTGATCCAGGGCCCCTGTTCTTGATCTCCTCCACTGTGTCGATTAGTCCTTTGGAACCGAGTTCTTGAACCCTATTGATATTCGTATCATTCATATTTGCAATTTCAGATTGCGTGTTTTTACCTTCTTGCTTGTGTTCTTCGATTCGCTTGTAGGAAAAGCCTTCTTGGCGAGGTCAATCAAGTTGTGCTTGGTTGATAACCAACGGAGCTGTGGTGTAACGGTTGCAGGGTTCGAATCGGGTCTGATTTGAAGCCGGATCGCCAACGTCGAGATCTCCACAAGTCGAACTTACCGGTTACCTCTCGGAAGATCGGGCCTGTATCTCATCACACTTGAGCCTCGTCACATAGGAGTATCGTTGGGTGCGACCAAATTGATTTCTGAGCCTATGGTACGTTTGGCGTAAACCGTGCACCTATCTAACACTGTCTCCAAATGGACTAAAATGAGATTCCACTTGACCCACATCACCTAAGAGTTGTTTCTGGTGTGTCCAAAATGATTTTCAAAACTATGGTATGTTTGGCGCAAACCGTACAACTATCAGCATCAACATTAGCATAATCTCAAAATCGACTAAAAGGAGCATCACTTGAGCCTCGTCACCTAAGAGTACCATCGGGTGCGTACAAAACAATTTATGAGCTTATGGTACAATTGACGCAAACTATGCACCTTTCTTGCACCGATACCAACACTGTCTTCAAACGGACTGAAATAAGATTCCACAAGACCCACATCACCTAGGAGTCCCATCAGGTGCGTCCAAAATGATTTCTAGGCCTTTGGTTCATTTAGCGCAAACCATGCACCTAACTTGCACCAAAACAAACACTGTCTCCAAATGAACTGAAACGAGATTCCACATGACCCACGTCACTTAGAAGGTCCATCGGATGTGTCCAAAACAACTTCCAAGGCAATGGTATGTTCGGCGCAAACCATGCACCTATCTTGCATCAAGATTAGCACTATCTCCAAACAGACCGAATCGAGCTTCCACTTGAGTGATGTCACCTAGGAATAACATCGGGTGCATCTAAAACAATGTCTGAGCCTATGCTACATTTTACGCAAACTGAGCACCAATCTTGCACTAACGCTAATACTGTATCCAAATAAATTGAAACAAGATTCCAAAAGACCCACATAACCAAGGAGTTCCATCGAGCGCATCTAAAATGATTTTTGAGCCTATGGTATGTTTGGCGCAAACCATGCACCTATTCTGCTTCAAGATTAGCACTATCTCAAAATAGACTGAATCAAGCTTCCACTTGAGCTACGTCGCCTAGAAGTACCATCGGGTGCGTCCAAAATAATTTCTGATCCTATGGTATGTTTGGCACAAACCATGCACCTATCTTACACCAACACTAACACTATCTCCAAATGGACCAAAATGAGATTCTAGATGGCCCACGTCACCTAGGAGATCCATCGGGCGTGTCTGAAATGATTTCTGAGCCTATGGTACGTTTAGAGCAAACCATGCACCTATCTTGCACCGACACTAACACTGTCTCCAACCGGACTAAAATAAGATTCCACACGACCCACATCACTTAGGAGATCCATCGGTGCATCCAAAATGACTTTCGAGCCTATGGTACATTCAGTGCAAACCATGCACCTATCTGGCGTCAGGATTAGCACTATCTCTAAATAGACCGAATCGAGCTTCCACTTGAGCGCCGTCACATAGTACCATCAGGTGCATGTAAAACAACATCTGAGCCTTGGTACGTTTGACAAAAACCGATCACCAACCATGCACCGATGCTAACACTATCTCCAAACAGATTGAAATGAGATTCTACATCACCCACGTCACCGAGGAGTTCCATCGGGTGCATCTAAAATGATTTCTGAGCCTACGGCTCATTCGGCGCAAACCGTGCACCTATCTTGCGTCAAGATTAGCACTATCTCCAAACAGACCGAGTCGAGCTTCCACTTGAGCCACGTCACCTAGGACTACTATTGGGTGCGTCCAAAATAATTTCTTAGGCTATGGTATGTTTGGTGCATATCGTCCACCTGTCTTCCACCAACACTAACACTGTCTCCACACAGACCAAAACGAGATTCCACTTGACCCATATCACTTAGGAGTTCCATCGGGTTCATCCAAAATGATTTCCGAGCCTATGGGACATTTGGCGCAAACCATGCACCAAACTTGTGTCTAGATTAGCACTATCTCTAAATAGACCGAATCGAGCTTTGACTTGAGCCTCATCACCTAGGAGTACCATTGGCTGTGTCCAAAACGATTTCTGAGCTCATGGTTCATTTGGCGCAAACCATGCACCTTTCTTGCACCGATACTAACATTATCTTCAAATGGACCAAAATAAGATTCCTCATGACCCACATCACCTAGGAGTACCATTAGGTGTGTCCATAATGATTTTTTGGCCCTATGGTTCGTTTGGCGTAAACCATGCACCTATCTTGCACCGACACTAACACTTTCTCCAAACGGACTGAAACGAGATTCCACAAGACCCTCGTCACTTAGAAGTACGTTCGGCATAAACCGTACACCAATCTGGCGTCAGGATTAGCATTATCTCGAAACTGACCGAATCGAGCTTCCACTTGAGCGCTGTCACCTAGGAGTACCATTGGGTGCATCTAAAACAACGTCTGAGCCTATGATACATTTGATGCAAACCGATCACCTACCATGCATTGATGCTAACACTGTCTCCAAACACATCAAAATAAGATTCTACATGACCCACGTCACCGAGGAGTTCCATCGGGTGCATCTAGAATGATTTTTGAGCCTGTGGCATGTTTGGCGCAAACCGTACACCTATCTTGTGTCAAGATTAGCACAATTGTTGATATTTGGTAACGCAATTAGGAAATGATCCGCAAGCGCACGGATATCGGTGAGCACTTCACCCGGGATGTTATCTAGAGTATCGTATTTATTTTTTTACCACTAGGAGAAAGCGTGCATCTGACTAACCAAATCTATTACTACTAACCTTTAGGCTACAACCACTGTGATTTGATGTGAGCGATGTATAGAGAAGACTGCAACTGCACTCTCGTTCTAACCTTGGTAAGGATGATCTACTGCTCTATTGGGGAGGCTCACGGAATCTAGACACCTCAAAGGATGTTCGACCTGCACCTATAAACCCTATCGATCCTGCTAACGGGATATGGAATACAAATGTAGCTACGGAAATGTCACGTTCCTCGCTACTACCATGGTCCGGATAGACAGGGGATATCTATGAGTATCCTAGCCCAAACACCTCGTTTACGCTAGAGATGATTACTCTAAACTCTACGCGAAGAGATTAAAGTAAACTCATAAACCAAAGAACAATAAAACAAAGAACTTACTAGAATTTAGAAGTCGAAATACTGAAGAATCCTAGGAGCAAGCCTCGGGTTAGGAGAACTTGATCCTACAGGTACAACCTCGAAGTAGTCACCGACAGGCCGGGCTTCCTTCGATCTATACCTCCACTCTATCTCTCTCAATCTAGAAGAACTAAGTCTAATCTCACATTGGATGCTAAGCCCTAATGAGGTGGGAACCCTAAGGGAACCTCTCTCTCTGAATCCTCTCTGGAAAATATGAAAATAATGGACTTGGATTCTCCTCTCCAGGGGCCAGGGGTCCTGCTTATATAGTCCCTTCAAGTGAACCTGGGCCGTCGGATCAAACCGACATTAATCGCACGGTTTTCCTTGATCCTTTAGGTCGGTGGGGCATAATCCGCGAGACTCATCCTGATTGGTTGCAGACCTAGGGCGGGCGCCCCAGGGTCCAGGGCGGGCACCCTTGTCCCGGGCCCGTTCGGCCTCCCATTCGATCCTGTGGCTTCTGGAGTCTTCTAGATGATAGAAAATCGGTGAACACGTTAATATCTCTATGTAATTCCGACGTGTGGGCCTTTCCTTTGTATTTCCTGATAACCCCCTGCAGAAACAGATAAACAACAAAACTCGTGGAATTCTGTCAGATCAAACCCTAATTCTAGGTGTTGCTTGCATATAGGTCCTTTTCCTTATTTATTGGATAATTAAAATTGATACTTAAGAACCGTCAACAAACACCCCCATACTTAGGCTTTTACTCGTCCTCGAGAAAAGGATGGTTCAGAAAAATAACTGGGGTTGAAACATTGTAAAGCATTCTTTTTATACCTGCAGGGTGTTGTGAATGTCCACTGTGCACTGTAGTCAGGGAAATATATGGTTGAAGTAGAGATCCTTTCTTCTTCTCAACCCTGTCACTTGGAGTTTTTTATATATTTTTGAATAGAAAACTTAGCATACCTTTATCCTCATAGGGGCTCTTAGATCACTCATTTATCTTTTGTATATCTCACTGAGGCTGTTTTAATTTGTAGAAATTCTCAAGCATACTTACTTTGCATATATTGCCTGGGTCAAAACGGGATCCGAGAAGAGGAATGCCATACTCTTAGATCAAAGACTTTGAAAATTAAAACTTGTCAACTCTTACTGGCATATTGCTTATTAGAGGGACCATGGGCTATCATTTTCTTTTTACCATATATATTTTTATCATCTCATTTTTTTAGGTGGATACTGAGGTACCCCTAATTCTACTTCCAGACACTTGTCCATTTTTCTGCGAGGTTGTCGAGCACTTGCTCCTTTTTATTTCCTCGAAATATATTTTTGCATAGCCCATGCCTCTAATGCAATAATACTTCGGAAGAGTGAATCTTTCTGAATAAAAATGTCTTGATCTTGGGAGCATGATAAATCTCTCAACAAGGGTCTAACTCGTTTTGCACAAACTCAATACAAAGCAAATTAATATTTTTAGGTTTATCAGGCATATAGAATATTGAGGATGGTAGCTATATTTTTGAAGTTTTTGAAAAGAAAATCTCCAAGCGACAAAGATTTCAAGAATAAGATACTCATATTCTACCATCTCACATTCCACAATGACTTGAGTAACACATGGTTTTTAAAATGATTTTCAATAAATGCAGGTTTTCAGAAATATCACAGAGTGAGATTGATCATGATTAAAAATATTTTTGTCTTTTTAAATTATCATGTTAGGAACAATATTCTACACAGCCCAATATGTATTTGTATATATGTAAATAAAGCGTGCAGAGTATGTACCTGAATCGTGGAGTGGTGCAATCGAAGTGCATTTACCATGTCGGGGGGATTCCCCCATACTTGTTTCCTGCTTTCTTGCATAAAAATAAAGTGGAGATACACGAGGCATAATAATAATAATAATCTTTATTTGTCTTGGGGCATTTATTACACTGACTAATGAAGCGAACTAATCTAAACTGAATTTAATCGAATCTAATTGAATCTAATGATGAAGACTAAGACACACTGCCTCAAGGTCTAATCTAGATAGCTTAGTGTTGCTCTAAATCCCTGATCCTAGCAAGGGCATCAGAAAGGTCACGTTTAAGCGCGAGCACAGTAGTGTTCAGGTTGGAGACCTGCCTACTAAGGGAGCTAACTGTGGACTGAAGTTCCATAATATGTCTATTTGCTGTCCTGATGTCCTCATCCACATCTGCTATGGTCCTGCGGCGCTTCGGTGGTGTCTCAAACGAATTGAGAGCGTGCTTAGGAGCTTCCTTTGGTGGGATGAAGTGAACTTTTGCTATCCTAACTCCTTCGAAGCGGGGCCTCTCCTTCTCCGTAGTGTAGTGGACGCTGCTGATCTCGTCGCTCCGGTTGGTCTTGACGCCTACAACCCGCTCAGTGGGTTTAGGTGGCAGGATTTTCGTGCCGGCTGGTACCTTGACGATGGCTTCTTGCTTGGACGACGGTCCCTTGAGAAGAAGGGGCTGCGGTGGTGCAGTAAGAACTGGTTGGGCATAGTAGGATGAGATTGAGCTACGCTGGTTTGATGGTGGGGCTACTAGCTGTCGCTCTGTGTTGGCCGGGACGAGAGCGTAGGCGTCGGGGTCATCCTTGGGCTTGCGGTTGAGGTCGTAAGGGACGATCTCCTAGTTGCGGTGGGTCTTGTCGGCCATTGGAGAAGCAAGGAACTAGACAAGCTCTAATTGAGGAGGAGAGAAGGATTGAATGAATTGGTGTTGAAAGCTGACGTCAGGGGTCTGTTTATATAGGGGTCAAAAAGTGCCTCTAGGGTTTCCATAGATCTATCCCGCTGCCGGGCGTGCGTAACAACCCATTTGCGGAATTTTCTGGATAACCATAGATGAGGAAAGCACGTCGGAAGAGGCCGGGGCCGAGGGGACACCAGGGCAGGGTGCCCGCCCTCATCCTCAGGGCGCCCGCCCTGGGCCTGCCTCCTCTGCGGGCCCGCTTGCTCGAGCGTGTTTCTAGAAGTATTTTTATCCCGAAAAATATATACGTGGCCCAAAAACGTCAGATTAAAAAGGTCAGGCTTTAATTCTCCATCGGAAGGTAAAAATGGATCACGTCTATTTCTTCTAATTCTTTATTGGGTTCTAAAAATAATTTAAGACGTTGACCATTTACCTTGAATAACGTACCTTCGTCGTTTTGAAGTGTAATAGCTCCGTGGGATGATGAATTGACTACCTTGTATGGTCCTTCCCATTTACTCCGGAGTTTTCCATGCCTGAAAAGCTTCACCCTGGAATTAAAAAGTAATACCTTATCTCCGGGTGAGAACTCCTTCTTCTTGATCCTCTTGTCATGCCATCTTTTGACTCTTTCTTTGTAGATCTTCGAATTGTGATATGCTTTCTCTCGCCATTCTTCCAATTCTGATAGTTGCATTCTTCTATGATCTCCAGCAACATCTAGGTCCATATTCCATCTTCTTATGGCCCAGTGTGCTTTGAACTCTAGTTCAACAGGCAAGTGCAAGTCTTCCCGTACACCAATTAGTATGGGGTCATTCCAATTGGGGTCTTGTATGCTGTCCGGTATGCCCAGAGTGCATCGGGTAACTTTTTCTTCCATGCTGTTCCCATCTCATTTACTGTTTTCTAAAGAATGTTCTTGATTTGCTTGTTGGAAGTCTCTGCTTGGCCACTTGTCTGAGGATGATATGGGGTAGCAACGTTGTGACGGATTCTATGTTTTGCTAGATAATGCTCAAAGCGTTTGTCGATGAAGTGTGATCCCCCATCACTTATCACCACCCTAGGGACTCCAAATCTTGGAAATATAATCTCTTCAAACATCCTCTTTGAATTAATATTGTCGGCACGCTTGCAAGGTAGTGCTTCTACCCACTTGGAGACGTAGTCAACTGCCACCAAGATGAATTCACACTTCTTTGATGGAGGAAATGGACCCATGTAGTCTATTCCCCAAACATCAAAGAGCTCAATCTGAAGGTTGTTGGTGAGTGGCATAGCATCTCTTGTATTTATGTTTCCATGCCTTTGACATGGCCCACATCTTCTGATATATTGCCTTGTGTCTTCATACATTGTAGGCCAATAGAATCCACATTGCCAGATCTTTGAATGTGTACAGAATGCTCCATAATGACCTCCGTATGGTGATGAATGGCATCTGTCGATGATCTTCCACCCTTCCTTAGTGGTCACACACCTTCTGAGTAAGCCATCAGCGCATACTCGGAAGAGGTATGGCTCATCCCATATGTGTGAACGACTTTCTTGAATAAGCTTCTTCTTGTTCGCTCCTGGTGGTACATACCCTGAAACCATAAAATTAACAATATCTGCATACCAGGGGTCAGACCTGTTGATTCCATAGAGCATGTCGTCCCGGAGTGAATCATTAATGGGTGTTTCCTGTGGATCCTTTTTCGTGGCTTTATTCAGTTTTCTATAGTCAATGCACATCCGCCACCCTGTGACGGTGCGTTGCGGAATTAGCTCGTTCTTCTCATTTGTAACAACAGTCATGCCTCCCTTTTTAGGCACAACTTGAACAGGGCTCACCCACTCACTATGCGGCACAGGATATATAATCCCTGCATGCAGCAACTTTATAACTTTCTTTTTAACTACTTCTCTCATCGTGTTGTTGAGTCTATGTTGGGGTTCCCGAGAAGGTGAAACAGAAGGATCTGTCGGAATGCGATGGGTGCAAATCATAGGACTGATTCCTGTAAGATCTTGGAGTGAGTAGCCAAAGACTGAGTGATGTTTTTCTAAAACGGTCATTAATCGCAGAGTTTGTTCCTGAGTGAGTTTATTACTAATGATCACAGGAAACTCTGGATTATTGTTTAGGAAAGCATAGATAAGACCGGGTGGTAAAGTTTTAAGCTCTATAGGAGGTCTGGGTGTTTCTACAAACTCATCTAAAGGTTCAGGTTCAGAAGGTTCAGCTTCCTCTTCTATGAAGAAAGGGGCTTCTTCTTCTAAGTCTGATTCATTTAAAAGCTCTAGAGACGCAGCTTTTACCTCTTCCATAGGATCAGGCAAAAGAGATGACTCGATCTTATTATTCAAGGAGTGAGAAATTGTCATAGAGAATTTAAAATCCTTTCCAAAAGAAATGTGTAGCTTTCCAGTTTGACCTTCATAAAGGAGTCTTCTAAATGGTTGTCCTATTAACAGGTCGAAGTCCCATGTATCAAAGATATAAAAGTTCAAATGAATCATGGAGCCTTCTACCATAAAGGGTAGGACATTCACAATTCCAAGACTGGGGACCAATCGTCCCGAAGATTCCTTCATGAACTTTGTTGTGGGGGTTAAAATTAATTTTCCAAATAATTTAAGTGCAAAAGCTTCAGACATGATATTGATCCCCACAACAGAATTATAGAGAGCATCAAATTGATCAGAATCATAAGCACAACGTATAGTGATAGGAGGTGTATCCAAATGGATCACTTCAGAGGAAAGCTCTGACTCCTCCAACCATTCGCTACTCATGACTGGATAAGCTCTCTCAATTGATATTCACTTGGTAAACAAATGCTATAATGGCCGCTTTGGGGTTTGTCTATAGAATGGTAGTTTGAAATGTTTCCAAAATCAGCAAAAAGATCGGATTCTATATCCAGCATGAAATCAGGTAGTGGAATTTCTTCCTTTTGTGGCTCAAAACTTGGGATAGCTGAAGTAGGTGAAGAATTCGGCAGAGTGTCTACTTCGGCTTCGTAGGTTTCATCATGGAGGGTATTATCCATCTCAGCTTCTAGGATTCTATCTAGGATCGCTCTAGCTTCATCAGTAGGGATACGAAAGAAAGAACCTCTAGACATTGTATGTAGCATTTGTTTATGATCTTTCTGAAGACCTCGAAAGAAATGAAAAAGGAGAATAGGGTCTTCAATATTGAGTTTTGGACCAGATTCTAAAAGATCAGAAAAACGTTTCCAGGATTTTCCCAAAGTTTCATTTTCTTTTTGTTTAAAAGATAGAACTTCGAGTCTAAGGTCGGCGATACGATCGAGGGAATAAAAATCTAAACAGAAGTTGGCTCGTAAGACTCCCCATTCACCTCGTTGTTGACTTACCTTCTGACTATACCATCGTCTAGCTTCTCCTCTTAAGGAAAAAGGAAAAAGCTTCCAACGTAAAGTCTTATCAGAAATGCCTTCAATGCAAAGACAATCGCATGTTTGCTCAAAATCTCTAATATGAAGGTAAGGATTTTCGTCTTCCTTTCCCGAAAAGGATAGGTTCTCAATCATGGCAATTAACCTCGAACTTAACCTATACTAGGATGTTTGGATAGGCTGTGATGACTCCCATGGTAAAAGGTCAGTTTCCGAAGGTGTTGCAAATTGATAGATTGATTTAAAATCTTGGTTCTCCATAAGGTAAGAATAAAGAATATAAAAAGATAAGGAATAAAAAGATAAAGAAAGATAAAAGTATAGGTACAAGCTAGTAGTAAGATTCAAGGTTATCTCAGCAAACCGTCTTTCTCCCCGGCAGCGGCGCCAGAAATGCTTGTTGATATTTGGTAACGCAATTAGGAAATGATCCGCAAGCGCACGGATATCGGTGAGCACTTCACCCGGGATGTTATCCAGAGTATCGTATTTATTTTTTTACCACTAGGAGAAAGCGTGCATCTGACTAACCAAATCTATTACTACTAACCTTTAGGCTACAACCACTGTGATTTGATGTGAGCGATGTATAGAGAAGACTGCAACTGCACTCTCGTTCTAACCTTGGTAAGGATGATCTACTGCTCTATTGGGGAGGCTCACGGAATCTAGACACCTCAAAGGATGTTCGACCCGCACCTATAAACCCTATCGATCCTGCTAACGGGATATGGAATACAAAGGTAGCTACGGAAATGTCACGTTCCTCGCTACTACCATGGTCCGGCTAGACAGGGGATATCTATGAGTATCCTAGCCCAAACACCTCGTTTACGCTAGAGATGATTACTCTAAACTCTACGCGAAGAGATTAAAGTAAACTCATAAACCAAAGAACAATAAAACAAAGAACTTACTAGAATTTAGAAGTCAAAATACTGAAGAATCCTAGGAGCAAACCTCGGGTTAGGAGAACTTGATCCTGCAGGTACAACCTCAAAGTAGTCACCGACAGGCCGGGCTTCCTTCGATCTATACCTCCACTCTATCTCTCTCAATCTAAAAGAACTAAGTCTAATCTCACATTGGATGCTAAGCCCTAATGAGGTGGGAACCCTAAGGGAACCTCTCTCTCTGAATCCTCTCTAGAAAATATGAAAATAATGGACTTGGATTCTCCTCTCCAGGGGCCAAGGGTCCTCCTTATATAGTCCCTTCAAGTGAACCTGGGCCGTCGGATCAAACCGACATTAATCGCACGGTTTTCCTTGATCCTTTAGGTCGGTGGGGCATAATCCGCGAGACTCATCCTGATTGGTTGCAGACCTAGGGTGGGCGCCCCAGGGTCCAGGGCTGGCGCCCTGGTCCCGGGCCTGTTCGGCCTCCCGTTCGATCCCGTGGCTTCTGGAGTCTTCTAGATGATAGAAAATCGGTGAACACGTTAATATCTCTACGTAATTCCGACGTGTGGGCCTTTCCTTTGTATTTCCTGATAACCCCCTGCAGAAAAAGATAAACAACAAAACTCGTGGAATTCTGTCAGATCAAACCCTAATTCTAGGTGTTGCTTGCATATAGGTCCTTTTCCTTATTTATTGGATAATTAAAATTGATACTTAAGAACCGTCAACAACAATCTCCAAACATACTGAAATGGGCATCTACTTGAGCGTTGTCACCTAGGAGTACCATCCGGTGCGTCTAAAATGATTTCTGAGCCAATGGTACGATTGGCGCAAAACCATGCACTTGTCTTGCATCGGATGCGTCTAAAATGATTTCCAAGCCTATGGGACGTTTGGCACAAACCGTGCACCTATCTTGTGTCAAGATTAGCACTATCTCCAAACAAACCGAATCAAGATTCCACTTGAGCCTCGTCACCTAGGAGTACCATCGGGTGCATCCAAAACGATTTTTGAGCCTATCGTACATTTGGCACAAACTGTGCACCTATCTTGCACTGACACTAACACTGTTTCCAAATGGATCGAGTTGAGATTCCACATGGCCAACGTCACCTAGGAGATCCATCGGGCATGTCCAAAACAATTTTTGAGCCAATGGTACGTTTGGTGCAAACCGTACACCTATCTTGCACCGACACTAACAATGTCTCCAAAAGGACCAAAATAAGATTCTACATGACCCACGCCTCATAGGAGTTCCATCGGGTGCGTCCAAAATGATTTATGAGCCTATAGGACGGTCGGCACAAACAGTGCACCTATCTTGCATCAATATTAGCACTATCTCCAAATAGACCGAATCGAGCTTCCACTTGAGCCACGTCACCTAGGAGTGCCATTAGGTGCGTCCAAAACGATTTCTGAGCCTGTGGTACGTTTGACGCAAACCATGCACCCATCTTGCACCAACACTAACACTATCTCCAAACGGGCCGAAACGAGATTTCACATGGCCCACATCACCTAGGAGATCCATCGAGCATGTCCGAAACGATTTCTGAGCCTGTGGTACATTTGGTGCAAACCATGCACCTATCTTGCATCGACACTAACACTGTCTCCAATAGACTAAAATAAGATTCCTCATGAGCCACGTCTCCTAGGAGTTCTATCAGGTGCGTCCAAAATGATTTCAAGCCTATGGGATGTTCAGCGCAAAAACCGTGCACTTATCTTGCGTCAAGATTAGCACTATCTCCAAAAAGACCGAATCAAGCTTCCACTTGAGCCACGTCACCTAGGAGTATCATCGGGTGAAATCTCTTATCTTCATAGGGGCAATCCGCCACTATGTGATCAGGGCTATTGCAATTGTAGCAAAGGATCTTTGCCTTCATAGTGTCTCTCCTCTTCCTTGCCCCATATCCTTTCTTCTTCATGAACCTCCCCATCTTGTGCACTAGGAGGGCCATGGTCTCATCATCGAATGGATCATCATCATCGCTCTCCACCTTGCTCTTGCCCTTAGAAGATGAAGCCTTGAGTGCAATGGGCTTCTCTTGCTTGACCTTGGTCTCCTTCTTCTCTTCTACCTCATCTTCATCATCATTGTATTGGGCATCGGTCATTATATCTCCAAGCACATCGATTGGTTTGACCTTGTCCAATCCCTCTCTAAAGATCATTCTTCTCAAGGTAGCAAACTTATCGGGTAAGCACATCAAGAACTTGTGTAACAAGTCCTTGTCCTCAACCTTCTCCCCAAGCCCCTTGAGATCATTGACAATGACTTGGAGCCTATAGAACATCTTCGGGATGGATTCATCATCCTTCGTCTTGAAAATGGAGAACTTGTCCTTGAGCATATATAGCTTAGCACTCTTTACCATTGAAGTGCCCTCATAAGTTTCTTCTAGCATTGTCCATACCTCACTTGCCTTCTCAAGATCCTTGATTTGCTCAAAGACCTTTGCATCTAACCCATTGTAGAGAGTGTTGAGAGCCATAGTATTGCATTGGTTGTTGATGCGGTCATTGTTGGTGAGGTTGTCAGGATCAATGATAGCATAATCATGATGTGTCACTTCCCAAACCTTCTCATGAATAGAGCCTAGAAATTGCTTCATCTTCCTTTTCTAATGATCAAAGGAAGAGATGCCATCAAAGAATGGAGGCTTGCCATTAACATGATTGAACATAACTTGAGCCATCTTGCACCGAGGTTGTTAATCCTAGAAAATGGTGACCATGGCTCCGATACCACTTGAAAGGTCTTGATGGCTAGAGGGGGGTGAATAGCCTATTAAAATTTCCTACAAAGTGTGCTAAACAAGTTTATCAATATAACAAATAGCGAGATGCGAGTTTTGCTTAGCCTACGGGGTGTTTGCAAGCCGCCTATCCAATTCACAATTCTAATATATATGCACTCAACCGCACAATTCAAATCGAGAAGGAAACTACAACTAAAACTAGCAAGCTACACAAAAGAGCTACTCTAGCAAAACTATCTAGCTAGCAAAGGTAACTAAGAAGGTAATGCAGAGTTGAGTTAGGAGGGTTTCACCGAGGGGCGAAGTATTGAGCCAACCAATATGATCAACAATAAATACCAAGACAACCGAACATCGGAATCAATCAATCACAATATGAAAGTGATGACACAAGATTTATCCCGAGTTTCACGTGCTTGCCAGCACGGTAGTCCCCATTGTGTCCCTCTTCACCACGTGGTTCGGTGGCTAATCGGTCACACACCGAGCCTCTCAAAAGGCGCCACAAGAACCTATGAAATGGCAAGAGGTTGCAATGAGACAAGCAATTTACTACCGTTGCCTTTGGCGCTTCGCCGAGGTAGGCACAAACCCATCACAATCACCAGAGGTGGCCAAGAACAATCACCAACTCTTGCCAATGCCTCCAAGCTGCTCCAAGCCATCTAGATGGCGGCAACCACCAAGAGAAACAAGAATCCCACAGCAAATCAACCACCAAGTGCCAACTAGATGCAATCTCACAATGCAAATGCACTTGGATCACTCAATCTCACTTCGAATATGCAAAGAAGCAAGAGAGATGAGTGGGAGGGGAGTTGCTTAGCTCAAAGTGCTCACAAGTATGTCAATGAGTGCAAGAGATGAGCCTTGAGCCAGTCAACAAGTATTTATAGAGGTGGCTCACTCAAAAGAGTCGTTGCTCTCCCCACGAAGGCGATAGACGCGTTTGTCGCTCAAGCGACAGACGCGCTGCCCGCGTCTGACGCCACAAGAGGTTGCCACGTGTCTCGACCGTTTGAACTCAGAGCAATTCGCTCCCATGCGACAGACGCGTCTGTCGTGACCGACAGACATAGCCTTGCCACTGTCAGATGTGTCCGACGCTCGGAGGCTGCGCGTCTGCTGACGCGACGGATGCAGTCCAAAAACCAAAAATGCGAGCCCAGCCGACAGACGCGTCCGGTGCTAGACCGGGGGACGCGTCTGACGCATGCTCGCTGCTGCGCTAAAATCACTCGAGCTGCAACACATGATAGACGCGGCAATAGTGCCATGCACGGCGTCTCTCGCGGTTACGTCCCCGCGTCTAATGCCCGAGCGCTAGAAACCCTAACTAGGGTATGGCGACAGACGCTGCACAGTAGCGTCTGGCGCTCAGGGCAGCAGCATCTGTCGCCCATAATTTGGCGATTATGCAACATTTTCTCGCTCCGCTTGTTTTGCCCTTTCACTTATGAGCTAGACTAAGTATGTGTCACACTTTAGCATAAGTTTTAGCTCGTGAAACACCATGTGACAACGCCTCCAAATCTTGACATTGGCGTAAAGGAAAATAAGTGTTTCCACTCCTCGAAAACGCCTGAATCCTGCCTCGCAAGCTTGGTGGGAGGGAGAGAGGACCCCAAACCCTCTCTACCGCTCAAACTCCATCGCCATCGTAAATGTGCTAACACCACCAAGTGATCATCGTCATGTGCGAGTGTGTTAGCATTTTCACAATCATTTTTTGAGGCGTTATTAGTTCTATCCAAATGCATATGATTATGAAATGCACACCTAGAGGCACTTAGGAGTTCAATAGTCGCGTCATTCCCCTCTTTATAGTACGGCTATCTATCCTACAATGTAACCACATCCACTAGGTGTCTTGGTTACCAAAACGTGAACCCTAGCATATACCTTTGCCTTGATCAACATAGGATTACATGTACTTCCATCATCATCATCATGGTAAGTATTTCATCATCCACACTTGATCATCATGCTTTACGATGCTATGTGCTAATCACCCTTTGCTACATACAATCTCAAGCATGTGATTAGCACTTAGGCATTGTCACTAATTACCAACACCAAACATAGAGCTTTCACCCATGTGTCCAAGGAGTTCCATCGGGTGCATCCAAAATGATTTTTGAGCCTATGGGATGTTTGACGTAAACCGTGCACCTATCTTGCGTCAAGATTAGCACTAACTCCTAACAAACCGAATCAAGCTTCCACTTTAGCCACATCACCTAGGAGTACCATCGGGTGCGTTCAAAACAATTTCTGAGCCTATGGTACACTTGGCGCAAACCATGCACCTATCTTGCATTGACACTAACACTATCTCTAAACAGACAAAAACGAGATTTCGCATGGCCCACCTCACCTAAGAGATCCATTGGGCATGCCCAAAATGATTTATGAGCCTATGGTATGTTTGGCGCAAATCATGCTCCTATCTTGCACCGACACTAACACTATCTCCAAACAGACTGAAACAAGATTCCACAAGACCCACGTCTCCTAGGAGTTCCACCGGGTGCGTCCAAAATGATTTCTGAGTCTATGGGATGGTCGGCGCAAACCATGCACCTATCTTGCGTCAAGATTAGCACTATTTTCAAATGGACCAAATTGAACTTCCACTTGAGCCACATCACTTTGGAGTACCATTGGGTGCGTCCAAAACAATTTATGAGCCTATGGTAAGTTTGGCGCAAACTATGCACCTATCTTGCACTGACACTAACAATGTCTCCAAACGGACCAAAACGAGATTCCACACAGCCCTGTCACCTAGGAGATCTATCGGGCATGTCCGAAAATGATTTCTGAGCCTATGGTACATTTGGCATAAACTGTGCACCTATCTTGTACCTAAACTAACACTGTGTCCAAACGGACCGAAACGAAATTCCACAAGGTCCACGTCACCTAGGATATCCATTGGGCGTGTCTGAAATAGTTTCTGAGTCTTTGGTATGTTTGGCACAAACCGTGCACCTATCTTGCTTTGACACTAACACTGTCTTCAAACGAAAGGAAACGAGATTCCATAGGACCCACATCTCCTAGGAGTTCCATCGGGTGCATCCAAAATGATATCCGATCCTATGGGATGATCAGTGCAAACGTGCACCTATCTTGCATCTAGATTAGCACTATCTCCAAATAGACCGAATCGAGCTTCCACTTGAGCCACGTCACCTAGGAGTACCATCGGGTGCTTCCAAAACGACTTCTAAGCCTATGGTAACTTTGACGCAAACCATGCACCTTCTTGCACCAACTCTAACACTGTCTCTAAACAGACCAAAATGAGATTCCACATGGCCCACGTCACCTAGGAGATCCATTGGGCATGTCCGAAACAATTTCTGAGCCTATGGTACGTTTGGCGCAAACCGTGCACCTATCTTGCACCGACACTAACACTATCTCTAAACGGACTGAAACGAGATTCCACATGACCCACGTCTCCTAGGAGTTCCGTCGGGTGCATCCAAATGATTTCTGAGCCTATGGGACGGTTAGAACATACCATGCACCTATCTTGTGTCAAGATTAGCCCTATCTCCAAACCGACCGAATCGAGCTTCCACTAGAACCACGTCACCTAGGAGTACCATCGGGTGCGTCCAAAACGATTTCTGAGCCTATGCTAAGTTTGGCGCAAACCGTGCACTTATCTTGCACCGACATTAACACTGTCTCCTAACGGACTGAAACAAAATTCCACATGGCCCACTTCACCTAGGAGATCCATCGGGCATGTTCGAAACAATTTATGAACCTATGGTATGCTTAGCGCAAACCATGCACCTATCTTGCACAGACACTAACAATGCCTCCGATTGGACTGAAACAAGATTCCACATGACCCACGTCTCCTAGGAGTTCCATCAGGTGTGTCCAAATTGATTTATGAGCCGATGGAACGTTCTTCCATCACCTATCACCTATCTTGCACAGACACTAACCATGCACCCATCTTGCATCAAGATTAGCACTTGATGAGATACAGGCTCGATCTTCTGAGAGGTAATTGGTAAGTTTGATTTGTGTAGATCTCGACGTTGGCGATCCGGCTTCAAATTAGACACGATTCGAACCCTGCAACCGTTACACCACTGCTCCGTTGGTTATCAACCAAGCACAACTTGATTGAGCTCGCCAAGAAGGCTTTTCCTGCAAGCGAATCGAAGAACACAAGCAAGAAGGTAAAAACGCGCAATCTGAAATTGCAAATATGAATGATGCGAATATCAATAGAGGGTTCAAGAACTCGATTCCAAAGGACTAATCGACATAGTAGAGGAGATCAAGAACAGGGGCCCTGGATCACTGTAAAAGGATTTGTCACCACAGTTACAATGAACGATTCAGTTTCTCGATGGAAAACTAAACTCTAAACAAAACCCATTTATTTAGCAGTGGTGGTGGCTGTCTTTATAGTCTAAGACTCGACCTAGGGTTGAGGACGGCCAGGGGTTGGGCGCCCACAACTTGGGCTTAAGGCCCGACACGATACATGGCCAAGTTGGCCCAAATAGGTGACGCAACACCTTGCCGTGGTCACACAGAATGATCCATGGACCTTCTAGAGCTGGGACTAGATCCAAAACGATGGCGTCGTTGTCCCCTTTCCAACGCATCCAAGAACGCCCTGTTTTGATATCATATGGGAGAGTTATGACCGAAACAGTGATGACATGTCTGTTGAATCCGAGAGTGACATGGCAGCTGAGTTGGGGACGAATTGCAACTTGGGGAAGACCATAGCGTCGGTGTGTCCAGCGTGACGATGTCCTCATCATCCTCCCCTTCTTGAATTGGAGTCATCCTCGACTCCATCTTGGCGATGTCCTCATCATCCCCTCCTTCTAGAATTGGAGTCGTCCTCGACTTCATCCTATTATCAGCGAACTCCTGCAAAAGGTTAGTGACAGCTGGCAATGCACCAGACATAATAGGTTGACAAAACATAGTATAACATGGTGCATCAGGATTATCACATAACTTAGCAGTAGCAGAAGTTGTAGCAAGAAAAGTACCTCCTTTTAACTTAATCCCATTATTTTTAGCAATGTCAGTTATAGGTTTATTTTTAATCTCATTAGCATGTTTAATAATATCCGTAGGAGACAAAGGCAGCAATGTAATTTTCTTGTCCTTATGTATGATAGTGTATGTATTAGTTCTACCATGGTGTAAAGCATCATTATCAAATTCCCATGGACGACCTAACAAAATGGAACAAGCTTGCATAGGGACAACATCAAAATCAGTAGTATCATGGTAAGAACCTGTGAAAAAGCTAATGCGTGCTAATTTAGTTACCTTAGTCTTACCACTATTATTGAACCATTGAAGTTTATATGGATACGAATGTTTTTGTGTGGTCAAACCAAGCTTCTCAACCAAATCTGAACTCACCAAGTTATTGTAACTCCCGCTATCTATGATAGTGAGAACACGATAACCCTGCACAATGAAATACATGTGGAACAAATTGTGGCGTTGGATCGTCATCTCTTCGTCATGTCCCACACATGTACTCAACATACGCTGCACAAGAAGGCTAGGGTAATCTGCGGCAGCAGCCACAGAGTCAATGATGATGGCCTCCTTGTCTTGATCGGCCTCGGTGGAATCTGCATCAATGTTAGCAGCAAGAGCTAAATCATCTTCAACATCACTAGTACTTACATATCCATCTTCGGTAGCAATGAAAGCACGACGACTGGGGCAATCCTTCATGACATGTCCCATGCCTTTGCATCGGTGGCAAATGATTTTAGCACTGGACGAGGAGGAGCTAGTAGAAGCACCCGGAGTGGCACCTTTCTTCTGCACATTAGACAATTTACTTACCCCGGAAGAAAATGGAGGTGTCGATGGTTGTGAGGTAACAGGAATCTTGGGCGTATCCGGCTCTGAACGCTGCTAAAAATTCCTCCCATTGTTAGACTTGAAAGGCTGGTGTTGTTTGCATCCCTGTACTTCATGTTCTGCCTTAATAGCAAGATGATACAATTGGGAAAAATTGTGCCAATCTTTGTAATCAAGTATGTTCTGTATATCATGGTTTAAACCACCAAAAAATCTAGCACTAGCATCATTATCATCTTCATTTATACCACAACGGGCGAAACCAATAAGCAATTCTTGATAGTAAGCTTCTACTCCTTTATCACCTTGTTTTAAAGTTTGTAGTTTCAAACGTAAATCATGTTGGTAATAAGGAGGAACAAAACAAGATTTCATATGTTGCTTTAAAGCATTCCAAGTTTGAGGCACAGCAGCAGCATTATTAGCATTGCAAAGATCACTCCACCAGAACAAAGCAAAATTAGTAAACTCACTAGTAGCAAGTCTAACTCTATGCTCAGCAGGAACATTATGAGAATCAAATTTTTGTTGAACAGCAAGCTCCCAATCTAAATAAGCCTCTGGATCAACATTACTAGCAAAAGGAGGAAGGCTAAATTTAATTTTAGCAAAAGGATCATTATTACCATGATTATTACCTCCCATACCGCGATGGTTGAAGTTGAGGCGGCGATGGGCATAACCGTCAGCATTCGCATCTGCATCGTCATCACCAAAATCATCCGCATCTTCATCAGTAGCACGATGAGGTGGAGGACGTTGCTCGAGTTGTTCAATGCGGGTGACTAGATTGTTCACATTGCGCGTCAGCTCGGTCATAAGATTGTGTTGTTCAGTCATGAACGTTGTAAGCTCGCCCTTGGACACGCACTCATTGAAGTCCGTCGGAGATCCTGCCATGGTTAGAAGATAGAAAAAGACAACACCAAAGTATTATCCCTATCAACTAAAAGGAAACAAGTGGTGGTGGTGGTGAAAGTGGAATGCAAAATCACAAGTGGCTTACCACGGTCTTGCCTGTATTCTTACCAACGCCAAACAAGAGCAAAACCAACGTGACGAAGTAATATGTTGTTGAGCGTGGGTAACAGTTGCAAGATGAACCTGTGCTGACAGAAGAATATGTGGAGCTATGGGTAGGCACACAATATGACAGCAAGGATTAGCAATTAACGAATGCAGATTAGCGATTGTTCAATCCGGATCCAAAGTACAAATCCCAGCTGCTGGCTAAGATGTGTCGAGACGTAGCGCAACAAGGTGAAAACAAAGGATGATGGAAAGAACGCACAGACAAGCAAATAACCCGGAATTTTCCCTTTTCCTGAATTTTTCCCTTATTTTTCCAAAAGGCACTAGTAGGAATCAAACTTTTTTTATTTTTTCACTATTTTTTTTATATTTTTCTCTAAACAAGGATCCAAAAAGATGCAACCACAAAAATTGGCACCTACAACTAAGGTGAGATGTGGTCTACAGAAATACAGCACGTTCTCTGAAAAGCGTGCAAAAGCTTTGACAATTTTTATTTATTTTCCTGATTTTTTTTGGCAATTTTGATGAGACCAGGGTCGGCTCCAAATGGTGTCAAGAAGCTGCTGTAAAAATTTCAGATTTTTCTGATAAACGAGCGAAAAGTTATGCATGTTTTACCGAAGGTATCTCAAGTTATGTTTTTCGGTAGGCACAACATGGCAGCGACAGTTAGGGCAAAGCGTCCCTAATCTCCAACACCGATCACAAGAGCGTCCCTATGACTCCAATAGCGATAGTAGGTATTCGCTAGAAGATGTAAGGAGGGATGCGATGCGGGCAAAATAAGAGCGGCTGACAACCTATATAGGGTTTGCGCGGCGGCGAGAAGTTACACAAAGCGGCTAGCGGGGCAAGTCGAGTAATGTGGTGGCTTCGACTTGTTGTTTGGAAATGGTGGATGGGATAGCGGTGGAAAACAAAAATCACAGCAACGAGCGATTGAACTACGACCACGAACACAATCCTAAACCAGCAACAAGACTCGACCACGGACACAAACTCAACAACGCGAATCTGAAATGAAATTGCAAAGGCACAAAGGGTGATAGGACAGCGGAAATTGAAATATTTTTGGGCTTTTGTGGACTCTAGGTAATGAACAAATATGAATCTAAGGCAAACGAGAATATACCTCGCGGTAAACCTAAAATCTCTGATACTAATTGATGAGATACAGGCC
Organism: Saccharum spontaneum; assembly: GCA_022457205.1. NCBI lineage: Eukaryota > Viridiplantae > Streptophyta > Magnoliopsida > Poales > Poaceae > Saccharum > Saccharum spontaneum. The sequence continues at coordinate 26,607,225 of CM039593.1, read as the reverse complement.
CGATCTTCCGAGAGGTAATCGTATGAGAGAGTTATGACCGAAACAGTGATGACATGTCTGCTGAATCCGAGAGTGACGTGGCAGCTGAGTTGGGGACGAATTGCAACTTGGGGAAGACCATAGCGTCGGTGTGTCCAACGTGACGATGTCCTCATCATCACTATCTCTAAACGGACTGAATCGAGCTTCCACTTGAGCCATGTCACCTAGGAGTACCACCGGGTGTGTCCAAAATGATTTCTGATCCTATGGTACGTTTGGCACATAACCGTGCACCTATCTTGCACCGACACAAACACTGTCTCCAAATGGACTGAAACGAGACTCCACATGGCCCACATCAACTAGGAGATCCATCGGACATGTTCGAAATGATTTCTGAGTCTATGGTACATTTGGCGCAAATCGTGCACCTATCTTGCACCAACACTAAAACTATCTCCAAACAGACTGAAACGGGATTCCACATGACCCACGTCTCGTAGGAGTTCCATCGGTTGCGTCCAAAATGATTTCTGAGCCTATGGAACGTTCAGAGCAAACCGTAGGCCTATCTTCTATGAAGATTAGCACTGTCTCAAAACAAATCCAATCGAGCTTCCACCTGAGTCACATCACCTAGGACTGCCATCGCGTGTGTCCAAAACGATTTCTGAGCCGATGGTACGTTTGGCGCAAACCGTGCAGCTATCTTGCACCGACACTAACACTGCCACCAAATGGCAAAAACAAGATACCAAATGACCCACGTCACCTAGGAGCTTCATCGGTGCAAACCATGCACGTATCCTGCGTCAAGATTAGCACTATCTCCAAATAGACCGAATCGAGCTTCCACTTGAGCCTCGCCACCTAGTAGTACCATCGGGTGCGTCCAAATGATTTCTGAGCCTATGGTACATTTGGCGCAAACCATGCACCTATATTGCACCGACACTAACTGATACATCCGGCCCAGGTGGGGTTGGCTGAGGCCCAATAAATTAAGGTTGCCCGGACCCCAACAGTTCTTATGCACACCCACTCGGGGAAAGGCCCAATGTCCCTAAAAGACTAGTCCGATAGGGGAAGGGTGACTCTCTCTTTTAAGGTGGCTTCCTCCTCCCAAGCTAAGCAAGGTGGGATTATTCAGAGGCTCACACGGTCACCGCCCGACTACAACTAGGCCACTTGGCCCTTTTTTTGTTTCGTCTTTGCTAGCGGGTAATAGTAGAGGATGTCCTCATCATTCCCACCCCCTTAAACAAGGGCCTACCTCCGATACCAAATGATGAGGACATCGCCAAGATGGAGTCGAGGATGACTCCAATTCAAGAAGGGGAGGATGATGAGGACATCACCACGCTAGACACACTGACGCTATGGTCTTCCTCAAGTTGCAATTCGTCCCCAACTCAGCTGCCACGTCACCCTCGGATTCAGCAGACACGTCGTCACTGTTTCGGTCATAACTCTCTCATACGACATCGAAACGGGGCGTTCTTGGATGCGTTGGAAAGGGGACGACGACGCCGTCGTTTTGGATCTGGTCCCAGCTCCAGAAGGTCCGTGGATCATTCTGTGTGACCACGGCAAGCTGTTGCGTCACCTATTTGGGCCAACTTGGCCATGTATCGTGTCGGGCCTTAAGCCCAAGTTGTGGGCGCCCAACCCCTGGCCGTCCTCAACCCTAGGTCGAGTCTTAGACTATAAACACAGCCGCCACTGCTGTTAGACAATTGGGTTTTGTTTAGAGTTTAGTTTTTCATCGAGAAACTGAATCGTTCATTGTAACTGTGGTGACAAATCCTTTTACAGTGATCCAGGGCCCCTGTTCTTGATCTCCTCCACTGTGTCGATTAGTCCTTTGGAACTGAGTTCTTGAACCCTATATTGATATTCGCATCATTCATATTTGCAATTTCAGATTGCGTGTTTTACCTTCTTGCTTGTGTTCTTCGATTCGCTTGTAGGAAAAGCCTTCTTGGCGAGGTCAATCAATTTGAGCTTGGTTGATAACCAACGGAGCAGTGGTGTAACGGTTGCTGGGTTCGAATCGTGTCTGATTTGAAGCCGGATCACCAACGTCGAGATCTCCACAAGTCGAACTTACCGGTTACCTCTCGGAAGATCGGGCCTGTAACTCATCACTAACACTGTTTCCAAACAGACCAAAACGAGATTTCACATGACCCATGTCACTTAGGAGATCCATCGGGATTGTTCAAAATTATTTATGTGCCTATGGTGCGTTTTGGCGCAAACTGTTCACTTATCTTGCACCGACACTAACATTGTCTCCAAATAGATTGAAACAAGATTCCACATGACCCGCATCACCAAGGAGATCCACTAGATGCGTCCAAAATGGTTACCGAGCCTATGGTACATTTAAAGCAAACCCTGCACCTATCTAGCATCAAGATTAGCATTATCTCCAAACGGACCGATTCGAGCTTCCACTTGAGCCTTGTCACCTTGGAGTACCATCGGGTGCGTCTAAAATGATTTTTAAGCCTATGATACGTTTGGCACAAACCGTGCACCTGTCTTGCACTGACGGTAACACTGTCTCCGCACGGACCAAAAGGAGATTCCACAAGACCCACATCACCGAGGAGTTTCATCGGGTGCGTCTAAAATGATTTTTGAGCCTATGAGACGTTCAGCGCAAATCGTGCACCTATCTTGCGTCAAGATTAGCACTATCTCCAAACATACTGAATCGCGCTTCCACTTGAGCCTCATCATCTAGGAGTACCATCAGGTGCATCCAAAACAATTTCTGAGCCTATGGTACGCTTGGTGCAAACCGTGCACCTATCTTGCACCGACACTAACACTGTCTCCAAAAGGACCAAAATGAGATTCCACATGGCCCACGTCACCTAGGAGATCCATCAGGCATATCCAAAATGATTTCTAAGCCTATGGCACGTTTGGCGCAAACCGTGCACCTATCTTGCACCGACACTAACACTGTATCCAAATGGACTAAAACGAGATTTCACATGCCCCATGTTACTTAGGAGTTCCATAGGGTGCATCCAAAATGACTTCTAAGCTTATGGTACGTTTAGTGCAAACTGTGCACCTATCTTGCATCAGGATTAGCACTATCCCCAAACGGACTGAATTGAGCTTCCACTTGAGCATCGTCCCCTAGGAGTACAATTGGGTGCATCTAAAACAACATCTGAGCCTATGTTACATTTGACGTAAACTGAGCACCCATCTTTCACTGATGCTAACACTATCTCTAAACAGATCAAAACGAGATTCGACACGACCCACATCACCGAGGAGTTCCATCGGGTGCATCCAAATTGATTTTTGGGCATATGGCATGTTCCGCGCAAACTGTGCACCTATTTTGCATCAAGATTAGCACTATCTCTAAACAGGCAGAATTGAGCTTCCACTTGAGCCACGTCACCTATTAGTACTATCAGGTGCATCCAAAATGATTTTTGAGCCTATGGAACGTTCAGCGCAAACCGTGCACCTATCTTGCATCAAGATTAGCATTATCTCCAAACAGACCGAATCGAGCTTCCACTTGAGCCTCGTCACCTAGGTGTACCATCGGGTGCATCCAAAATGATCTTTGAGCCTATAGTACATTTGGCGCAAACCGTGCACCTATCTTGCACCGACACTAACACTGTCTTCAAACGGATCGAAATGAGATTCCACATGACCCACATCACCTAGGAGATCCATCGGGCATGTCCAAAATGATTTATGTGCCTATGGTGCGTTTTCATGCAAACCGTTCACCTATCTTGCACTGACACTAACACTGTCTCCAAACAGACTGAAACGAGATTCCTTATAACCCACGTCACCAAGGAGGTCCACCGGATGCATCCAAAACGATTACGGACCCTATGGTACGTTTGTCGCAAATCGTGCACCCGTCTTGCATCAAGATTACACTATCTCCAAACAGACCGATTCGAGCTTTCACCTAAGCCACATCTCCTAGGAGTACCATCGGGTGCATCCAAAATGATTTCTAAGCCTATGGTACATTTAGCGTAAAATGTGCACCTGTCTTGCACCGACACTAACACCGTCTTGACATGGACCAAAATGAGATTTCACATGACCCACGTCACCTAGGAGTTCCATCAGGTGCGTCCAGAATGATTTTCAAGCCTATGGGACGTTCGGCACAAACCGTGCACCTATCTTGCATCAAGATTAGCACTATCTCCAAACAGACCGAATAGAGCTTCCACTTGAGCCTCGTCACCTATGAGTACCATCGGGTTAGTCCAAAATCATATCTAAGCCTGTGGTACGTTTGGTTTAAACTGTGCACCTATCTTGCTCCGACACTTACACTGTCTCCAAATGGACCGAAATGAGATTCCACATGGCCCACGTCACTTAGGAGATCCATCGATTGCATCCAAAATGATTTCCAAAATAATTTCTGAGCCTATCATACATTCAACGCAAACAGTGCACCTATCTTGCGTCAAGATTAGCACTATCTCCAAACAGACCGAATTGAGCTTCCACTTGAGCCTCGTCACCTAGGAGTACCATCGGGTGTGACCAAATCGATTTTCGAGCCTATGGTATGTTTGGCGTAAACCGTGCACCTATCCAACACTGTCTACAAATGGACCAAAATGAGATTCCACATGACCCATGTCACCTAAGAGTTGTTTCGGGTGTGTCCAAAATGATTTTTGAGCCTCTGGTATGTTTGGCGCAAACCGTGCACCAATCTTGCATCAACATTAGCACAATCTCTAAACAGACCAAAAGGAGCATCCACTTGAGCCTTGTCACCTAGGAGATCCATCAGGTGCGTACAAAATGATTTCTGAGCCCATGGTACGTTTGGCGCAAACTGTGCACCTTTCTTGCACCGATACTAACATTGTCTTCAAACGGACAGAAATAAGATTTCTCATGACCTACATCACCTATGAGTACTATCAGGTGCGTCCAAAATGATTTCTGGGCCTATGGTTTGTTTGGCACAAACCATGCACCTATCTTGCACCAACACAAACACTGTCTCCAAACGAATTGAAACAAGATTCCATATGACTCATGTCACTTAGAAGATCCATTGGATGCATCCAAAACAACTTCCAAGCCTATGGTACGTTCGACACAAACCGTGCAGTTATCTTGCGTCAGATTAGCACTATCTCCAAACGGACTGAATCGTGCTTCCACTTGATTTCCATCACCTAGGAGTACCATCGAGTCTAAAACAATGTTTGAGCCTACGTTTGACGCAAACTGAGCACCAATCTTGCACTGACGCTACCACTTTCTTCAAATAGATCGAAACGTGATTCAAAATGACCCACGTCACCGAGGAGTTCCATCAAGTGCATCTAAAATGATTTCCAAGCCTATGGCATGTTTGGCGCAAACCATGCAACTATTCTGCTTCAAGATTAGCACTATCTCCAAACTGACTGAATTGAGCTTCCACTTGAGCCACGTCACCTAGAAGTACCATCAGGTGTGTCCAAAATGATTTTTGAGCCCTTGGAACATTTGGCGCAAACCGTGCACCTATCTTGCACCAACACAAATACAGTCTCCAAATGGACCGAAATGAGATTCCACATGGCCCATGTCACCTAGGAGATCCATCGAGAGTGACCGAAATGATTTCTGATCCTATGGTACGTTTAGCGCAAACCATGCACCTTTCTTGCACCGACACTAGCACTGTTTCCAACCAAAAGGAAACAAGATTCCACATGACCCACATCACCTAGGAGTTCCATCAGGTGCATTCAAAATGATTTTCAAGCCTATGGGATATTTGGCACAAACCGTGCACCTAACTTGCGTTAAGTTTAGCACTATCTCCAAACAGACCGAATCGAGCTTCCACTTGAGCCTCATCACCTAGGAGTACCATCAACTGCGTCCCAAATGATTTCTGAGCCTATGGTATGTGTGGCACAAACCATTCACCTATCTTGCACCAACACTAACATTGTATCCAAAAAGACCGAAATGAGATTCCACATGGCCAACATCACCTAGGAGATCCATCGGTTGCGTCCAAAATGATTTCCAAAATAATTTTTGAGCCTATGGAACGTTTGGCGCAAACCATGCACCTATCTTGCGTCAAGATTAGCACTATCTCCAAATGGACTGAATTGAGCTTCCACTTGAGCCTCGTCACCTAGGAGTACCTTCGGTGCGACCAAATCGATTTTCGAGCCTATGGTATGTTTGGCGTAAACCGTGCACCTAACAACATCTCCAAACAGACCAAAATGAGATTCCACATGACCCACGTCACCTATTAGTTGTTTTGGTTGTGTCCAAAATGATTTTCGAGCCTGTGGTATGTTTGGCGCAAACCATGCACCTATCTTGCATCAACATTAGCAGAATCTCCAAACAGACCGAAAGGAGCATCCACTTGAGCCTGGTCACCTAGGAGTTCCATCGGGTGTGTACATCTCAGAAGGATCATGCCCGTCATCACACTCTGCCTCTACGGTAGGAGCCAACCAACTCTTGCAGTCGCCATGATACATCACAACCTGCAACAAGTGGGGACAAAACCCTGAGTACGACAAGGTACTCAGCTAGACTTACCCGTCAGAAACCAGAAATAAAGTGACACCAAGGATCATGCAAGGCTGATATAAAGTGGGGCTAGCTTGACAACATTTTGCATAAAAGCTTAATATGGATAAGTAATCATTAATGCTTAAGCATCAAGTTAATTATCATTAACCTGTCATCTATATTAGCACCTGTACTAGAGAACTCACTTGATTAGGAGCAAACAATATTAACCATAGCAGGTATAAATTGAGGCAACATTTACATCGTCATCCAATTAACCATCCGTTCAATTTAATTGAATCTATGTTGCCGCTACTCAATTCAAGTGCTCACTAACCGAGAGCGACGGCGATTCGAATCGAGTTCCTATCCAGCTAGAGGGGTATTTCTAACACTCACCGAGTCACGCCTGGCGAGGGCTGCTCAGGTCACCTTTGGTACAGTTCAGGAGCCGCGGGTTCGACTGATGCCGCGTCCCCAAGGGCGACACTCTGCCATGTGCTAGGGACTCTAACCCTCCTTGGTTTTACGCCAATGTCCCCAAGCACATCCTTACTCTCCTCTAAGATGCGACCTACCATTCGATTCCCGGTCTGAACTATATTACTCGACTTCGTGGTCGGAACGACTTATCCGGCCAACTAAGTGTTAGACTGCATTCAACATGACTCAAGGATGTACAGCGAATCGGTCCTTAAACGACTCAGACGGGGATAGATCCACACCCAAGACCTCCATGCCTTGTTGCTTCACTATCGTCATCCCGCCCGGTCTCATTTCATTTTATTAACACATGGTTCCATTCCACAATAGCAAATATAGCCAACTGTGCCATATATGAATATCCCTATATCTCGCAGGTGACAGGAAATCACCTGACTTCTACCGCTTAAAGCAGGGCTAAGCATCTATTCGATCCTAGTCTATGTAGGATTCAAGGATTCATATATCTGGACAAGGAATGATATAATGCAGCAAGGGTTTCCAACCAACTCCTACCACTTAATGCAACAATACTTATAACATATATAGAATTAATTGCTTTAAAGGTAGGAGGCTTATAATGCTCCGGGGCTTGCCTGGGATCCGACTCAAGTTAACCAAGTTAGCTTGCACCGTCTTGTAGAACATCTCCACTTCATGTAAGAACTTCAGGATTCTTCCGTCTTCGGGATGGACCCACCAAACATCTTCTTCTGGTTTGCTCCACACCACGTCCTCCACGTGTTTCAGCTAGCGTACCTAAATGAGGTGCAACAATGCATATGTATGAATACGTAGAAATACAATAACACAGCATTCATGCCAGCACACCAAGTTCACATGGGCACTAGAGTTAATCAACTTAACTATCACTTAAGCATATCCTTAGAAGATGACCAGCATATCGATCATGACACAAGTCACACAATATCTCAAGCACACTTAACACTAACAAGGTGTATATCACTCTTAGAAATCAACATAGCAAAGCAAGGTTAAGCAACAACTTAATTTAGAATCTGTTATTTTTTGAAGATCAGAACGGCAGCTGGTTAAATCAAACATAACTAGAGTTCTGTAACTCCAATTGACTTGTAACAAGACATTCTGGAAAGCTTATGAAATTGTCTATATTTCATTTAAAATCATCACAGTGTGATTCACAAATTAAAAAAGTCGAATTTATAAAGTTTCAGAATCTGTTCCTGATAACGGAGAATATTCCAAAACTGACTCTAACTTTAAATAGCTGTAGTTTCTAAACTACAGGACCAAATGCTACCAAAATTTAACATCAGCTAGATCATGAAATTCACAACAACTTTGTTATAGCACACAAGACATAAAAACATCATTTGCATAGGGTAATTAACAACATTCTCAAATCTGTCCAGAAATCAATGAATTATAAAATTGAATTATAAATGATGAACAAAACATTGCAAATGGCCAAACCAACTTGACCATCATTTAGAACATGTTTAAAGAATACCAGATCAAGTCATGTTACTTATGTTAACATTTATTTAATTGGACTTTTCTATTCATTTGATTGCATAGGCATAAATATTAAAATATATGAAAAGTGTCCAGAAAAAATCTAATAAAATTACAGAGGCAAGTACAAGGTATCAGGAGGATACCATAAAGATTTCAACCCCATTTGATAAGCCAAACATGAGATATCATAATAAACAAATCTTTAATGCAATAAAGCATGAGAGAACAAGATAAATCTAAACTATATATTTTTTTGAAACACATGATCATATTATTGTTTCTCAGGTTACCACAATATCATGCAAGGACAGTGGAACACCATTTTCCATTTTTACATTCATATAATATTTATAATGCATTTAAAACCATTGATTTGGCCCCTAGCAAGATAAATCACTAACTCAGTCATGCATGCACCATAAATCATGCAATTTTAACCATGCATCAAGCATCACTCGGAGAGGCTACAAATAAATTTGCATGTCATTTTGAGCACTACAACTCCAGATCAAAAATAACAAGGAAAACAAGCATTTATTTTCCATTTAACAAGATCTAGGTAAAACATCCTGAAACCCGGAAACAACCTATAAGTTTTATATTTTTCTTAGACAGTGCATATTACTAGAAGACCAACAAAATTGGAATCACTAATTTTGGACTTCTAAAACTCCAAATATTGATGAAAGCAAGTTAATCCATTTCCAAAACCACTTTTCACTAATGAATTTCTACAGCACAAACACATGCATGCATGGCACAACCGATTACCCTAACATGCAGAGCACTTCACAAGGATTCCAACAAAACAAATTGCACAATTTTCGGAGCTACCAAATATGAGGTATAGATTTTACAAGATAAAAGAAAATCTGTAAATTTGAGGTGGCATTGCTCTTTGAGGTGGGGCCCACTCGTCATAGGGACAGAACCATGGTCTTCTTCTTCACGGAGGCAAAGCAGAGTGAACAGAGGGCACCGGCGAGCGGCGGCGCTGGAGCTCGGAGTAGTGGCCGACGACGGCGAGGGCTGGGGCATCGGGCCTACCAGTGGCAGGGCGCGCCTACGGGTGGCCTCAGCCCGGCCAGAGGTGGCCAGCGGACCGAGCTAGGCTGCTGGCATCGGCGATGATGAGGACATGACACCAACAGATACGACCATTGATTATAAGGTGCACTTGTTCCTATATTTGCATAGTAATTTTGGGTACAATTCACTTGGTTCCACATGTACATGTCGTTATTTGAATGTAGGTACAAATGTGTCTCATAGTACAAGTCCATCAAAGTTGAACTTTTGGTTCGTCGGCAGCCCGATAGTGCTTCATTGGGAAGGCCAAAACTCATCCATCCGAAGTGCGATTGAGGTCAATGAGCACTTGATGGAAAGCTTATTTGATAATCTTTCAAATAGATCTGGTCCCACTTTAATATCACATTGGCAATGCCTCGAAATCATTGAGACATTCCGCCGCTATTTCTGTCGGGTGTTACGGCGTCGTCATGGGCTTGTTATTCACACTTGGGACCCAGACCCAAGTTGGAGCACGCCCCAAGAAGATGGAGAACACCTAAGAGATGCCCAAGGACGTCCTCCTCCTTGGCCACCACCTTAATAGGCCAGCAAGGACGTCCAAGCCAAGCCGGAGGCCTAGTCCAATTCGAGTTCGAGTCTGCTTCGGCCTTCTGGACCAGTCTGCAATAAAACGGACACCCAAGACGCGTCCGGACTCCGTTTTCGATGATCCATATATGGATGGAAAGCTTATTTGATAAGGAATCCAACCCAAGTGGTCCCATGTCAAAAGCTATTTGGAATCAACGGAAATCGTCGAAACAAGTCACCGTCCAGAATCCGTCAGGGCGCTGTGTCGCCGTCTTTTGGGCCGTTTGGGCCTTGTAACGTGTCGGCGCTCCCCAAGGACGCGAATAGGGGTCCTTGGACACCCCTTAGGCTTTATAATCAGTAGCCGCTGCCTACGTTAGGGTTTGGGTTTTACTTAGATTATTCTGTTGATAACAGTTTCGCCGCCGTCGTCGGTTTGTGAGACCCCAACTTTGTGAGATTAATCATTGATCTGCAATTTGGTTGCATTCCTTTGTGTTCTTGCGTGTGTTCTCGATTCGCAGGCAAGGACTTAGCCTTCTTGGTGAGGTCGACCGTGCAACGCCGGTCGATAACCAGAGGAGTCGTGGTGCTGCGATTGCGGGGTTCAGAGCCGAGTTGTTCGGAAGCCGGATCGAATTGTGTCATGACTCCACCAAATCGAGAGTTATCAGAACCTTTCGGAAGATCGGGAACCCTAGTTCACATCAATTGGTAATCAGAGCTTCAGGTATACCGTTAGGTTCAATTTTACCCTAGTTTAGTTTGATTTCGCCTTCGTCCTAGAGTCCACAGAAAAGCCAAAAAATAGTGTTAGGTTTTTCCCCTATCCCAGAAACCACGTTTAGCCTTTTGCATAATTCTTTTCAGATTCCGTCGTGTTGAGTTTGTGTCCTGATCAAGGGCTTGTTGCTGGTTTAGATTGTGTTCTTTTCTAGTTTGTGTTGATCCCTCCACCCGCCGCTATCCCATATCACCATCAGTTTGCATCTTATGTCCACTAAAACCCTGATTCGAGCAGTTTTCATAAAACAGTCATAACTTTTGTATCCGAACTTGAAACAGGGCAAATTTTATATCTACGGAGAATGCCAGAAAATTTTAGATCCATTTTATCCTAGCAAAGCTAGGTTCGTAAAAATTAGATTTGCGAAATTCGATCAGGAAAATCGAGTTTCTAGGCCCACAAGTTTTGATATGCTTTTTGGAGCACAATCCTAATTTTCTATAGGCCACATCTTTTATCCAATTGAGCTCATTTTTTTGGTGTTTATTTTTGTGTGCTCCTTGCTGAGAAAAGAATATCAAAAGAGCAAAAGCAAGGAAAAAAATTTGGGCCAAAAAAAAAAGAAAAGAAAAAAATAGCAAAAGAGAAGAGAAGAGATAAAAAAGGAGCACATAAGGAACACTCGATAGCTCTATTGTTTGTTGTGCCTTTTGCCTTGTCCGTATTTTCATTGCTATTCATTGCTATCCATCATACTTGTTTCTCCATTTTGTTATCACACATCTAGTATTTGGAACACGTTAGACCAGCAACGAGAGCAAGTATTTGGGACTATAATTCAGCATTACTTTCTGTTTTTGAATTGTGTTCCACTCACATATTTGGCCTGCTTGCCTTAACTCCACATACTTCTTCTGGACAATATAAGTTTTGACCCCTGTAATCGCAGTGCTACGCCTTCCAGGTATCCTTGACCTTGCTGGTAAGAACCTTGTAAGAGCTTGAGAAGGGGTCTCCTTTTGCTGTGATCTTGAGAGGCACTACTCCACCTACTTAGTAGATTATTAGGGATAACTTTCACTGTTTGTTCCTGTTTTATGTCTACAATGACAGGTTACAACACTCATCGATACGAGACATCAATGATGCATGAGCCACGCACTATTGCTGCTACACCTCCTTCTGCAGGTCGTTCTATTCTTTCTTCTCCACCTACTTATGATGGTATTGGTGCTGATGAGTACATTGAGTGGGAAAGTAAAATAGATAATATTTTTGCACACTGTCATATGTGTGAACGGAGGAAGATTAAGAATGCATCTAGTGTTTTGAGACATTTAGCATTAATTTGGTGGGAGTCTTTAAGTTCTTCAGATAAACCTCATACATGGAACGATATGAAAATTCTTATGAGAGAAACTTTTGTTAATCCATCTCTTGTAATTAATTCATATGATGAGGAACATCAACTAGACCAATCTCCTATTATTCCTCCTGCTGTGCCTAATCTTTTGCAGGACAATGCACAAAAGAGCGGGGATGACATGACAAAAAATGAGGTGCTCCCAGTCTCATGTAAAAATTCAACACATGATACTTCTGCTGACAGTGAGAGCAAAGGTAATGCCAATGATGCTAATCTCACAGAAGCTGAGAGTTCTCTTGTTGTAATGAATTTTCCCACCAATGATGCTAATAATTCTATACTAAAACCTTCTATTGATTTACCTTTGTCACATGGCGAATGTTCTACTGATCTTTGTGATAAAGAAAAGTTGTGTGATAGTGATATGATTATTCATGAGCAGCAACCAGTGAATGAGAATGATTCTTTTGTTTTGGAACAAAATACTTGTGCTAAAAATAAACAATTGCTTCCAATTGCCACTGAACAAGATGAACTAAAATTGTTGACTTCTTTAAATACTTTGGGATATATTGAGTTTGAAACACTGTGTGCTCTGAGTAGTTTGGAGGAGAAATTTTTATGTGCTGAATTACCATGGTTGTCTACATGTATATATCAATTTATTGGCAAATATAATTGTAAAGGAGAATATATGGTACACCGAGTTTATATTTATTCAAATCTGAAATCTCCTTTTTCTGTGCATCAATATGACCAATCAAAGGGTTGCATTAGATATAATCATGTCATGTCAAGATCCCCAAGTTTTGTTATAAAGCAACAGGTTAAATTTCAAAAAGAGAAGCAATATTGGCTACAACCTACAATCTGTCCTCCAACTAAGCTCAAACCGAGGACGGTTTGTTGTCAAGAAGGGGAGGATGATGAGGACATGACACCAACAGATACGACCATTGATTATAAGGTGCACTTGTTCCTATATTTGCATAGTAATTTTGGGTACAATTCACTTGGTTCCACATGTACATGTCGTTATTTGAATGTAGGTACAAATGTGTCTCATAGTACAAGTCCATCAAAGTTGAACTTTTGGTTCGTCGGCAGCCCGATAGTGCTTCATTGGGAAGGCCAGAACTCATCCATCCGAAGTGCGATTGAGGTCAATGAGCACTTGATGGAAAGCTTATTTGATAATCTTTCAAATAGATCTAGTCCCACTTTAATATCACATTGGCAATGCCTCGAAATCATTGAGACATTCCGCCGCTATTTCTGTCGGGTGTTACGGCGTCGTCATGGGCTTGTTATTCACACTTGGGACCCAGACCCAAGTTGGAGCACGCCCCAAGAAGATGGAGAACACCTAAGAGATGCCCAAGGACGTCCTCCTCCTTGGCCACCACCTTAATAGGCCAGCAAGGACGTCCAAGCCAAGCCGGAGGCCTAGTCCAATTCGAGTTCGAGTCTGCTTCGGCCTTCTGGACCAGTCTGCAATAAAATGGACACCCAAGACGCGTCCGGACTCCGTTTTCGATGATCCATATATGGATGGAAAGCTTATTTGATAAGGAATCCAACCCAAGTGGTCCCATGTCAAAAGCTATTCGGAATCAACGGAAATCGTCGAAACAAGTCACCGTCCAGAATCTGTCAGGGCGCTGTGTCGCCGTCTTTTGGGCCGTTTGGGCCTTGTAACGTGTCGGCGCTCCCCAAGGACGCGAATAGGGGTCCTTGGACATCCCTTAGGCTTTATAATCAGTAGCCGCTGCCTACGTTAGGGTTTGGGTTTTACTTAGATTATTCTGTTGATAACAGTTTCGCCGCCGTCGTCGGTTTGTGAGACCCCAACTTTGTGAGATTAATCATTCATCTGCAATTTGGATGCATTCCTTTGTGTTCTTGCGTGTGTTCTCGATTCGCAGGCAAGGACTTAGCCTTCTTGGCGAGGTCGACCGTGCAACGCCGGTCGATAACCAGAGGAGTCGTGGTGCTGCGATTGCGGGGTTCAGAGCCGAGTTGTTCGGAAGCCGGATCGAATTGTGTCATGACTCCACCAAATCGAGAGTTATCAGAACCTTTCGGAAGATCGGGAACCCTAATTCACATCAGGCGACGCCTGCACGCTTGCGCGGTTGCAGCTACCGGCCCGGCCTGCCAACGGCGGCGAGAGGCGCGGCCGGCTGCAGCAGCACAGAGGCGCAATGAGGAGGGCAGGAGGGTGCGTTGGAGTAGGAAGGAGCGGCGCAGGAAGCTTTGCTTGGCCGACCATGGCGACGGTGTCCGCGCGGCGTGAGGCCGCGGGCACAGAGCAAGAGACAGAGGAGGAGGGAGCGAGAGAGATTGAGAGAGCGAGGAGGAAATAGGTGTCGGCTTCGGCCTCTCCAAACGACGAGCCGAGGATGAGGTGGCACGCATGCGAGCACGGGAGCCATGTGGCGTCGGGCGCCTGTTTGTGGTCGGCCACGACCTCCTATGCCCATTCCAAAATTTGCCATTGACAATACTACCCCAAACTTACAACTAAATCTCCATTTTCTCCCCTCTATAGCTCTTAAACCGATTTGTCATTTGATCAACCGATTACACCACTGCGTAGAGCTACATGTATACTACAACTTTGCTTAAGAGATATCGGATTGATTCAGCTTGATTTGAGAGATAAAAGGCTACAAAGTAGGCTACCTGAAACTGAATCCCAAGTTTCAGTTTTAGGTCGACTGAAACTCTCATCTTTCCCCTTCCCTATCTCCTTATCCAAGCAGCGAAAAACTAAGCCAATTGATCAGTGTTGTAGAGCTACCAAAGTACTACAACGTTTCTCAAAGGTTAAGGGTCTAACTCAGCTTGGTTCTGGAGATAAAAAGCTCCAAAAGAGGGCTCACGAAACTGAATGAAGAATTCAGCTTAAGCCGTGACATTCAGAGGATTTTTTCTATTTTTAAGTCATTTTTGAATGTCTAAATGATCTCCAAATTTGCTGAGACTTGATTCATTGTTTCCGGCACAAAAGGTACTGCAACTCATATTGAGGGATTCAATTGATCTGTCATATGAATTTGGAAGATAAAATGCCGCAATTATAGCATCACGCTGCTACTGACCGAGGACTTAGAAAATTTGGAGAGCTGAGAAAACAACATCAGTTTCAAACTTGAATCCACTGTTTAAGCTACTTGGAAGCTGATTTGGCTCTTGGTCCAAAAACAAAGTTTGTAGAACTCAACTTAAACTACAACTTTCATTTAAGGTCAAACTCCAAAACATGCATAGAACCTATAGTTCTACTTTGATCAAAGTCGGATCACGATAAAGCTTAAATCATCCTTTTCGATCCATTGGAGCATTTTCTTGGCATTTGCTCAACATGAACCTTTCATGACTTTTGTTGTAGAGTTCATCTAGAGTTATTTGGGCAAGTTTTCAAGGTTTGGTTGATGATCTATAATTCTATTCACTTAACAGTGCAATTCCAATAGGAATAGAACTTATCATTTCATGTGACTTTTTGATTCCAAACTTCATGAAACTTTTCCAGGGATCAATATAGATGGTTATTGATGTGAGACATGTGAACATACTCTGATAACAACACCCAAGCATATATCTTTTAAATGAGCCTATATGTAAGCAAGGGTGCAATATCCAAGTTTAGGTTAGGGCTTATTTCATAGGTTTGACCTTGCCATCGTCATCTCCACTTAATCTATCATGTTTGAGCTCAAACCCACTGCTTAGTGAGTGACAAACACCTGGGGTGTTACATAGCCTATGGTATGTTTGGCGCAAACCTTGCACCTACATTGCATCGATACTAACACTATCTCTAAACAAGCCGAAAGGAAATTCCACATGACCCACGTTACCTAGGAGTTCTATCAGGTGTCTCCAAAATGATTTTCGAGACTGTGGTACATTCGGCACAAACTATGCACCTATCATGCGTCAAGATTCGCACTATCTCCAAACAGACCGAATCGAGCTTCCACTTGAGGCTCGTCACCTAGGAGTACCATCGGGTGCATCCAAAATAATTTCTGAGCCTGTGGTACATTTGGCACAAACTGTACTCCTATCTTACACCGACACTAATATTGTCTCCAAATAGACTAAAACGAGATTCCACATGACCCACGTCACCTAGGATATCCATCGGATGCGTCTAACATGGTTTCCGAGCCTATGGTACGTTCGACGCAAACCATAGACCTATCTTGCACCGACACTAATACTATCTCCAAACAGACCAAAACGATATTTCACATGACCCACGTCATCTAGGACTTCCATCAGAGCGTCCAAAATGACTTATGAGCCTATTGTTCGTTTGGCGCAAACCGTGCACCTATCTTGCACCGACACTAACATTGTCTCTAAACGGACTGAAATGAGATTTCACATGACCCACGTCACCTAAGAGATCCATCGGGCGTGTCTAAAATGATTTCTATGCCTATGGGGCATTTTTGCGCAAACCGTTCACATATCTTGCACCGACATAAACACTGTCTCGAAACAGACCGAAATGAGATTCCATATGACCCACGTCACCAAGGAGATCCACCAGATGCACCCAAAATGATTACTGACCCAATGGTATGTTTGACGTAAACCGAGCACCTATCTTGCATCAAGATTAGCACTATCTCCAAAAGGACCGAATCGAGCTTCCACTTGAGCCTCGTCACCTAAGAGTACCATCGGGTGTGTCCAAAACTATTTTTGAGCCTATGATACGTTTAGGGCAAACCGTGCACCTATCTTGCACCGACACTAACACTGTCTCCAAATGGACTGATACGAGATTCCACATGACCAACATCACCTAGAAGATCCATCGGGTGCGTCCAAAATGATTTCCAAGCCTATGGTGCGTTCAACGCAAACCGTGCACCTATCTTGCGTCAAGCTTAGCACTATCTGCAAACTGAGCACCTATCATGCACCAATGCTAACGCTGTCTCCAAACAGATCGAAATGAGATTCTAAATGACCCACATCACCAAGGATTTCAATCGAGTGCATCTAAAATGATTTCTGAGCCTATAGCACGTATCTTGCGTCAAGATTAGCACTATCTCCAATTGGACCGAATTGAGCTTCCACTTGAGCCACGTCACCTAGAAGTACCATTGGGTGTGTCCAAAATGATTTCTCAGCCTGTGGTACGTTTGATGCAAGCCCTACACATATCTTGCACCGATACTAACATTGTCTCTAAATAGACCAAAAAGAGATTCCACTTGACCCACATTACATAGGAGTTCAATCGGGTGTGTCAAAAATGATTTTTGAGCCTGTGGTATGTTCGGCGCAAACCATGCACGTATCTTGCGTCAATATTAACCCTATCTCCAAATGGACCAAAACGCGCATCTACTTGAGCCCTGTCACCAGGAGTACCATCGGGTGTGTCCAAAATGATTTCTGAGCCCATGGTACATTTGGTGCAAACCGTGCACCTATCTTGCATAGATACTCACACGGTCTCCAAACGGACAGAAATGAGATTTCACATGACCCACATCACTTGGGTCTTCCATCGGGTGCGTCGAAAACAACTTCTGAGCCTATGGTATGTTTGGCGCAAAGCGTAGACCTATCTCGCGTCAAGATTAGCACTATCTCCAAGCAGATCGAATTGAGCTTCCACTTGGGTGCCATCACCTAGGAGTACCATCAGGTGCGTCTAAAACAATGTTTGAGCCTATGGTGCGTTTGACACAAACCGAGCACCTATCTTGCACTGATGCTAACACTGTCTCCAAACAGATGAAAACGAGATTCCACATGACCCACGTCACCAAGGAGTTCTATCGGATGCATCTACAATGATTTCTGAGCCTATGGCACGTTCAGCGCCAACCGTGCACCTATCTTGGGCCAAGATTAGCACTCTCTCCAAATAGACCAAAACATGCATCTACTTGAGCATTGTCACCTAGGAATACCATAGGGTGTGTCCAAAATGACTTCTGAGCCTATGGTACGTTTGGCACAAACCGTGCACCTATCTTGTACCAAAACTAACACTATCTCCAAACAGACCAAAGCGAGATTCCACATGACTGACATCACCTAGGAGTTCCATTGGGTGTGTCCAAAATAATTTCTGAGCCTATGGGATGCTCAGCGCAAACCGTGCACCTATCTTACGTCAAGATTTGCATTATCTCCAAATAGACCAAATTGACCTTCCACTTGAGCCTCGTCACCTAGGAGTATCATCGGGTACGTCCAAAATGATTTCTGAGCCTATGGTATGTTTGGCGCAAACCGAGCACCTATCTTGCACCGACACTAACACTGCCTCCAAACAGACTGTAACAAGATTCCACATGGCCCATGTCACCTAGCAGATCCATCGGGCATGTTCGAAATGATTTTGGCGCAAACCGTGCACCAATCTTGCATCAAGATTAGCAATATCTTCAAACAGACCGAATCGAGCTTCCACTTGTGCCTCGTCATCTAGGACTACCATTTGGTGCGTCCAAAACAATTTCTGAGCCTATGGTATGTTTTAACAAACCATGCACCCACCTTCCACCAACACTAACACTGTCTCCAAACAAAATGAAATGAGATTCCACATGACTAACATCACCTAAGAGATCCATCGGGTGCGTCCAAAATGATTTCTAAAATAATTTTCGAGCCTATGGTACATTCAACGCAAACCGTGCACCTATCTTGCATCAAGATTCACTATCTCTAAACAGACCGAATCGAGCTTCAACTTGGGCCTCATCACCTAGGAGTACCATCTGGTGCGTCCAAATCGATTTCTGAGCCTATGGTACATTTGGCGCAAACCATGCATCTATCTAACACTATCTCCAAATGAACCAAATTGAGATTTCACAAGACCCATGTCACCTAGGAGTTCTTTCAAATGTGTCCAAAATGATTTTCGATCTTGTGGTATGTTTGGCGCAAACTGTGCACCTATCTTGCTTCAACATTAGCAGTATCTCCAAATGGACTGAAACGAGCATCCACTTGACCCTCATCACCTAGGAGTACCATCGGGTGCGTACAAAATGATTTCTGAGCCAATGGATCATTTGGCGCAAACCGTGCACCTATCTTGCATGGACACTAACACTATCTCCAAATGGACTAAAAAGGGATTCCACATGACCCACGTCACTTAGAAGATCCATCGAATGCATCCAAAACAACTTCCGAGCCTATGGTACGTTCGGCGCAAACCCTACACCTATCTTGCGTCAAGATTAGCACTATCTCCAAACGGACCAAATCGAGCTTCCACTTGAGCCCCATCACCTAGGAGTACCATTGGGTGCGTCCAAAATGATGTCTGAGCCTATGGTACGTTTGGCATAAACCGAGCACCTATCTTGCACTAATGCTAAGACTGTCACCAAACAGATCAAAATGAGATCCACATGACCCACGTCACCAAGGAGTTCCGTTGGGTGCATCTAAAACGATTTCCGAGCTGTGGCACGTTTGGCACAAAACCGTGCACCTATCGTGCGTCAAGATTAGCATTATCTCTAAATAGACCGAATCGAGCTTCCACTGGAGCCTCGTCACCTAGGAGTACCATCGGCTGCGTCCAACATGATTTCTGAGCCTATGGTACGTTTGTCGCAAACTGAGTGTAACGGAACCGTCCAAATTATAAGAGCACAAGTACAAAAACAATCACCGAAGTGATCAAATTCTCGCACTTGAGCCCATATAACTCCGGTAGTCCAATGAAATCACGAGGGATTTCAAACCAACCAACATACAAGCCAAGATCGTAGTGATTCAACATAACAAGTCACATGTTACATCCATTTCACAAGTAATCAAAATATACATCGGAGTTCAACATAGTTATTACAACTTAAGTTCAAAAGTAGCGGAAGCAAAGTAATTTGAAACTAACACACCCTTATTTCAAATACATGCCAGTACCAAGGTCGACTTCCAACAAAAGCATTAGAGAGAAGATAACTCAGAAGGATCATGCCCGTGATCACACTCCGCCTCTACGGCAGGAGCCAACCAACTCTTGCAGTCGCCATGATACATCACAACCTGCAACAAGTGGGGATAAAACCCTGAGTATGACAATGTACTCAGCTAGACTTACCCGTCATAAACCAGAAATAAGGTGACACCAAGGATCATGCAAGGCTGATATAAAGTGGGCTAGCTTGACAACATTTTGCATAAAAGCTTATTATGAATAAGTAATCATTAATGCTTAAGCATCAAGTTAATTATCATTACCCTGTCATCTATATTAAAACCTATACTAGAGCACTCACTTTATTAGGAGCAAACAATATTAACCATAGCAGGTATAAATTGAGGCAACCTTTCCATCGTTATCCAATTAACCATCCGTTCAATTTAATGGAATCTATGTTGCCGCTGCTCAAGTCAAGTGCTCACTAACCGGGAGCGACGGCGATTCGAATCGAATTCCTATCCAGCTGGAGGGGTATTTCTAACACTCACCGCGCAGACCCCTGCCAGGGTCGCACAGGCCACCTTTTCATATGATTCAGGAATCGCGGGTCCTAATGATGTCGCAACCCCAAGGGCGACACTCTGCCAGGTGATAGGGACTCTAACCCCCCCTTGGTCTCACGCCAATGTCCCCAAGCACATCCTTTCTCTCCTCCAAGAAGCAACCTACCATTCGATTCCCGGCCTGAACCATATTACTCGGCTTCGCGGTCGGAACGACTTATCCGGCCAACTAAGTGTTAGACTGCGTTCAACATGACTCAAGGACGTACAGCGAATCGGTCCTTAAACGACTCAGACGGGGATAGATCCACACCCAAGACCTCCATGCCTTGTTGCTTCACTATCTTCATCCCGCCCGGTCTCATTTCATTTTATTAACACATGGTTCCATTCCACGATAGCAATAAAGCCAACCGTGCCATATATGAATATCCCTACATCTCGCAGGTGACAGGAAATCACCTGACTTCTACCGCTTAAAGCAGGGCTAAGCATCTACTCGATCCTAGTATATGTAGGATTCAGGGATTCATATATCTGGACAAGGAATGATATAATGCAGCAAGAGTTTCCAACCAACTCCTATCACTTAATGCAACAATACTTATAACATATATAGAATTAATTGCTTTGAAGATAGGAGGCTTATAATGCTCCGGGGCTTGCCTGGGATCCGACTCAATGTTAGAGTTTGTCAGGTGAATTCGCTTGGCGAGCATTCTCCAACCTAGCACTTGTTCGGTCCTTCAATCTTCGGGATGAATCCACCAACTCCATCTTCGGGTTTGGCTCCACATCAGGTCCTTCACGTGCTACAGCTAGCGTACCTAAATGAGGTGCAATAATGCATATGTATGAATGTATAGAAGTGCAATAAACAGGGAAATCAAACAAGCATACCAAAGTTCTCATCAACACCTAGAGCTAATTAACTAAATCCTTATTAGGGCATAACAAAGAAGATTGCAAGCACATCAATCAAGACACAAGTCTTATAAGATCTTAGGGTACCACCCAGGCATCATCAAAGATATGAGTCACACTTTAATACCCAAGCATGACAAAGTTAATCAAAGTATTAGAACTAGAAATTGCTACCTTCTAGACATCAGACCAGCAGCTGAGTAATTTAATCATAACTGGAGATCTACAACTCCAAATGACTTGCAAGAAGACATTATGGAAAGCTTATGAAATTATCTATATTTCATTTATAATCATCTCAACCTGATTCTAACATTTACCAGGTCGAAATACAGAAGTTACAGAATCTGTCCTGGAAGGACAGAGAGCAACCTAAATCTGAACCCAAATTAGAACAGCTGTAGTTTCTAAACCATATGGCCAAATGCCACCAAAATTTAACAGCAGCTAGATCATGAAATTCACAACAACTTTGTTATAGCACACATGACATGAAAACATCATTTGCATAGGGAATTTAACAATATTCTCAAATCTGTTCAGAAACCTTATTTGCAAGAAATAATTATTAACTTATGTTGCAAACATATAATTGGACAAAACTAACTTTACCAACATGTCACACATGACTAATGAACACCAGAAAACATAGTGTCCATTCCTAGATAAATTATTTTAATACATTTCTTAATTTATCTTAGATAATTAGGTGGAATTATGAACACATATCCAAGTTGCACAATAAATTCTACCAAAATTACAGTGGCCTACACATGCTCCCAAAAGTTTACTGTCCAAATTTGAAACCATTTGGACACGTATAACAACCTCTATGAAAAAGACAAATTGCTATGGCAATAAATCATGTGAGAGCAAGTTAAACCTAAAACTCAATATTTTCTGTGAACCCAAGGCCATCTTATGAATCAATATGATAGAGAAACATCATAATACGGTAATGGGGCAACATTTTCTATTTTATCATTTATATATTATTGATAAACTATTTATCAAGCCATAAACAAGTTAACTCAATAACTTGAGCATATAGTAAGCAATGACCATGAAATTTATACCACAGTACATCCATAGCATGATAATCCTACCATAAAAATTTCACATTAATTGGAGCATCACAACTCAAGATATAAAAATAACAAGGAAAACAAGCATTTATTTTCCATTTAACAAGATCTAAGTAAAACATCCTGAAACCCAAAAACAACCTATAAGTTTTATATTTTTCTTAGACAATGCATATTACTAGAAGACCAACAAAATTGGAATCACTAATTTTGGACTTCTAAAACTCCAGATATTGATGAAAGCAAGTTAATCCATTTCCAAAACCACTTTTCACTAATGAATTTCTATAGCACAAACACATGCATTGTCAAACCCGGTTTTCTAAAGAACAAAACCAGGCTAATCATATGTGTGCCCAGGAAGTCCACACATATGCCAGAATGAAAAAGTATCAGAAACAATGTTATTATATAACGTATACATAGCTAAATTAACACTTACATCAGAGTATCGCGGAACGGTGACTAAACTTCAGGCTCCATTCTTCTCAGGGACGGCTGACTGGGGGTAACATATGCCTAGCACTTCTACTAGTCTTCTGGAAACTCCACTACACCTTTGTCCTTCTTCCGAGTAGCATCTTACTACACACTGGAGTGTGGGGGAAATAGCAAGAGTGAGTCCATGTCGAACTCAACAAGTATAACACAGGGTTCATGAGGCACAAAAGGCTAGACACTGTTTGACTGCGTTTAGCTTTTAATCATCATATAATTAGCAATTGAGTAGCATCAAGATAATCCAATCCCATTAATGAATCAATGATCAATTGTAATAAGGATAATGAATAGCATTAACATGAGCACAATAATAATCAACAATAATTAAGCATGATATAACAATGGTGATCATCTATCTGTAGATGTTCCAAGGCCGCTCGTATCCGTGAGCACGGCTAGTATACCAGTTTTTAACTCTGCACAGAGGTGTACACTTTCACTGTGAGTCATGATTTCCAAATGCATGGGTTTGCAAGGCCCAAAACATTGAAAACCATATAAAGCCATTCAAAAGTTCGTCTAACAAGTTAGGGCCATTAGATTCACTCGGCAGGCAGATGTAGAACCCCCCTTCCCTGTGGCACAACAACCGCAGCCTATACACACTAGGCCAGGGGCTCGCACTACACCCAACGTGGCAAGCCATTCTTACGCCATTTAAGGTAACCACTAACAAGCTAGAAAAGGTCTCTTGAACAACTAAAGCCAGAGCCATATAGCCCTCACAGCTGTACTGTATGTCCCGGATGATCACGTACAGATAAGTCCTTATGGAGAGAAACCAGAGCAACAATATAACCCCTTGCTCTAGCCCCCTTTTCAACAGTAATAAAATCATCTTAATGGTTGGTTGCTTAATCCATTAGTCATATTACAAGATCATTGTTCTTAATTAAGCACTAGCAATAGCTACCCAAATGCATCCCCAAGGTTGACAAGGAAACGAGATATCAATAGCTAAGTTATAATCTCTATGGTTGTCAAGGAAGACACATGCATATGTATGATAATTTCAGTGAATAGGTAACAAGGATAGTCCTATGTTATACTTGCCTTGATCAAAGTTCTCCGATAGATACTGCTGGTCCGGCTCAAAATAATACTCCTAATCGTCGTAATACTGCTCACCGTCTAAATTCGATCACCAAGCATCAACATACAAACATTCCGAGCAAACATACACGAAGTAAACAAAAGATACAATTAGAACAGTACACCAACAGTAGAAAAACATTTAGGAAAGCTTACAAAACTATTCTACACGTTGCTACGATCACACAGACGTAAAGATCACAAAAATCGGACTTAAAACGTGAAAGTTATGAATTTTCTAAGATTTCCTATAGATAATTAATTACTTACATATAAACTCGAAAATTAAATTTCTCAAACCTACTGTACAGCTATACTAACATGTAGAGCTCGCAAATACGAACCTAACGCAACTTGAACGGGTCAGATCGGAGTTAAGACGAAGATTTTATGCTCAAAACAAGATTAGTGGCAAAACTGTAAATAGTATCATCTTCTACCTTGAGCTTGGAGGAGCTCCGATCAGCAATGGTGGAACCTCGCCGGAGAGAAGCAAGATGAGATGGGAACTCGATAAAACAGCGATGGATTCGCGCAAACGGATATACCACGGTGTAGAGAACGACGAGGGCTTCCTCTTGGTGGTGGTGGCTGGCGTCGGGACGCGACGGTTTGGCCGGAAAAGCTCGTCGGAAGTTCGCCGGAACGCAAGCTGTAGATGCAGAACTTCGGCGAGAGGTGGAGGGAGATACGAGCGGCGGCTTGCGATACGAGCTCAGCGGCGGCGGACAACAACAGCGGCGGCGAACGGCAACAGCGGCGGCGCGCGGCGACAGCGGCGGCGGCGGCAATAGCGGCGGCGGCGGCGATAGCGGCGGCGGCGACAACAACGACGGCGGCGACAACAGCGGCGGCGGCGACAACAGCGGCGGCGGCGGCAACAGCGGCGGAAAACAGGGCTAGCAGGCAGGCCGGACATATATATAGGGAGGAAGACTCTCCACCTTCACGTCAACTAGCGATATGGTGCTAATTGACGTTGCACCCTCCATCTTTACTAATAGGCCTAATTAATTATTAAAGCCCATTAGTAAATAAATGAATGGACATTTAGGATTATTGCACACAAGCTTTGGTGGAAAATGAGATATTTATTATTTTCGGAATTAATTAATTTCGTGGATAAAATAATTCTAGAAAAGTCCAGAATTATTATTTAAGCCGCGAAAAATACTCCGAAAACTCCAAAAATTCGAGGGAATTTTCTAGAGACATTATGGAACATGAGGAACCCAAATAAAGTATTTGGAGCTTATGAAAAGATGGATGAAGAGATCAAGGAAAAAGATTAAGCTTACGGAAATTGGAATTTTGGATCCAGAAAATACCAAAAAGTTTTCCGATGAGAAGTAAACGTCGTCCTACGGTATTTTAAAAATAATAGCACTCACCAACACCAAAGACAAGCATCACACAGACACCACATTAATAATTTAATATGAAAAAGTTTAAAACCACAATTTTCTATATTTAATTAGCAACAACTTAACTTATCTAATAAATTTATTCAAATATTGAAATCATTTATTTTATTTAGTATTTTTTCATGCACAACCCACAATAGAAAATTTTGGGTGTGACAAATCTACCCCACTTAACAGGAATCTCGTCCCGAGATTCGGAGAGACTAGGGAGAAAGATAAAGTTGATCTATAAGTCTTCACTTTTCCTTCATCAACTCCTATCTAATGATGATGCCACAAACTCAAAACCAACTTGGTAAAGGTGTCCTTTAGACCCTTATGATCCTTGTAGATGGTTCTAACTGGTTACCCACCCTGAGAAAAGATACCTGCGCTCGATAATGACTTTGCAACCATGTAGATAGCTGATGCTTCCAGATAACGAAATAGAATGTACAAATCCTCCATCTTGTATCGTCTTTAGTTTGGGAACCCCCTTAAGAAGAGATCAATTGGAGAACACCAATGGATAGATTGCATTTGTTTCTGAGTGATAACTATCATCATGTCCTTCTGACATCCCAAAGAAATTCATGAGCATATGCAAGAACAAGTAATCCTGCTCTTCCTCACGAGCAGAAAAACAGCAGTGCAGAAATACAGTTATAACTTGAGTTCTGTCAATCCGATGATAATGTAGCTTATACCGTTGGAAAGCTTATCAAATTTACTACAACTTTCTTATAGAACACTTCTCCAGATTCTGCAGTTAAGGTAGTCGAAAACTGTGCACAACAGAAACTATTCCAGGTTGCTGACAGCACAGATGCGTCGCCTTGTGATTTTCATAACTCCCAAACCATAATAGCTATCAGGAAGGTTCTTACGGTCAGAGAAATATATTGAAGTATACTGTTGTCCAAAATTTATCCATGATTTTTGGGCATCCAAAAATAGAGATATAAGCTAAAGAAGACAGACTGTTCTAAAAAGACAGGATAAGGTAGGAACAAGATTCAGAGAGACTAGAGAGATCGATGACACTAATCTTCAAGTCTTCATGCTTCTTTGATTTGTGTTGATGAGATATAAGACATAGATCAAGGATAGCCAAAAGATGACAAGAAAGATAAGGTTTGATCTTCAGTTCTTCGTACCTCGTCGCTTAAGATTGATGATGGTAGCAGACACTACCCCACTTAACAAAGATTTTGTTCCACCTGGCAATGTCATTGAAAGCAACACTTTCTTTAGGGCTTGCTGCTAATGATAAGTCTTTCACTTAAAACTTACTAAACATACTTAATATGGGGGTGATGGCATCTAAGTTTTTATGAAACTAACTATAGACTTCCAACATCTCCTTCCTATGTCGTCTATGCTAACTTGTATAGAGTATGTTGAATTGAATGTTGAACTCCCAACTGATGATAGCTTAAAGTGAAGACCAGTCCTAATGAATACCCGAGCTTCTTGTAGACGATCCAACAAAGCACTGATCCCAAGCAAACAACACTAGCACATGAGTAGACTTCCAATCATAGAGATAACCACTTCTTCCAAGTGAAGCACTAGGACATAGGAAACCTTCATCTTGCAACACTCACAACTTTGCTACCCCCTTAAGAAAAAGAAACTAGGGGACACCCAAATAACTTGCATCTCCTTTTATACTAGATAACCATAATCATCTCTAATGTAAGATTCCAAGGCAAATCAATGAGATTCAAAGATATCCAATGATATATTCACTCATACAAGATAAGGAAGTAATGCAGAAAATTTCTGGGCGAATTCCAATTTTAACAGTTCAGTAAATCTGACATAACTCGAGCTACAAAGATCCAAATGAAGTGATCTTTATATGGTTGGAAAGCTTACGAAATTATCTACGACTTTTATTCACAACACTTTTCCAGATTCTGTCAATAAGTTAGTCAAAAACTGAACTTAACCAAAACTGTTCCAGGATTCCAGACTGTGCAGTAACCTCAACTTAGAACAGGTATATCTCTTAGCTCAAAATAGATAAAAAGGTAAGTCCAGTGGGTTTGGAAAGATACAGAAGTCTAATTATTCCTAGTAAAATTTCATAAATTTCTCATGTCCATATCTTGAGATATAACAGAAACATTGCAGACTGCTATAGAAATCAGCATGCGGAGTATTACGTAAAACCTACCCCACTTATCATGGATCGAGCTACTCCTCAAGACGAAACCTTCCGGGCCACTTTCAAAACACGAGAACAAGGACAACACACAAGCAACACATCAAGCAAAACAAGCACACAACACAATCATCGACACTACACATGCTTCTTCAACAATGGTGGTCATCCTAAATGGTAGATTATAGATGATGAAAAGCCATCGAACTTTTGAAAAAGGTGAGATCAGAAAACTTTTAGTAAAAACAACATAAAACAAAATCCAATGGAGTAAGAAATAATAGCTCAAAGGAAGCTATCAAGGATGGGATACAACAGGACAAGGAAGAGGAAATAGTTAAAATCAATAAGTCAAGGGATAACAAAATAGTTTTATAGTAAAATAAGTTTTAGAATACGTCCGGTGCTACTTGGCATACGTCCTACAGTCAACATCGCTCTGATACCACTCTGTCAAACCCGGTTTTCTAAAGAACAAAACCAGGCTAATCATATGTGTGCCCAGGAAGTCCACACATATGCCAGAATGAAAAAGTATCAGAAACAATGTTATTATATAACGTATACATAGCTAAATTAACACTTACATCAGAGTATCGCGGAACGGTGACTAAACTTCAGGCTCCATTCTTCTCAGGGACGGCTGACTGGGGGTAACATATGCCTAGCACTTCTACTAGTCTTCTGGAAACTCCACTACACCTTTGTCCTTCTTCCGAGTAGCATCTTACTACACACTGGAGTGTGGGGGAAATAGCAAGAGTGAGTCCATGTCGAACTCAACAAGTATAACACAGGGTTCATGAGGCACAAAAGGCTAGACACTGTTTGACTGCGTTTAGCTTTTAATCATCATATAATTAGCAATTGAGTAGCATCAAGATAATCCAATCCCATTAATGAATCAATGATCAATTGTAATAAGGATAATGAATAGCATTAACATGAGCACAATAATAATCAACAATAATTAAGCATGATATAACAATGGTGATCATCTATCTGTAGATGTTCCAAGGCCGCTCGTATCCGTGAGCACGGCTAGTATACCAGTTTTTAACTCTGCACAGAGGTGTACACTTTCACTGTGAGTCATGATTTCCAAATGCATGGGTTTGCAAGGCCCAAAACATTGAAAACCATATAAAGCCATTCAAAAGTTCGTCTAACAAGTTAGGGCCATTAGATTCACTCGGCAGGCAGATGTAGAACCCCCCTTCCCTGTGGCACAACAACCGCAGCCTATACACACTAGGCCAGGGGCTCGCACTACACCCAACGTGGCAAGCCATTCTTACGCCATTTAAGGTAACCACTAACAAGCTAGAAAAGGTCTCTTGAACAACTAAAGCCAGAGCCATATAGCCCTCACAGCTGTACTGTATGTCCCGGATGATCACGTACAGATAAGTCCTTATGGAGAGAAACCAGAGCAACAATATAACCCCTTGCTCTAGCCCCCTTTTCAACAGTAATAAAATCATCTTAATGGTTGGTTGCTTAATCCATTAGTCATATTACAAGATCATTGTTCTTAATTAAGCACTAGCAATAGCTACCCAAATGCATCCCCAAGGTTGACAAGGAAACGAGATATCAATAGCTAAGTTATAATCTCTATGGTTGTCAAGGAAGACACATGCATATGTATGATAATTTCAGTGAATAGGTAACAAGGATAGTCCTATGTTATACTTGCCTTGATCAAAGTTCTCCGATAGATACTGCTGGTCCGGCTCAAAATAATACTCCTAATCGTCGTAATACTGCTCACCGTCTAAATTCGATCACCAAGCATCAACATACAAACATTCCGAGCAAACATACACGAAGTAAACAAAAGATACAATTAGAACAGTACACCAACAGTAGAAAAACATTTAGGAAAGCTTACAAAACTATTCTACACGTTGCTACGATCACACAGACGTAAAGATCACAAAAATCGGACTTAAAACGTGAAAGTTATGAATTTTCTAAGATTTCCTATAGATAATTAATTACTTACATATAAACTCGAAAATTAAATTTCTCAAACCTACTGTACAGCTATACTAACATGTAGAGCTCGCAAATACGAACCTAACGCAACTTGAACGGGTCAGATCGGAGTTAAGACGAAGATTTTATGCTCAAAACAAGATTAGTGGCAAAACTGTAAATAGTATCATCTTCTACCTTGAGCTTGGAGGAGCTCCGATCAGCAATGGTGGAACCTCGCCGGAGAGAAGCAAGATGAGATGGGAACTCGATAAAACAGCGATGGATTCGCGCAAACGGATATACCACGGTGTAGAGAACGACGAGGGCTTCCTCTTGGTGGTGGTGGCTGGCGTCGGGACGCGACGGTTTGGCCGGAAAAGCTCGTCGGAAGTTCGCCGGAACGCAAGCTGTAGATGCAGAACTTCGGCGAGAGGTGGAGGGAGATACGAGCGGCGGCTTGCGATACGAGCTCAGCGGCGGCGGACAACAACAGCGGCGGCGAACGGCAACAGCGGCGGCGCGCGGCGACAGCGGCGGCGGCGGCAATAGCGGCGGCGGCGGCGATAGCGGCGGCGGCGACAACAACGACGGCGGCGACAACAGCGGCGGCGGCGACAACAGCGGCGGCGGCGGCAACAGCGGCGGAAAACAGGGCTAGCAGGCAGGCCGGACATATTTATAGGGAGGAAGACTCTCCACCTTCACGTCAACTAGCGATATGGTGCTAATTGACGTTGCACCCTCCATCTTTACTAATAGGCCTAATTAATTATTAAAGCCCATTAGTAAATAAATGAATGGACATTTAGGATTATTGCACACAAGCTTTGGTGGAAAATGAGATATTTATTATTTTCGGAATTAATTAATTTCGTGGATAAAATAATTCTAGAAAAGTCCAGAATTATTATTTAAGCCGCGAAAAATACTCCGAAAACTCCAAAAATTCGAGGGAATTTTCTAGAGACATTATGGAACATGAGGAACCCAAATAAAGTATTTGGAGCTTATGAAAAGATGGATGAAGAGATCAAGGAAAAAGATTAAGCTTACGGAAATTGGAATTTTGGATCCAGAAAATACCAAAAAGTTTTCCGATGAGAAGTAAACGTCGTCCTACGGTATTTTAAAAATAATAGCACTCACCAACACCAAAGACAAGCATCACACAGACACCACATTAATAATTTAATATGAAAAAGTTTAAAACCACAATTTTCTATATTTAATTAGCAACAACTTAACTTATCTAATAAATTTATTCAAATATTGAAATCATTTATTTTATTTAGTATTTTTTCATGCACAACCCACAATAGAAAATTTTGGGTGTGACATGCATGCATGGCACAACCGATTACCCTAACATGCAGAGCACTTCACAAGGATTCCAACAAAACAAATTGCACAATTTTCGGAGCTACCAAATATGAGATATAGATTTTACAAAATAAAAGAAAAATCTGTAAATTTGGGCACCAAATGAAGTTGGACGGGACCCACATGTCATACTCTCAGCTAGTCTTCTTCTTCCTCCAGTTCATACGAACTGAACACTGAGAGCGCGCGGCTCTGGCTCGGCCGGCCTCCGGCGAGGGCGACCCTCCAGTGGCGCGTGGTGGCGGCGGAGCATGCTTGGGCTAGTGCGAACTCAAGGGCGGTGGTGGCTCACGTCTCGGTGACTTGAGGAGGTCCGGCCACGGTGACCGCCGACTCGACGGCCGGCGCTCCGGCGGCAGCTAGCTGCGAAAGCCGAGCCAGCCCGGCAAGGACCCCGAGAGGTGCGGCGAGGTGCGAGGAATGCTCTGACGCGGTCAGCTCGGTGGAGAATGGTGGGGTGGAGGAGGAACAGCGGCGACCGTGGAGCTCCCATGGCGGCCATGGCTGCAGCAGCCATGCGGTGGCGAAGGAAGACGACGCGGAGAGCATGAGTGAGAGGGGAGCCGAGGGAAGCTCGGCTTCCGTGTCCGGGGGAGCGTAGTGGCGCTGGGACTCACCTTGCAAGCAGCAGCGAGCAGGGCACGCGGCAGCAATGGCGACCGCACTCTCTGCATGACGGCCACGTTCCCAGCACGCGTCGTCCATTGAGTCATTTCACCGAATACGTGGCAGACAGCGGTGTGGGTAAGGTGGAAAGCGATTTTGGGCTAGATATGGGCCGAATTGGATCTGGGGCCCAAAATGAAGTTCGAAGACCACATGATGCTCTACGATTTTTATTAAGACACTTTCCTCATTAGGGTTCTGGTTTAGGAGATACATAGCTCCAAAGTTGCCAATGTCAATGATTTGAAAACAACGAGCAACAATCCAACATGGGGGTCAAAATGAATTGCAATTAGTGCCACCTTCTCGTATGCTCTTCCCCACCATATAAGCTCCAACTTTCGTATTTGGACCCATTTAAATTGCTTAGCAAAAACGTGAGAACGCGGCACGCCAACCTAATGACATTGATTTCCAGACTTAGAATTATTTTGAAGCTTGAAACAACAGCAGATTCGAAGTTCGGGCCCCAGTTAGACTCATTTCCAAGCTGAACTAGGGTATGCCCCAAAAATAGAGTTTGTTGTACACAACCTAGTCTACAACTTTTATTAAAGGACCTTGAGCTGGTTCAGCTTAGATCACAATATACAGAGCTCCAAAGTCGAGCACACGAAACTGAAATTTCAGTTTCAGTAGGAACCCAACTGAAACACGATCTTTGAGGCTCTGTAGCTCTTGTACTAGTGGGAATTAGGTCATAGTGTTGTTGACAAAATCATAGAGCTATGTGAGCACTACAATATTGCCAATATGAGCTAGAGCTGGTTCTGCCTAGTTTGGAAGGTAGAGTGCTCCAAAGTAAGCTACTTGAAACTGTTGTACAGTCCAGACTTAGCCAAATTGGCTAAGTGCCAAACAGCAGGTCAAAACTGACTTGGGGTCCCTGTTTGAGCATGTTCCCTACATTTCCATGACTTGACTCTTAAACAAAGTTTGTTCCTTATAAAATTCCCTACAACTTTGTTAAAGGGTGCACAGTCATGCAAAGCTTCTAGGTCACACTTTTGAAATGGTCAAACAAAAGGGTTCTAGGGTCCATACATGGTCAACCATCACTTAGCAGCACATTTAGCCAAAATGATCAACATGAACATTGTTCCATTAAGTTCCCTAAGTGTAGTTAAGGTGTTGTAGAGGCCAAACATACCCACCATGCATAGGTTGCACAAAAGTGTAGGCCTCACATGCCTTGAAACAAAGAACTCAAGTGAAATGCTATAGTCATTTCATGTGGTTGTTTCAAGATACATGCTACACATGTTCCACTAGGGTATTCCACATGTGTCCAAGATGTGTTGCACATATTGCATTTGTATGTTGCACAACACTAGTTCCCATGGGACGTAAGGCAAGTTTTAGTTATAATCCAAACAAGCATATAACTTATCATTTCATGTGACTTTTTGATTCCAAACTTTATGAAACTTTTCCAGGGATTAATATAGATAGTTATTGGTGTGAGACATGTGAAGATACTTTGATAGCCACACCCAAGCATATATCTTTTAATTGAGCCTATATGTAAGCGAGGGTGCAATATCCAAGTTTAGGTTCGGGCTTATGTCCATAGGTTTAACTTTGCCATTGTCATCTCCACTAATCTATCATGTTTGATCTTAAACCCACCACTTAATTGGTGATAAACACCTGGGGTGTTACAGCCCTCCCCCCTTAAAAGAATCGCGTCCCGAGATTCAGAATGGAAGACCTTTTAAGGAGGAGAGACACGTTATCTAGTTCTCAATATCTGCTATAGCATTCAGCTACAAAGCTTCAACATCGGTGAACAATTTGGTCAAAGGCACTTTCTGATACTTATTCTTTATGGAAAAATTTGTCTGAAGAATTTCCTTCATTGACTTCCATGAAGCATTGTTACTTTGGGAGGAATCCAAGATAGCACATACTGCATTCTCAGTGTACGGAGGTCAATTGGTCCATGAGTGAACCACTCCCAAGTATCTAACTCTCTAATGAGCACAACATAGGCCATATGAACTTGACACTAGATTGAAATATTCACAAGTATACTCGTTGAAATGGCTCTATGTTCACACGGTTTTGAAAAGCAGTTCTCTACCAAAATGGCTTGAGTACAACCTTCCAAAAGGGTTAGATCATAGACGACAAACATTCTCTGAGGCCATAGGATACTGACTAACCAACAGACAAGGTCTATGTTGGTTGTAAAGGTTCATTTATTTAGACACCAACTAATGGAAAACTACTTGTGGTTCCATGTGTGCAGTCCTCTTTCTCTGACGACAACACTGTATTATCTGAGTCTATCGAGGGGTCAGTGAATGTGATAGCTGACTCTGTCGGCTCCATATTTTAGCCAAATGTTACCTAAGAAGATTCTCTAATCCAAATGCAACAATTATCGGGTGGAATCAGATGCAAGCTCTTGGTAAAAACATTTATAAGGTACCAAAGTTCAGTGAGTATTAGCAAGTATTGCTAAAGAAGGATATAGCAAGGTCTGGTAGACAGCAAAAATTGCAAATATTTACCAACTTCGGTAATTAACTCACTACCGAGCAAGTTGAGTACAATCCCCTTCGTGAGGCAGTTGCACAGTAAGTTGAGTTTGACTTGCAACATAGTGAAACTAGCTTTGTCAGGCTAACTTTTCACCATGAGGCTTCCTCTTTAGGATCAAACAGCAACTCTAAGCTGGGAAATATGTTGTTTGACACTTTCCAAATTGCTTTTGATTTGCAAATTTACTTGTATAACCCTTGATTGTCCCAATACTTGTTGATGAGAGAACATAAAAACAAAGCGAAAGGGTGTCCAACAGGCCGATGGAGTGATGAACAAACCATTTGTGGCACCTAAGGGCACATGGATACTAATTTGAAATTATGTCATGCTTTCTCTAATTCTTCGCTTTAGCTGATAGAACACCTTGCACTATCTGTGTGATTGCCCAAGATGGAATTGGCTTGGTCACAACGGCTGTGGAAGATAGAGTAGCACTCAAGTTGCTGGCTAGTTGATTAACTTCTTGTTGGTTATTGCTCTATAAGACATAACCTTCGTAGCTACCAAAGAGTCGTTACCTAGCTGGAGATTAACCTTCCTATTGGTAACTAATCAGTTGTCTCTCAACACTAAAAAGTTCCAAATCTTCACTCTTGACCACAACAACTATGGTTGACGCAAAACGAATGGTTGACATCGAAGTTAGCAAATACGAAGTTATTCTAGAGATGGTTGATTTTGATTGTATGGTCATTATGCACCCAAGGTTGCGACTTGGATAGCTCTGGTCATATGCACAATGCGACAATCGATTCTCATCCCACAGATAACTTGTCCAACATTAAGTGTTGTGTGTCCTTTCTATCCAATAGAGACGAGATACTTGCTTACTAGATGACGTTATTCCATACTAGGACAACTACGTAGAGTCACTTGTCTACCACCTATTGCAGTCTGTTAATGTTTATGTCGGTGACCTATTCTTCAAAGATTTTCCTCTTAGCAACTTTAGAAGGAAGTTCTACTACTTTCGGTCTAAGGTATGGATCTTACGATACGATATGGGAAGATAACCAAGGAACATCTCACAAGAAAGCCCACATCGATGTAGTTCCATAATGGGCTATGACTAGCAACCTCGATACCAGCGCGTGCCTAGCAGCACTACCATGTGCCGGCCGGTCACAGGGAGGCCCTAGGTTTCGTCGCGGCACCGCAGAATACTAATCGTAACACCATTACCAAACAGACGTCCGATGAGGAATTTCAAATGACACAGATTGGTGGTCCGAACAAGTACCATACAAGGAGGGATAGCAAGCAAAGGTAGTCACAAGGCTTAGAACCAACAGGGAAACTGTTCACAGATCAAAACACCTCACAAGAGAACATAGCTAAATTGTCGAATGCGATTAAACGCGAGATTTTTGCTTAATTCCACGTACGCCTAGCCTTCACCACTATGAGGACAAAACGAAAGATTACCATGAGATTTGGTCATGTTGGACCACAACATGAGATCAAGACTGGTAAACATCTCGAGACTTGAGAAGGTTGGGGATGGATTAAGAAAATTTCAAGGGCGAAAACCGATATGTAGTCATAGATTGAGTTGATAAGGTAGATGCACGAATTTGCATGCAAACAATTTTGAGGCCACAGCAAAAAGACGTTTCGTCGCACTAGCTAACCTTTGGGAGAGGCAACCGGAAGGTCCAACATGGATTTGGGGTACGGTCTCCACAACTGGCAACGTACGAACCATGGTCAAAGGCTAGCATTGATGGAAGTTAACTTGGTGGGTCACTCGAAAAGGGTCTTCACAAAGAGGGTTGCAAAACATCCACGGCTTATGCAACATATAGGAGAACTAAACTTTGGGCTTCCGGTCCAGCAAAGGCATGGATACAAACCTTCAAGGGATAACCACCAAGTCTACAGGCTCAGACTCCTAAGAGAGAACCTAATTGAAGACAACAACCACCAATTACGTAACATGAATGTTGTTCTAGGATAAAGCTATGCGACCCTCGTATGCTCACCGAGGACAAATGGGGTGACAACTAGGGTACTACCTAGATAACAAACATACATACACGCATCATAACTTCAAGCAACACATGAAGAAGCTTACACAAACGAACTCAAGCAACTATTACCAAGCAAAAATCTCGCACACAACAATCATTACTAATAACTAGGCTCACCCCTAACAAGCTTTATCTAAAGCAAGAACTAACTACAAGTTTAGTCCAAACAAACGTTAGCTAAGGTAGCCAACTTAGCATGTGCTCAGAATCTGGACAGCAACGCAGTAGTTACTTGTTTCAACCATAACTGAGGTTATAGACATTCCACAAAGGTGATCCTAGACTTTCTAGAAAGCTCAGGAAGATGACTACACTTTACTTATTCATACCAAAAGCTAAATCATAGATTAACATGACCAAAAATGCTAATGTTTTAGATCTGTACCAATATGGACAGAAAACTGACAATAACTTCAAAAATGTACAACTGGAGTTCTAGGGACTCAACAAGGCTGAGCCTTCACTTTATATAAAGCTTATTAAGTTGTATATAACTTTCTTATTATCATATTAAGATGATTTTATAGCTAACAGGTCCAAACAAGATAAAGAAGACATCTCTGCCCAGATTTGGACAGATTCTGTCATTTCCCTTTGCAAGCTCATAACTAGAGATTTAGACCACCAAACTTAGTGCTATAGGACACTTTGGAAAGCTTAGAAAAAGTACTACACTTCTTCTATTATCTCCAATACATGATTCCATAAGCACATAGGTCAAATAAAGCAAACATTCAGATCTGTTCTGAACATGAGCAGATTCTGATAACAAACTTCTAAAATTTATAACTCTCAAACCATAAGACCTAGGGTCATGAAATTTTAGGACAAGCTAGAAAAGTAAGTTAGCTACAACTTTGGTATTCTCCATAACTACAGAAAACACCATTATAACCACGAAAGCATCACTACAACAGAAACCATTCTAGCAGCCAACGTTCAACAAGCAAAACAAAGCTTGCCTTTGTTCTACTTAACAAGAGAGCACACAAACATGTTATTCTAGTAGCTCTAAACATTGTTACCTTAGACTAACACTAATTTAATTCATTCATGAGAATCTATAATTACTGAAATATGGTCTAAAGCATTTACAAATGCTTGTATGAACAACACATCCCCCATTTGGCTAAACTAGAGGACATTTACAGGTTCAAGCATGTAACCACACTTATTTCTAGCAAGGCTAAGCACACACTACCTTCAAACACTCCCTATTCAAGCAACATGGAATAAGGCATTCATGTCTAACTCCACACTAGAAAGATAGCGTAACACATTGATCACAAGTTACTTATCATTTGAACAAGGGTGAGAGGAGCATAGCTATGCATAAATCACAATCATGATAATGCATGCTTCGTCCTATTCGTCCTCACAAGATTGCCAACCTAAGGTGACAATCACGTTCTATGTCGGTGGCATAACACGCGCTCTTTCGATATATATCTAGTCGTCAGCTACATTCGACTTACGCATTCGTGGTTAGCGTACCTGCAGAAAAGTTTTTTTTATTGCAGCCCAACAATTCCCAATATAGCACACAATGAAAGCAGAGAAGTAAAATTCTAAGTACTCCCATGTACATATACCCCTGTATATATACATGTAGCACCAAAACTAACCGAATCATTAATCACCCACAATTAAGTACCTTCATATATACATGTGTGTAACATGTAAATAATCTAGTAACCAAAACTAGCTCTCCCCTAGACCATAGTTTGCACGGTCATGCTCTCACAACTCACACTTACCTGAGCGTAGGTGCGATGTTGCATAAAAGTAAACTAGCGACATATATGACTATCTCATATATGAAGGCTACCACCCATCTAACACACCGGGTAGCATAGTGTGAGAGAGTCATCACGCATACATACCTTGGCCTGGGCGTAGATGCATAAATAAAAACCCCCAAGTTAGTACTTATATAAGCCACCTAATAATCCTTATATGGGCATAAAGAAATTGACCACTGGCATACTTATATTTAGAATTCAGTTTTCACAAACCTATATATAGCTATAAGTTGATAAAACTGATTTTATAAAACAAAACCTTTGTTTTAAATACACATACGACAAGTTTAATGTTGAATCTTGCTCCGATACTAGCTGTAACGGAACCGTCCAAATTATAAGAGCACAAGTACAAAAACAATCACCGAAGTGATCAAATTCTCGCACTTGAGCCCATATAACTCCGGTAGTCCAATGAAATCACGAGGGATTTCAAACCAACCAACATACAAGCCAAGATCGTAGTGATTCAACATAACAAGTCACATGTTACATCATTTCACAAGTAATCAAAATATACATCGGAGTTCAACATAGTTATTACAACTTAAGTTCAAAAGTAGCGGAAGCAAAGTAATTTGAAACTAACACACCCTTATTTCAAATACATGCCAGTACCAAGGTCGACTTCCAACAAAAGCATTAGAGAGAAGATAACTCAGAAGGATCATGCCCGTGATCACACTCCGCCTCTACGGCAGGAGCCAACCAACTCTTGCAGTCGCCATGATACATCACAACCTGCAACAAGTGGGGATAAAACCCTGAGTATGACAATGTACTCAGCTAGACTTACCCGTCATAAACCAGAAATAAGGTGACACCAAGGATCATGCAAGGCTGATATAAAGTGGGCTAGCTTGACAACATTTTGCATAAAAGCTTATTATGAATAAGTAATCATTAATGCTTAAGCATCAAGTTAATTATCATTACCCTGTCATCTATATTAAAACCTATACTAGAGCACTCACTTTATTAGGAGCAAACAATATTAACCATAGCAGGTATAAATTGAGGCAACCTTTCCATCGTTATCCAATTAACCATCCGTTCAATTTAATGGAATCTACGTTGCCGCTGCTCAAGTCAAGTGCTCACTAACCGGGAGCGACGGCGATTCGAATCGAATTCCTATCCAGCTGGAGGGGTATTTCTAACACTCACCGCGCAGACCCCTGCCAGGGTCGCACAGGCCACCATTTCATATGATTCAGGAATCGCGGGTCCGAATGATGTCGCAACCCCAAGGGCGACACTCTGCCAGGTGATAGGGACTCTAACCCCCCCTTGGTCTCACGCCAATGTCCCCAAGCACATCCTTTCTCTCCTCCAAGAAGCAACCTACCATTCGATTCCCGGCCTGAACCATATTACTCGGCTTCGCGGTCGGAACGACTTATCCGGCCAACTAAGTGTTAGACTGCGTTCAACATGACTCAAGGACGTACAGCGAATCGGTCCTTAAACGACTCAGACGGGGATAGATCCACACCCAAGACCTCCATGCCTTGTTGCTTCACTATCTTCA
Organism: Saccharum spontaneum; assembly: GCA_022457205.1. Lineage (NCBI taxonomy): Eukaryota > Viridiplantae > Streptophyta > Magnoliopsida > Poales > Poaceae > Saccharum > Saccharum spontaneum. The sequence goes on along the minus strand of CM039593.1, from coordinate 26,567,379 downwards.
TCCCGCCCGGTCTCATTTCATTTTATTAACACATGGTTCCATTCCACGATAGCAATAAAGCCAACCGTGCCATATATGAATATCCCTACATCTCGCAGGTGACAGGAAATCACCTGACTTCTACCGCTTAAAGCAGGGCTAAGCATCTACTCGATCCTAGTATATGTAGGATTCAGGGATTCATATATCTGGACAAGGAATGATATAATGCAGCAAGAGTTTCCAACCAACTCCTATCACTTAATGCAACAATACTTATAACATATATAGAATTAATTGCTTTGAAGATAGGAGGCTTATAATGCTCCGGGGCTTGCCTGGGATCCGACTCAATGTTAGAGTTTGTCAGGTGAATTCGCTTGGCGAGCATTCTCCAACCTAGCACTTGTTCGGTCCTTCAATCTTCGGGATGAATCCACCAACTCCATCTTCGGGTTTGGCTCCACATCAGGTCCTTCACATGCTACAGCTAGCGTACCTAAATGAGGTGCAATAATGCATATGTATGAATGTATAGAAGTGCAATAAACAGGGAAATCAAACAAGCATACCAAAGTTCTCATCAACACCTAGAGCTAATTAACTAAATCCTTATTAGGGCATAACAAAGAAGATTGCAAGCACATCAATCAAGACACAAGTCTTATAAGATCTTAGGGTACCACCCAGGCATCATCAAAGATATGAGTCACACTTTAATACCCAAGCATGACAAAGTTAATCAAAGTATTAGAACTAGAAATTGCTACCTTCTAGACATCAGACCAGCAGCTGAGTAATTTAATCATAACTGGAGATCTACAACTCCAAATGACTTGCAAGAAGACATTATGGAAAGCTTATGAAATTATCTATATTTCATTTATAATCATCTCAACCTGATTCTAACATTTACCAGGTCGAAATACAGAAGTTACAGAATCTGTCCTGGAAGGACAGAGAGCAACCTAAATCTGAACCCAAATTAGAACAGCTGTAGTTTCTAAACCATATGGCCAAATGCCACCAAAATTTAACAGCAGCTAGATCATGAAATTCACAACAACTTTGTTATAGCACACATGACATGAAAACATCATTTGCATAGGGAATTTAACAATATTCTCAAATCTGTTCAGAAACCTTATTTGCAAGAAATAATTATTAACTTATGTTGCAAACATATAATTGGACAAAACTAACTTTACCAACATGTCACACATGACTAATGAACACCAGAAAACATAGTGTCCATTCCTAGATAAATTATTTTAATACATTTCTTAATTTATCTTAGATAATTAGGTGGAATTATGAACACATATCCAAGTTGCACAATAAATTCTACCAAAATTACAGTGGCCTACACATGCTCCCAAAAGTTTACTGTCCAAATTTGAAACCATTTGGACACGTATAACAACCTCTATGAAAAAGACAAATTGCTATGGCAATAAATCATGTGAGAGCAAGTTAAACCTAAAACTCAATATTTTCTGTGAACCCAAGGCCATCTTATGAATCAATATGATAGAGAAACATCATAATAAGGTAATGGGGCAACATTTTCTATTTTATCATTTATATATTATTGATAAACTATTTATCAAGCCATAAACAAGTTAACTCAATAACTTGAGCATATAGTAAGCAATGACCATGAAATTTATACCACAGTACATCCATAGCATGATAATCCTACCATAAAAATTTCACATTAATTGGAGCATCACAACTCAAGATATAAAAATAACAAGGAAAACAAGCATTTATTTTCCATTTAACAAGATCTAAGTAAAACATCCTGAAACCCAGAAACAACCTATAAGTTTTATATTTTTCTTAGACAATGCATATTACTAGAAGACCAACAAAATTGGAATCACTAATTTTGGACTTCTAAAACTCCAGATATTGATGAAAGCAAGTTAATCCATTTCCAAAACCACTTTTCACTAATGAATTTCTATAGCACAAACACATGCATGCATGGCACAACCGATTACCCTAACATGCAGAGCACTTCACAAGGATTCCAACAAAACAAATTGCACAATTTTCGGAGCTACCAAATATGAGATATAGATTTTACAAAATAAAAGAAAAATCTGTAAATTTGGGCACCAAATGAAGTTGGACGGGACCCACATGTCATACTCTCAGCTAGTCTTCTTCTTCCTCCAGTTCATACGAACTGAACACTGAGAGCGCGCGGCTCTGGCTCGGCCGGCCTCCGGCGAGGGCGACCCTCCAGTGGCGCGTGGTGGCGGCGGAGCATGCTTGGGCTAGTGCGAACTCAAGGGCGGTGGTGGCTCACGTCTCGGTGACTTGAGGAGGTCCGGCCACGGTGACCGCCGACTCGACGGCCGGCGCTCCGGCGGCAGCTAGCTGCGAAAGCCGAGCCAGCCCGGCAAGGACCCCGAGAGGTGCGGCGAGGTGCGAGGAATGCTCTGACGCGGTCAGCTCGGTGGAGAATGGTGGGGTGGAGGAGGAACAGCGGCGACCGTGGAGCTCCCATGGCGGCCATGGCTGCAGCAGCCATGCGGTGGCGAAGGAAGACGACGCGGAGAGCATGAGTGAGAGGGGAGCCGAGGGAAGCTCGGCTTCCGCGTCCGGGGGAGCGTAGTGGCGCTGGGACTCACCTTGCAAGCAGCAGCGAGCAGGGCACACGGCAGCAATGGCGACCGCACTCTCTGCATGACGGCCACGTTCCCAGCACGCGTCGTCCATTGAGTCATTTCACCGAATACGTGACAGACAGCGGTGTGGGTAAGGTGGAAAGCGATTTTGGGCTGGATATGGGCCGAATTGGATCTGGGGCCCAAAATGAAGTTCGAAGACCACATGATGCTCTACGATTTTTATTAAGACACTTTCCTCATTAGGGTTCTGGTTTAGGAGATACATAGCTCCAAAGTTGCCAATGTCAATGATTTGAAAACAACGAGCAACAATCCAACATGGGGGTCAAAATGAATTGCAATTGGTGCCACCTTCTCGTATGCTCTTCCCCACCATATAAGCTCCAACTTTCGTATTTGGACCCATTTAAGTTGCTTAGCAAAAACGTGAGAACGCGGCACGCCAACCTAATGACATTGATTTCCAGACTTAGAATTATTTTGAAGCTTGAAACAGCAGCAGATTCGAAGTTCGGGCCCCAGTTAGACTCATTTCCAAGCTGAACTAGGGTATGCCCCAAAAATAGAGTTTGTTGTACACAACCTAGTCTACAACTTTTATTAAAGGACCTTGAGCTGGTTCAGCTTAGATCACAATATACAGAGCTCCAAAGTCGAGCACACGAAACTGAAATTTCAGTTTCAGTAGGAACCCAACTGAAACACGATCTTTGAGGCTCTGTAGCTCTTGTACTAGTGGGAATTAGGTCATAGTGTTGTTGACAAAATCATAGAGCTATGTGAGCACTACAATATTGCCAATATGAGCTAGAGCTGGTTCTGCCTAGTTTGGAAGGTAGAGTGCTCCAAAGTAAGCTACTTGAAACTGTTGTACAGTCCAGACTTAGCCAAATTGGCTAAGTGCCAAACAGCAGGTCAAAACTGACTTGGGGTCCCTGTTTGAGCATGTTCCCTACATTTCCATGACTTGACTCTTAAACAAAGTTTGTTCCTTATAAAATTCCCTACAACTTTGTTAAAGGGTGCACAGTCATGGAAAGCTTCTAGGTCACACTTTTGAAATGGTCAAACAAAAGGGTTCTAGGGTCCATACATGGTCAACCATCACTTAGCAGCACATTTAGCCAAAATGATCAACATGAACATTGTTCCATTAAGTTCCCTAAGTGTAGTTAAGGTGTTGTAGAGGCCAAACATACCCACCATGCATAGGTTGCACAAAAGTGTAGGCCTCACATGCCTTGAAACAAAGAACTCAAGTGAAATGCTATAGTCATTTCATGTGGTTGTTTCAAGATACATGCTACACATGTTCCACTAGGGTGTTCCACATGTGTCCAAGATGTGTTGCACATATTGCATTTGTATGTTGCGCAACACTAGTTCCCATGGGACGTAAGGCAAGTTTTAGTTATAATCCAAACAAGCATATAACTTATCATTTCATGTGACTTTTTGATTCCAAACTTTATGAAACTTTTCCAGGGATTAATATAGATAGTTATTGGTGTGAGACATGTGAAGATACTTTGATAGCCACACCCAAGCATATATCTTTTAATTGAGCCTATATGTAAGCGAGGGTGCAATATCCAAGTTTAGGTTCGGGCTTATGTCCATAGGTTTAACTTTGCCATTGTCATCTCCACTAATCTATCATGTTTGATCTTAAACCCACCACTTAATTGGTGATAAACACCTGGGGTGTTACACTGAGCACCAATCTTGCACTGACACTGTCTCCAAATGGACCAAAATGAGATTCCACATGACCCACATCACCTAGGAGGTCCATCAGGTGTGTCCGAAATGATTTCCGAGCCTATGGGACTTTTGGCACAAACCGTGCACCTATCTTGCGTCAAGATTAGCACTATCTCCAAACAGACTGGATCGAGCTTCCACTTGAGTGCCATCACCTAGGAGTACCATCGGGTGTATCTAAAACAATGTCTGAGCCTATGTTATATATGACACAAACTGTCAACAAAACCTGGTCGGCAATCTACCGAAGGGTATGCCCAAGGTAGTAGATTGTCAGCAGACAGGTGTGCAAGCCAGGAACGAGATGGTGATGCAGAACAACATGCGAGTTTACCCAGGTTCAGGCCACCGTGTGGGCGTAACACCTTACGTCCTGCTCTGCTTTGTTATTGCTGTCTCAAACAATGTATTACAAGCTAGATTGCCCTAGAGTATGTTTTGATGTTTTCTAAGGGGGGTCCCCTGCCCTCCTTATATAGTCCAGGAGGCAGGGTTATAGATCTAGAAACTAATCTTAGCTGGTTACAATTGCCATATGGAGCCGGACAAGGATTCCTAACATAACCGACCAAGACCTTGCTTGATCTCCAAGTCTGGTTTGATGCCTTGCGCGAGACTCCATCTCCATGATCTGGATCGCGCGTCGTCATGTAATGGGCTGGACCATCTGGTCTAGGCTTGCCCATGTCTAGCCGTAAGGGTATAGGGGTTTATACCCCCACAACTAGTCCCCGAGCACTATATATTCTGTATCGACACACTGTCTTAGTCTTCTTCAACTTGCGAGGTTCATCTTCACATCACCTTGAAATGTTAGCCAATCATGTGCTAGTGTTCCGTCTAGATCAGGAATCAGTAAACCGTGATTGTTGATGAAGATTGCAGTTGTCGGTGAAGATTGCATAGTGGTCCAAAAAGAAAAAATTTCTTTCCCGGTGAAGTGTACCCACTTGTTTTTCTGAAAATAAATGTAAGCGTGCGTACTTGATGGAAGTAACTTACAAAAAATTCTAGAGCGTAGGGGTCGAAAAATAGAAACAATTCACCATTAGGTGAAGTGTACCCACTGTTGGGCATTCTTAACGTCATTACCAAAAGTAGACTTAGTTTTTTAATTCTGATAACAGCGCCAAAAATGCCGAACCTATCCCTCATGCCACTTAAGCCAAGTTGTCATCCCCAGCATGACATGAGAGACGCGGTATTGAAATATGCAACTGCTCTTCTAAATAAATAATAAATAAGATCTACAAGCGCACAGATTAATACCGATGTAGCATTTTAACCGGGAAGTATTCCAGGTATCGTTATTTATATTTTTACCACTGGGAAGGGATTACTAACATCAATGTTGATTATGGAATGGAATATAGGAATGAGTATCAATCATTGCATGTATAAGTGAGAGCATTCATCTATCTCTTGCATACAGGGGTAAGTGTCACATAAAATATAGATAAAGTATGAATGGTGACAAAGATAATTAATCTGATCAGCTAGCCACATATAATAATGATAAGCACCTCAACAGATATTCTAGCAAGTCATTAGCATGGTATTAGGACGAACTACAAGGATATTTCCTAAGTTATTCTTAACTATAAAGTCTAGCATATCATAGTTAGTGCAAGTACACTTGGCAATCATTGCGAAAAAGGACTACGCCCATGCATAGTGATATTATCAAGGAAGATGAGAAACATAGCAATCACTCCCCCGTAATAATGTTGCTCTGCCTGCCTTACACACGGGAGGGGGACTATATAAGAACCAACGAAGCTGTCACCATCGCAGACCACCCCACGATCCGGCATATAAGGTGCAATCGCAGATAAATATGGTCTAAGCACCACGCCTACACAATATTTATCATTTACCCATGGATCCAATGGATAAACGCTATACGATCCTAAACATGTATATAATTCCAATCTAACTAAGCCAAGCGTATAACTACGATAAACTAAGAACAATATAATCGCAAACATAAACAAGTAGAGCATAGTCATAATCAATATATTGAAATAGAACAAAGTTGTATTCATAATATTGAAGAACAAAGATGAACAATGAAGACCAGTAAAGGAATTACCAAGAATCCTCTTGACAGATCCGGAAACCAATCGAAGATTGACTCCTTCTAGTTCTAATCCTATGTAGCTATGCTATACTAGAGATCTAGTTGATGTGGTGGCTCTAGGGCTTGATCAGAGACTCTCCTCCTGAGATTAGGGTTTGAGGAATTGAGAATGAGGGAGTGCCTCCTCCAGGGGCCAGGGGTCCTGCTTATATAACCCCCTCAAATGAACGTGGGCCGTCGGATCAAACCGACATTAATCGCACGGTTTTCCTTGATCCCTTAGGTCGGTGGAGCATAATCCGTGAGACAGAGCCTGATTGGCTCTCAGGCCAGGGCGGGCGCCCTAGGGAGCAGGGCGGGCGCCCTGCCTCCGGGCCCGTTCGGCCTCCCGTTCAATCTCGTGGCTTCTGGAGTCTTCTAGATGATAGAAAATCAGTGAATACGTTATTATCTCTATGTAAACCCGACGTGTGGGCCTTTCCTCCGTATTTTCTCATAACCCCCTGTAGAAACAGACAAACACCAAAACTCGTGGAATTCTGTCAGATAAAACCCTAAGTCTAGGTGTTGGTTGCATTTGGATCCTTTTCTTTATTTATTTAATAACTATATTTGGTACTTAAGGACCGTCAACAAACTCCCCCAAGCTTACCTCTTGCTCGTCCCTGAGCAAGGATAGACTCATTATGGATCAGAAGTTGCTGCAACGCCTTTGAACGTTGACGGTACATATGCTTTCAAATAAGGTCTCATCCCTGAGTTAGAGTAAACTGTCAAGACTTAAAACTTACTCATTTTTCCTTTCACCATGGGGCTTGCAACCGTCACTTGCATCTTGAGTGATTAAAAGATAGAACGGTCTAGTCAAACGCCATGACTCTTATTCTTGATCAGCTATAGCTCTGGAGTTTTTGCAAATTTTTCAAATAAAACTCAGAGATTCCTTGTATGACTTTCTCGGGTCTCTCTTTTGTGGTATTTCTGGATCCTTACCAAGGCAGTAATGGTATATGCCTTCTCTCTCAAAGTATGTGGTATTTATGGTATAAGGCGTAGTGACATTGCCTTCTCTCTCACCCTACTCTAATAAGGCTTTGATATCTGGAGCTCATAGGTGGGAGATACAGTATACATACTCATAGAACATTTATTGCATAGTCAAACCATGGATCCAGAGAAACAAGTCAATAAGTCAAATCAAGATGTGCATGTGTGGTGAATGTGTGGTGTATGGTGATGATGGTGATAACAAAAATCTAATGCTCTTTTTGAGGGAATACATACCTTTCTTGCTTTTTAAAACTTTTGAGGGGAATGAGATGCTCTATTTTTTTTATTTTTTTTCTCTTTTTTTTCTCAGGTGGGTATCTTGTACCCCTAATTCTACTGTCGGACACTTGTCCATTTTTACCTCTCGTCTCACTTTTTCTTTCTTCGAGGTTCCGAGCACTTGCTCCTTTTTATTTTCTCGTATTTATATTTTTTTAGAGCAATCTCCCTCTTGAAAATATAGCAAGTGGTAGTAGAAATGACTTGAGCATTAACTTCACAGGGAATAACAGGAATGGGATAATGTTTTTGGCTATTCTCTCCCGGGTCAGGAGTAGAATAATTTTGGGTGAATCTGGAGATGGAAATGAGTGGATATATGTGGATGCGTACTTCCGGAGTAGAAGCAGCATGTATGAGTGAACGTGCAAGTGAATCTTGATTTTAACCACATGACAAGTTCCTAAGGGTCTACACAGCTTGACCACACTCAATGCCCATAAGCAGTAAGTAGTAAAAGTGCGGCTCTTATTCTAACAAGCATGTATATATGGCTGTGGTAGGAATTTAAACTCTCATCATACAGGAACTCATCATGCAACATTTTAAAGATTTTCAAAGATAAAATTCTCTAAAATTCTAGCATCTCTAGGAACAGATAAACAACAGCTCAACCTTCCCATATCATATCCGCTAACAACTTAGACTTCAGATCAAGTTCTCTTCCCACTAGTTCAGGTTTAGAGCCAGTTTTAAATTATAACAGTTATGTCTAAACTAGAGAGAGAACAAATTTGAAAATTAGGCAGAGCAACTATTCATCATATCCATGCTAGAGTTTTATTTTCAAGATTCAGTTTAGCATAGCTACTTTATTTATTTATTAAACTAAGCAAATATATATAAACACAAAATATTTATTTGGGTTTTCATGATTATGCATCTTTTTATTTTAATAAAGCATAGGTATAAATGTAGATAAAAATACTTATCGGGATAAATGGGGGTGCTCTCCCCCAAGCTGGATCTTGACGTAATTTCTTCTGATGTAGCTAGCAGGTGCAGAGGTGTATTTGAATGTCGGCAGCACCCTGACAACGATTAGGATGTCCTCCATCTGCTAGTCTTCCTGAATTTTGTGGAGCTCAAATAGACAACAAAGCTTCGTGGAACTTGATTAAGCGTTAGCACAAATATCTAGCCTTTATCATGTTTGAGCTTCCTTGATAAATGTCACTCTCTATTTTTATTTTTATTTTTATAGAACAGAAAAAATATATATTATTATTTTTTTATGCCACCACAGTGAATGTACTTATGGGTTTGATGCCACTCGCATACTGTTGACGGTCCTTAAGTACCAAATATAGTTATCAAATAAATAAAGAAAAGGATCCAAATGCAACCACACCTAGACTTAGGGTTTTATCTGACAGAATTCCATGAGTTTTGGTGTTTGTCTGTTTCTACAGGGGGTTATCAGAAAATACGGAGGAAAGGCCCACACGTCGGGTTTACATAGAGATAATAACGTGTTCACCGATTTTCTATCATCTAGAAGACTCTAGAAGCCACGAGATCGAACGGGAGGCCGAACGTGCCCGGAGGCAGGGCGCCCGCCCTACTCCGTAGGGCGCCCGCCCTGGCCTGAGAGCCAATCAGGCTCCGTCTCGCGGATTATGCTCCACCGACCTAAGGGATCAAGGAAAACCATGCGATTAATGTCGGTTTGATCCGACGGCCCACGTTCACTTGAGGGGGCTATATAAGCAGGACCCCTGGCCCCTGGAGGAGGCACTCCCTCATTCTCAATTCTCAAACCCTAATCTCAGGAGGAGAGTCTCTGATCAAGCCCTAGAGCCACCACATCAACTAGATCTCTAGTATAGCATAGCTACATAGGATTAGAACTAGAAGGATTCAATCTTCGATTGGTTTCCGGATCTGTCAAGAGGATTCTTGGTAATTCCTTTACTGTTCTTCATTGTTCATCTTTGTTCTTCAATATTATGAATACAACTTTGTTCTATTTCAATATATTGATTATGACTATGCTCTACTTGTTTATGTTTGCGATTATATTGTTATTAGTTTATCGTAGTTATACGCTTGGCTTAGTTAGATTGGAATTATATACATGTTTAGGATCATATAGCGTTTATCCATCGGATCGATGGGTAAATGATAAATATTGTGTAGGCGTGGTGCTTAGACCATATTTATCTGCGATTGCACCTTATATGCCGGATCGTGGGGTGGTCCGCGATGGTGACAGCTTCGTTGGTTCTTATATAGTCCCCCTCCCGTGTGTAAGGCAGGCAGAGCAACATTATTACGGGGGAGTGATTGCTATGTTTCTCATCTTCCTTGATAATATCACTATGCATGGGCATAGTCCTTTCTCGCAATGATTGCCAAGTGTACTTGCACTAACTATGATATGCTAGACTTTATAGTTAAGAATAACTTAGGAAATATCCTTGTAGTTCGTCCTAATACCATGCTAATGACTTGCTAGAATATCTGTTGAGGTGCTTATCATTATTATATGTGGCTAGCTGATCAGATTAATTATCTTTGTCACCATTCATACTTTATCTATATTTTATGTGACACTTACCCCTGTATGCAAGAGATAGATGAATGCTCTCACTTATACATGCAATGATTGATACTCATTCCTATATTCCATTCCATAATCAACATTGATGTTAGTAATCCCTTCCCAGAGGTAAAAATATAAATAACGATACCTGGAATACTTCCCGGTTAAAATGCTACATCGGTATTAATTTGTGCGCTTGCAGATCTTATTTATTATTTATTTAGAAGAGCAGTTGCATATTTCAATACCGCGTCTCTCATGTCATGCTGGGGATGACAACTTGGCTTAAGTGGCATGAGGGATAGGTTCGGCATTTTTGGCGCTGTTATCAGAATTAGAAAACTAAGTCTACTTTTGGTAATGACGTTAAGAATGCCCAACAAGCATTTTTGGCGCCGTTGCCGGGGAAGGTTGATTTACTAACAAGGAATGAATACGGAATTTGAGTCATCATTCGCATCATTAAGTGATTGAGATCATCAATTCTCCCATACAGATTTACCCCTGTATTTTTCCATTCTTATTGTTTTACAGGGTGATGTATGAATAAAGGACATCTTCCAGAAAATTTTGTTGACAACCCCGAAGCATTAATCAGAGAGGCAAGAGCCAAGCTCAAGAAGTCAACACTTTGACGCAACACTTCATCCAATCCAGAAGACCGCCGAAGTTTCATACAGAATTTGTCAACAGAGTTCGCAGCCATGGCGAACAAGACGATCCGCGAGTTCTCAGCTCCCACTACGGACAACATCCGCACTGGACCTGTCGCGGTCATCGACAAGAACTTTGAGCTCAAGCCAGGGCTCATCAACATGGTACAAGCCAACCAGTTTTGTGGGAAGCCGCACGAAGATGCAAGTGCTCATCTCCAATACTTCCTAGAGATTTGCAGCACATTCACTATATTAGATGTTCCTAGAGACACCATACTACTTCGCCTTTTCCCATTCTCACTATTGGGGAGAGCGAAGCAGTGGTTCTACGCGACGAAGGATAAGAACACTACATGGGCACTCTGCTCTACGAACTTTCTGGCTAAGTTCTTTCCCGTGGGCAAGACCAATGCTCTCCGTGGGAAGATTACAAGTTTTCAGCAACAACATGATGAATCCGTTCCAGAAGCATGGGAGCGCTTTCAAGATTACATCCTAGAATGTCCCCATCATGGAATGGAGAGCTGGCTACTTATGCAGACTTTCTATCATGGGCTCATCACTAGTGCTCGTGAGACCATGGATGCTGGAGCTGGAGGCGCATTTCTATCACTCACCATACCACAAGCTACAGCCCTTGTGGAGAAGATGGCGTCCAACCAAGGTTGGAATGAAGAGAGGACTCAAACACGCAAGAAGGGTGGAGGTATGCACCAGCTCAAGGAGGTAGACATGTTGTCTGCAAAGTTAGACCTACTCATGAAAAGCTCGATGACAAAGCTGCAGACAAAAGAGAAGTCATGAACGTCTACGACTCTCACATGACTTGTGAGGAATGTGGAGACACTGGACACTCAGGCAATCACTGCCCTGAGATGCTTGAGGATGCAAGGTACATCAACAACAACAATTACTACAACCGTCCTCAACAAAATCAAGGTTGGAATCAACAGAGGCCTAACTACTCAGGTAACTACTCAGGTAATTATCAAGGTAATAACTCTTACAACAACAATAATAATTTTCCACCCCTGAGAGAGTTAGTGTCTAATCAAGGAAAGCTAATGGATAACTTGTCTAAGAAATTGGCATCCAATGATAAAATACTAGAAAACATAAATAATAGAATGGATAATTTTTCTACTGCCATCAAAAACCAAATTAGCTTTAATAAAATGATTGAATCTCAGTTAAATCAAATAGCTGCTGCTGTTCCTGCTACTAACCCCGGTATACCATCACAACCGGAAGGATTAGAATCTGCAAATCTTGTAGACGTGTTTGATGCAGGTAACTATTGGAGTAATCCCGCTGTCGGAGTACATAATGACCTTCTGCCAGTCAAGAGAGGCGATCCAGGACGCCCCATCATCCCGATCTCCATCGGCATGGTGGACTTCCCAGAAGCACTCTGTGACTTTGGCTCCAGCGTTAACATTATGCCCAGGGTACTCTATGAAAAAATCTTTACATATCCTTTATCAGAAACAACTATGTGTTTGCAGCTTGTAGATCGGACACTAAGCTTTCCTAAAGGAATATTAAAGAACATGTTTGTCCGAGTTGGTACCTCGTATGCTCCAGCTGACTTCGTGGTGATAGAGACCGGGTCCGATGAGAGGTCACCAGTTATTCTGGGAAGACCATTCCTGAACACCTCGGGAGCTGTCATCTACGCCAGCGCTGCGAAGATCAACTTCAACATCAAGGGGAGGAAGGAGACGTTTTCCTTCAAGAACAAGATTACACAAATCCCAGAGCAACCCCAACATGAACCAAGAAAGAGGACCAACAGGAGGAACAAGCAGAACAAGAACAACCAAGGATGGACCGAATCAGCTAAGATGGTCACTGCAGTTCAAGGAGGTCAAGATGGTCGACTCAAGTCGCCCTTCCTGAACAAGAAGGACGACCCAGGTATGCCAAGCATTGAGTGCTCAATCAATGGATACTCCTTTCAGAAGGCGCTCTGCGACACTGGATCAGGCGTCAACATAATGGCCACAGTCACCTATCAGCTCTTGTACGGGACCATGCCCTTAAAACCAATATACACTCAGCTCCAGATGGCAGATCAGACATCCCGAAAGGTCGAAGGTATAGTAACCGATGTCCCTGTTAAAATTAACGATCATTTTGTCCATACAGACTTTCAGGTCATTGACATGGGAGACGATGAGTATGATCCACCCATCATCCTAGGAAGACCGTTCCTAGGCACCGTCAAAGCAATCATCTACATTGGAACCGGAGAAGTCCATATGCATTTCCCCTCTGAGAAGGTACGCCGCTACTTTAATGACCCTAACTATATAGTTGAAGATTCTAAGCAGGTCAGGACAAGAAGAAGGCGACGTAACCGTAACCAAAGGAGGCAAACCATCAAGGACGTATGGGCAGACTATGAAGGAGAGGTCATAAGGCCCGAGGATACACAACAGGAGACCAAAGCACCAAGTCGGGTATGGAAAGTGAAGACAGTTACACAAGAAGAGGAGGCGCTGCCGGAACCACCGTCTACGCCACCCAAATCCCAGGACAACTAAGAAGAAAAGAAGTCCTGTTCGGAGGACTTAAAAACACCGAACGCCGTGCCAAGAGGTAAACTTGGTAGTTATCATTTTCCCTTTAATTATTGCTCAGTTAATCATGTTCATTCTGTCTAAAAAAATGTTGAAAACAGTAAGCCCCATGTGAGTATGCGAGTGGCATAAAACCCATAAGTACATTCACTGTGGTGGCATAAAAAAATACTAATATATTTTTTCTATTCTATAAAAATGAAAATAAAAATAGAGAGTGACATTTATCAAGGAAGCTCAAACATGATAAAGGCTAGATATTTATGCTAACGCTTAATCAAGTTCCACGAAGCTTTGTTGTCTATTTGAGCTCCACAGAATTCAAGAAGACTAGCAGATGGAGGACATCCTAATCGTTGTCAGGGTGCTGCCGACATTCAAATACACCTCTGCACCTGCTAGCTACATCAGAAGAAATTACGTCAAGATCCAGCTTGGGGGAGAGCACCCCCATTTATCCCGATAAGTATTTTTAACTACATTTATACCTATGCTTTATTAAAATAAAAAGATGCATAATCATGAAAACCCAAATAAATATTTTGTGTTTATATATATTTGCTTAGTTTAATAAATAAATAAATAAATAAATAAAGTAGCTATGCTAAACTGAATCTTGAAAATAAAACTCTAGCATGGATATGATGAATAGTTGCTCTGCCTAATTTTCAAATTTGTTCTCTCTCTAGTTTAGACATAACTGTCATAATTTAAAACTGGCTCTAAACCTGAACTAGTGGGAAGAGAACTTGATCTGAAGTCTAAGTTGTTAACGGATATGATATGGGAAGGTTGAGCTGCTGTTTATCTGTTCCTAGAGATGCGAGAATTCTGGAGAATTTTATCTTTGAAAATCTTTAAAATGTTGCATGATGAGTTCCTGTATGATGAGAGTTTAAATTCCTACCACAGCCATATATACATGTTTGTTAGAATAAGAGCCGCACTTTTACTACTTACTGCTTATGGGCATTGAGTGTGGTCGAGCTGTGTAGACCCTTAGGAACTTGTCATGTGGTTAAAATCAAGATTCGCTTGCACATTCACTCATACATGCTGCTTCTACTCCGGAAGTACGCATCCACATATATCCACTCATTTCCATCTCCAGATTCACCCAAAATTATTCTACTCCTGACCCGGGAGAGAATAGCCAAAAACATTATCTCATTCCTGTTATTCCCTGTGAAGTTAATGCTCAAGTCATTTCTACTACCACTTGCTATATTTTCAAAAGAGGGAGATTGCTCTAAAAAAAATAAAAATATAAAAACAAGGAAATAAAAAGGAGCAAGTGCTCGGAACCTCGAAGAAAGAAAAAGTGAGACGAGAGGTAAAAATGGACAAGTGTCCGACAGTAGAATTAGGGGTACAAGATACCCACCTGAGAGAAAAAAAAAGAAAAGGGAAAAAAAATAAATAAATAGAGCATCTCATTCCCCTCAAAAGTTTTAAAAAGCAAGAAAGGTATGTATTCCCTCAAAAAGAGCATTAGACTTTTGTTATCACCATACACCACTCATTCACCACACATGCACATCTTGATTTGACTTATTGACTTGTTTCTCTAGATCCATGGTTTGACTATGCAATAAATGTTCTATGAGTATGTATACTGTATCTCCCACCTATGAGCTCCAGATATCAAAGCCTTATTAGAGTAGGGTGAGAGAGAAGGCAATGTCACTACGCCTTATACCATAAATACCACATACTTTGACAGAGAAGGCATATACCATTACTGCCTTGGTAAGGATCCAGAAATACCACAAAAGAGAGACCCGAGAAAGTCATACAAGGAATCTCTGAGTTTTATTTGAAAAATCTGCAAAAACTCTAGAGCTATAGCTGATCAAGAATAAGAGACATGGCGTTTGACTAGACCGTTCTATCTTTTAATCACTCAAGATGCAGATGACGGTTGCAAGCCCCATGGTGAAAGGAAAAATGAGTAAGTTTTAAGTCTTGACAGTTTACTCTAACTCAGGGATGAGACCTTATTTGAAAGCATATGTACCGTCAACGTTCAAAGGCATTGCAACAACTTCTGATCCATAATGAGTCTATCCTTGCTCAGGGACGAGCAAGAGGTAAGCTTGGGGGAGTTTGTTCACGGTCCTTAAGTACCAAATATAGTTATCAAATAAATAAAGAAAAGGATCCAAATGCAACCAACACCTAGACTTAGGGTTTTACCTGACAGAATTCCACGAGTTTTGGTGTTTGTCTATTTCTGCAGGGGGTTATCAGAAAATACAGAGGAAAGGCCCACACGTCGGGTTTACATAGAGATAATAACGTGTTCACCGATTTTCTATCATCTAGAAGACTCCAGAAGCCACGAGATCGAACGGGAGGCCGAACGGGCCCGGAGGCAGGGCGCCCGCCCTGCTCCTAGGGCGGCCGCCCTAGCCTGAGAGCCAATCAGGCTCCGTCTCGTGGATTATGCTCCACCGACCTAAGGGATCAAGGAAAACCGTGCGATTAATGTCGGTTTGATCCGACGGCCCACGTTCACTTGAGGGGGCTATATAAGCAGGACCCCTGGCCCCTGGAGGAGGCACTCCCTCATTCTCAATTCTCAAACCCTAATCTCAAGAGGAGAGTCTCTGATCAAGCCCTAGAGCCACCACATCAACTAGATCTCTAGTATAGCATAGCTACATAGGATTAGAACTAGAAGGAGTCAATCTTCGATTGGTTTCCAGATCTGTCAAGAGGATTCTTGGTAATTCCTTTACTATTCTTCATTGTTCATCTTTGTTCTTCAATATTATGAATACAACTTTGTTCTATTTCAATATATTGATTATGACTATGCTCTACTTGTTTATGTTTGCGATTATATTGTTCTTAGTTTATCGTAGTTATACGCTTGGCTTAGTTAGATTGGAATTATATACATGTTTAGGATCGTATAGCGTTTATCCATCGGATCCATGGGTAAATGATAAATATTGTGTAGGCGTGGTGCTTAGACCATATTTATTTGCGATTGCACCTTATATGCCGGATCGTGGGGTGGTCCGCGATGGTGACAGCTTCGTTGGTTCTTATATAGTCCCCCTACCGTGTGTAAGGCAGGCAGAGCAACATTATTACGGGGGAGTGATTGCTATGTTTCTCATCTTCCTTGATAATATCACTATGCATGGGCGTAGTCCTTTCTCGCAATGATTGCCAAGTGTACTTGCACTAACTATGATATGCTAGACTTTATAGTTAAGAATAACTTAGGAAATATCCTTGTAGTTCGTCCTAATACCATGCTAATGACTTGCTAGAATATCTGTTGAGGTGCTTATCATTATTATATGTGGCTAGCTGATCAGATTAATTATCTTTGTCACCATTCATACTTTATCTATATTTTATGTGACACTTACCCCTGTATGCAAGAGATAGATGAATGCTCTCACTTATACATGCAATGATTGATACTCATTCCTATATTCCATTCCATAATCAACATTGATGTTAGTAATCCCTTCCCAGTGGTAAAAATATAAATAACGATACCTGGAATACTTTCCGGTTAAAATGCTACATCGGTATTAATCTGTGCACTTGTAGATCTTATTTATTATTCATTTAGAAGAGCAGTTGCATATTTCAATACCGCGTCTCTCATGTCATGCTGGGGATGACAACTTGGCTTAAGTGTCATGAGGGATAGGTTTGGCATTTTTGGCGCCGTTATCAGAATTAGAAAACTAAGTCTACTTTTGGTAATGACGTTAAGAATGCCCAACAAGGTGCATCATATATGATGTAGTCCTCGAGCTTGCTGGAAGGCAAAAAACGAGCCTTGTAGCAAGGTCTAAGAATATCAAGCGTCCTTCGACTGTATGCAAGCATAGTACATATAGTCGAGCAAGACAAATCCTGCGGCAGGAAGTCGTGTAACAAGTCCCCGAACTCGAAGGTCTAACGACAAGTCTCTGAGCTCGGAGTTCTGGTGACGAATCCCCGAGCTCAGAGGTCTGGCAACGAGTCTCCGAGCTCAGAGGTCTGGCAACGAGTCCCCGAGCTCGGAGATCTGGCAACGAGTCCCCGAGCTCGGAGGTCTGGCAACGAGTCCCCGAACTCAGAGGTCTAGCGATGAGTCCCCAAGCTCGGAGGTCTGGCTATAGGTTCTAGAGCTCAAAGCTCTGGCTACAGGTCCAGAGCACACTGGTCTAGCGAGTCCTCGAGCTTGGAGGTCTGGCTGCAGGTTCCAAAGCTCAAAGCTCTGGCTACAGGTTCTAGAGCACGCTAGTCTAGCGAGTCCCCGAGCTTGGACGTTTGGCTGCAGGTTCCAGAGCTCAGAGCTCTAGCTACAGGTTCCAGAGCACGCGGGCTAGCGAGTCCATCACCACGTTGTCTCTGTACCTCTCTTGTTTTTTCCGTGTTTAACTGGTCTAGTCTGACACACTGATAATGTGGGCGGCGCTGCAGTTGCTCTCTATCGCACAGGTGAACAATGACCCAGTGCCTGTAACAAGATGTAACAGAACCGACCAAATTATAAGAGCACAAGTACAAAAACGAGCACCGAAGCGCTCAAATTTTTGAACTTGAGCCCATATAATCCCGGTAGTCAATCGAAACCACGAAGGATTTCAAACCAACTTGCTTACAACCAAGATCACATCATTCAACATACACATCATACGTTACATTTCACAAGTAGTTCCGAAATAAGTTTACACACACGGAGTCGCAATTATTACAAACCAAGTTTATAAAGTAGCGGAAGCATACACACACCAGTTGTTTAACTACTGCCAGTCTTGATGATCAACAACCCGCAAAAGCATCAGGAAAGTACATAAAAGATGATCACGCCCTAGTGATCTAGTCTTCGTCACCCGCAGGGTGGAGACAAGTTTTGCAGAAGCCTTGATAGAGCATATCATCTGCAACAGGAGGGAATAAACCCTGAGTACTGGAATGTACTCAGCTAGACTTACCCGTCTAAAACCAGAAGTAAGATGACACCAAGGATTATGCAAGGCTTACACAAGAGGCTAGCTGACATTTCATTTTGCAGAAAGGCATAAGTAATTAAACTCTTATAACATGTACTAGTAGTTATTTTTAGCATTTACTTGTCATCTATCTTAGCACCTATACTAAACATACACTTGATTATCATCAAACAATTATTAACATTTTATCCATAGCAGGTATAAATTGTGGCAACATTGTATCATTCACTTAACCATCTGTTCGATTAATGAGATCTACGTTGCCGCTGCTCAAGTCAAGTGCTCACTAACCAGGAGCGACGGCGATTCGAATCGAATTCCTATCCAGCTGGAGGGGTACTTCTAACACTCACCGAGTCACGCTTGGTGAGGGCGGCTCAGGTCATCTTTCGTACAGTTCAGGAATTGCGAGTCCGAATGATGTCGCGTCCCCAAGGGCGACACTCTGCTAGGTGATAGGGACTCTAACCCCCCCTTGGTCTCACGCCAATGTCCCCAAGCACATCCTTTCTCTCCTCCAAGATGCAACCTACCATTCGATTCCCGGCCTGAACCATACTACTCGACTTCGCGGTCAGAACGACTTATCTGGCCAACTAAGTGTTAGACTGCGTTCAACATGACTCAAGGACGTACAGCGAATCGGTCTTAAATGACTCAGACGGGCATAGCTCCACACCCAAGACGTGAAGTGTCTTGCGGCTGTACTATCGAACTCCCGCCCGGTCTCAATTTCATTTTAAAGCATGGTTCCATCCACGATAGCCATAAGCCACTCGTGACCCAATCCTATATCTCGCGGATGACCGGAAATCACCCGACTTCTACCAGACTAAGCAGGGCTAAGCATTGACACGTGCCTAAACCTAATTTAGGATTTAAGTACGATATCTGGACAAGGACAGGTATAATGCAACAAACGTTTTCACACAACTCCTACAACTTAATGCAATAAACAATTAAAAGTACTCAAGATAGATTTATAAAACGATAGGTTCAGCATGCACCGGGGCTTGCCTTTTAGAAAGGTCGATGGTCGGTGGTCAGGGCACTCGGGCAAGTCTTCAGCGGCGTCTCCTCCGCCGACTGGTTCCGCTGGCTCCTCCGACTGGTCCTGGACTTCCTCCGGAATCACTTGCTCGAACTCAAGGAGCGTTACCCCCTCCGGAACACCTATTGCATGAGTGCATAATAAATCTCATGGATGCATAATGAAAGGTGCAGCATGCTCGGAATGAAATGCATTACAACACTCTTAAAGCTCTATTCAAATCACTTCAAATATTAGGTGCAAATTTCCTCTCCGGTAGAGAGGTACTCACCTAATATACTCAACCTAAGGTATAGCTGTTCTTCTTCGGTTAAGGCCCTAACACCTAACAATCACAAGAGTAACATCACTTAGGTCACCACATCCAACACCAAAATATCACAGCAAAACATTCTGGACAGCAACTAATTGTTTCTAACATAACTGGAGATTCCCAACTCCAAAAGATATGATCTAAGACAATCTGGAAATCTTATGAAATGTCCTACAATTTATTTTCAGACCTCAACCCTAAATTCCTAAGTTTTCCATGTCAAATTTCCCAAGTTCCAGAAGCTGTCCTCTCTAAACAGAGAGTAGCCAATTCTGGACTGTCACTTTAAACAGCAATAACTCCCAAACTACTAAGCCAAATGCTCCCAAATTTTGACACAAGCTAGTTTATCAAGTTTACTACAACTTTGGTATTTACAAGTTTTCCAGTAAACACCTTTATCAAAGGTCAAACCCAAAACTACTATCAGCTGTCCAGAAAACCTAGAATTGCCAAGATTAAATATTTATTTATGTGGCAAACTTCCCCTAAGACCAAACTAATGTTACCAAAAGTTCCCATGGGTCACAAAAACACCAGAAAGTAAGGTATGCCCACCTAGAATATTTATTTATACTCATTTCTTAATTTACTTAATTAATTAAGTGGAATTTTAAACATATATGTAAACTGCTCACCAAATTCTACAAAAATTACAGGAGACTCTCTGACCCAAAAAGAGGCTACTGTAAAAATTTAAACTAAAATTATTCACAGAAACTCCCTACACAAAATTCACAAGCCAAAAAGGCTGATTTTTGTATAATTAACAAATTATATTGAAAAGTATCAAACAACAGATTTCATATTTTTCTTAGACACTTTAGGGTACCAAGACATTCTCCAAAAATTTATAAGAACATTGCACATGTAGAAAAATTACTAAAATTCATTCAAGTATTTCCTAGAACAACATGATAGCATTATAACTTGAAAAGTACTTAAGCACTAATGCCCAAATTTTTACCAGAGCTAATATAGGTATAACTTAGCCTACCCACCAAATTTCATAATTTTTGGAATACTACAACTCAAGTTATGCATTTAACAAATTTGCCTTCATTTCAAAACACATTTGAAAGACCTATTTAATTCTCCCAGAAACTAAACATTACATATCAGATTTATATTTTTCTAAAATACTACACATCATGCAGAGCCTAACCAAATTTATAACATAATTTTTAGGCAAGTACAACCCTAGATCTACATTTTTCCAAATCTTACTTAAAACTGTGACAAAATAAAGAAAATGAAATAAATCCCATTTGAAACTGGGCCGGCCCGGGAACAGACACGGCCCATGACGCGCGCGCGCGGCCTGCTCGGGCTCCTGCCCACGCGCGGCGTCTGCCAAGAGGGCCCTCGTGTCAGTGGAAGAGGGACAGGGGAGCGGGCGGCCGCGAGCTCCGGCGAGCTCAAGCTCGTCGGGGGGAAGCTTGCCCGGAAAATCGAGCCCACCCACGTGTTCCCTGTTCCATAACGCTTCGATTCGTGCAAGTGGAGGAGCTTAAGTTGGAGCGAAAGGGCTCGCCGTCATGAGCGGCGGCCGGTGAGGGTCGGGTGAGGGCATGCCGTCGCCGGTGAGGCCGCACGACCAAATCTGAGCTCGGTACGAGCTACACTACGCCCGAGCGAATCTATTGAGGTAGAAAGGAGGTTTGGAAGAGGTCCTAACTACCCCGGCCACGGAGCGCCGTGATGCGGTGCGGTGAGCGCGACGACGGTGGTCGTCGTGTTCCGCTCCAGCGAGGTCGCATCCCACGGTAAGGTCATGCCTAGAGCTAGAGGAAGGCCTACCCTATTCCAAACGCTAACCACAGAGAGCGGAGGGTGAAAGAGGACGTCGGCGGTGAGCTCGCAATAGCGGCGGCCATGGCGGGCGTGGCCAGAGCGCGATGCACACGTGGGCCGTTCCGGTGTTCAGGGAGGGTTCCCGACGGTAATGTCTCGCCACAAGCATCCCCACAGATTACGGAGGTGAGAACGAGGTTCATGAAAGGAGGAGAATGAGGGAGGGGAGCTGGCCACGGTGGACCGTGGCGGCGGCGATACTCCGGTGAGCTCCAGTGGAGAGAGAGTCGACAATACCTCCTTACCTCTACGAGATTGATCAAGCATGATGTAGGGGAAGGTCAGGGAGCCTAAGGCGGAGCTATGGGTGAAGTTAGGTAGGCTGTCGTGCGGTGGTGAGCTCGCCTGGCCACAGCGAGGTCGGAGTGGCGCTGCTCGTCGGACCAGAGAGCGATGGAATGGAGGAGGGAGTGGCGTGAGTGCTAGGGATTGAGGTGTCGACTCCCACTTTTTCTCCCGCGCGTGAGTTCGTGACGTGGAGACGATGTCAGGACGCACACGCCACGCGGCCACTGGGCTCTACCCGAGCGCCACGACGCGGTTGGCCGTCCGACTGAATGGCGACGCCGTTGACTGAATGCAGGCCACCATCGTTCGACTGACAGCACGATTTCAACGGTGATTATCTCCGGCAACAGCTCGAGTTAGTCGAAGGTGATAACATCAAATTGATAGAGCTACATGAGGGCTACAATCTTGCTAATAGGCTCAAGAACTGGTTCAGCTTGGATTAGAAACCACAGAGCTCCAAAGTGATGCACTTGGAAACTGAAACGTAGTTTCAGTTATTAAACCGACTGAAACCCTATTTTCAAGACGCCATATCTCCTAAACCATTTAGAACTAGGTGATGGTGATGTTGACAATGTTGTAGAGCTAAGTGAGTACTACAAAAATGTCAACATGAGTGGGAGCTGGTTTGGTCTGGTTTGCAAACTACAAGCTTCCAAAGTAGGTCACAGTAAAACTGGAGGGACACTTTGGAGACTTAGAAAAATTCTAAGTGCTGTGACAGCTCCTCTAGCTGACTTGTGGGCCAATTTTGAGCATGTTCTGGGTAGTTTCATGAGATGGTCATATTGAGACTTTTGTTCCCCATAAAATTCCCTACAACTGTGCTTAAGGGTGCTCCTCCATGCAAGGTCTCTAAGCTAGACTTTTTAATTGGTCAAACTAGAGCATCCTAGGGCTAAATGCTGGTCAACTACACCTTGGAGGGCATTTTGGTGATTTTGGTCAACATGAACCTTGCTCCATGAGTGACCCTAAGTATAACTAAGGTGTTGTGAGGTATAATTAGCTACTCTACCCTTTAGTTACACCAACTTCCTAGTGTCACATGATGTGGACCAAACAAAATTCTCAAACATCCACATTAGTTGCAAACAACATAAAATAACATGAGATGATGCATGCTTATGATTATGCAAATGCAATGCAATTATGGAGCTAAACACCTGAGGTGTTACAGCCCTCCCCCCTTATAAAAATCTCGTCCCGAGATTTGGAAAGCGTACCATTTTTCATGGAATTCCTTATAACCATCCCGCAAATAGTCCTCCCGTTCCCATGTAGTGTCACTTTCACTACCCTGATTACTCCACATTACTTTATACCACTTAACCACTTTGCTTCTAGTTACTCGTTCCTGAGTATCGATCACCCGGACTGGCTTTTCTTCGTAGGTTAAATCAGATTCAAGCCTGATATCTCCTAACGGAACTCTTTCCTCAGGAACTCGAAGACACTTTTTGAGCTGAGATACATGGAAAACGTTGAATATGGCACTCATTTCAGGAGGTAACTGGATCTTGTACGCAACAGCTCCACTCTTGCCTATAATCTGGAAAGGACCCATGTATCTCGGCGTAAGTTTCCGCTTGACACCAAAACGTTGGACACTCTTCATTGGAGAAACTTTCAAATAAACAAAGTCTCCAACTTCAAACTCGAGTGGCTTTCTACGACGATCCGCATAGCTTTCTGTCTAGCTTGGGCTGCAGCCATATGTTTTTGGATGGTACGGACTTGTTCCTCAGCTTCCTGAACAAAATCAATACCATAATACCTTCTTTCACCAGCTTCTACCCAGTTTAGTGGAGTTCTACACTTACGACCGTACAATGCTTCGAACGGGGCCATCTTAATACTCTCTTGGTAACTATTATTGTACGAAAACTCGGCTAGAGGTAACCACTTTTCCCAAGAACCCTTGGATGATATTACACATGCCCGCAACAGATCTTCCAAGATTTGGTTAACTCGTTCCATCTGACCCGACGTCTAGGGGTGATAAGCAGAGCTTCTCACTAACTTGGTTCCCAGAAGATGATGCAAGTGCTCCCAAAAGCGAGCAGTGAACTGGGGACCACGGTCAGAAACGATAGTACGAGGTACCCCATGGAGCCGGACTATCTGATTGAAGTACAACTCAGCATAGTCAGTGGGACGATAGTTATGATCCACAATATGGAGTTATGATCCACAATTACCCAGATGGAGTTATGATTTTTGACAATAGGAGGAAGTCCGACGATGAAATCCATACTTATCTCTTCCTATTTCCAACCTGGGATAGAAAGTGGTTGAAGTAACCCAGCTTTCATATGTACCGCTTTAACTCTACAGCAGGTGTCACATCTAGCAACATATGCAGCTATCTCTTTCCGCATCTTGGTCCACCAATAAAGTGGCTTCAAATCATAATACATCTTATTACTACCAGGATGGATGGACAACTTGGACGAATGTGCTTCGGACAGGATCTGATCTCTAAGCTCTCGGTCCTTGGGTACCACTAATCTATCCTTAAACCACAACACACCTTCTTCATCTACCCTGAAGTGCTTAGTTTCTTCCTCTTTCATCTTACTTTTTATGTGGAATACACCAGGATCAGTCTTTTGAAGCTCAATAATTCTGCTTTTGAGAGTACAACTAATAGTGATGTTGTACAAGACTGCTGGATGTAGAAGGCGAGATCGATGAAAATCAGTTTCAACTAGGGTATGGCAATGAGACTTACGGCTTAAAGCATCCGCAACCACATTTGCCTTGACAGGATGATAGTGTACTTGAAGATTATAATCTTTAATCAACTCGAGTCATCTTCTTTGACGCATATTTAACTCGGGTTGGGTGAAGATGTATTTGAGGCTTTTGTGGTCCGTATAGATATTGCAGACATTGCCTAACAGATAATGCCGCCATACTTTCAAAGCATGAACAACTGCGGCCAGTTCTAAGTCATGCGTCGGATAATTCACCTCATGTTTCCGAAGTTGTCGAGAGGTATATGCAATCACTCGGCCTTCCTGCATCAACACACCTCCCAAACCTATGCCTGAGGCATCACAATAAACATCAAACGGTTTCTCGATATCCGGTTGTGCCAGAACCGGAGCCGAGGTTAGGAGGGTTCGCAGTTGGTGAAAAGCCGCATCACACTCAGGAGTCCAGACAAACCTGGTGTGTTTTTGCAGCAACCTAGTCATGGGTTTGGCTATTTTTGAGAAATCCGAGATGAAGCGACGATAATAGCCAGCCAACCCAAGAAAACTCCGGACCTCATGAACCGAAGTTGGAGCCTTCCAATTCAATACTTCCTGTACCTTGGTGGGATCCACCATAATTCCCCCATCGGACAACACATGCCCCAGGAAAGGTACTTCACGAAGCCAGAATTCACACTTACTGAACTTCACATACAGTTGATGTTCTCACAGTCTAGTGAGAACAATACGCAGGTGTTCAGCATGTTCTTCCTCATTTTCAGAATATATCAAGATATCATCAATAAACACCACCACAAATTTGTCCAATTCAGGCATAAACACCGAATTCATCAAGCACATGAAGTGTGCGGGGGCATTCGTCAGGCCGAAAGACATAACAAGATACTCATAAAGGCCGTATCTTGTCGAGAAAGCTGTTTTTGGAATATCTTCAGGACGGATTTTAATTTGATGGTACCCAGACCTCAGATCAATCTTGGAAAAAGACTTTAGCTTTGGACAACTGATCGAACAAGATATCGATACGTGGCAGAGGATACTTATTTTTGATAGTGACTGCATTCAGAGGTCTATAGTCTACACACATGCGCAAAGACTGGTCCTTCTTCTTCACAAAGATAGCAGGGCATCCCCACGGAGACGAACTAGGACGAATCAGCCCCTTCTTCAAAAGTTCATTCAACTACACCTTAAGTTCAGCTAACTCATTCGGAGGCATCCTATAAGGTCTCCTAGAGATGGGTGCCGTGCCAGGCAACAACTCGATTTTAAATTCCACATCCCGATCTGGAGGGAGTCTCGGCAAATCATTGGGAAACACGTCCGAAAACTCATTTACTACGGGAATTTCAGTCAACGCCTTTGCTTGCACAGCATGAACTTCCCCAGACAAATCAACTTTTCTGGGAAGTTGTACTAGAAAACCCTTTTGATCTGTAGGATCTCTAAGCATAACTACCCGAGTGGATGTATCAATGAGTACCCCATTCTGACTCATCCAATTCATGCCCAAAATAACATCTATACCTAATCCCGGTAAAACCACTAAGGCAAGCGAATACTTTCGCCCTTCTATCTCAAACTCAAGGTTCCCCACTACTTTATTTGTGGAAATATTCCCACTTGCCGCACTAATGCAATAACCCCTACCTTCAATAGTATGTAACTTGTGTGCAAACTTTGATGCAAACTTAGGACTGATAAAGGAATGCGAAGCACCTGAATCAAAAAGTACCACTGCAGGATGTTGGTCAACTAGGAACTTACCAGCAGTGACAACCTCACCAGATGGAATTTCCTCAATACTATTATAATGAGCATGCCCCTGACGGCCACCTTGGTTGACATTCTTCTTAGGATAAGGATAGTTTCTGGACCAATGGCCTGGCTTGTTGCAGTTCCAGCAAGGCATGTTGCTGGGAGGAACACTGGAGCTGCTCTGACCAGAATTTCCCTTTTGGCAGAGCGACTGTATAAGCCTTGCGGAACCCGGTTTTGGCAGCTGCTTCTTCTGTAACAAGGTTCCACATGACCCACGTCATCTAGAAGATCCATCAAATGCATCCAAAATGATTTTTGAGCCTATGGTGTGTTCGACGCAAACCGTGCACCTATCTTGCATTAAGATTAGCACTATCTCTAAATGGACCGAATTGAGCTTCCACTTGAGCCTTGTGATGAGGACATCGACACCATCAATACATCCACATCTACCAAGTATAGATTAATGGTCCTATTACTCGTGCTCGTGCTCACCAACTTAGGTGAGTTCATTCTTGAGTTCTTGTTCATCTTATTCAGACCATGGAAACCCGTGCACCTTTGTTTTGCTTAGGAATACTAGAAAGGAACCACATGGAAGCGTATAATCAAAGGGTGAATTCGGATTGTAGAACAGCATCAACTTGTGATGGTCAACAAGACTGTATACGAAATCTGATTGGAATGTTCTAACACTTCATGGAAAGCTTATCAAGTTTACTTTTCAACGGATCCAACCACACCCTCATATCACCTCAGAGTCGACCGCAATATTCGTTTTAGTCCAAAGACCATTTCTGTCCACCGGTGTTGTGACACCTTTTTTTAGCCAATGGACCATGCATCATGTTGGCTGCATAATGACCATGTCCTAGGGATCTAGCATGACCCCCAGCACTCCTCTAATTGTCCTTGCTTAAGGCTCCTAGAGCCACCACTACTATTTTGGTTTTGTTTCATCGAGTTAGAAATTGCTACCACATTTCAGCTCGCGTGTTGGATAAACCGCCCATCTGATTGTATTCGGAACCCCACCATCTCATGTTTTCAGATTAAAACCTTTATTTTTATCTTGCAATTGAGTGCTTGTTCAACTTGTTTTTGCTTGTTCTTCAATTGCTTATTGGATGAGTGCCCTCATGGCCGGGTCGCGCACCACAAGAACGCAACGATTCTTGGAGTCGGTGTATCAATTGCTAAGGCACATCATCCCTAGGCGGCTGTAGTCAGATCATGAATGTCGCCTCCATCCACTAAATTGAAATTACCCCTCTCCACCAAAAGATCGCGACACCCATACCATTATCAAGCAGTATTCAGAGCAAGGTTTCATCGGTGAGAGATTTCAGTTCGCTATTATTTTCCTATAGTCCAGAAAAAAGACAAAAAATAGTAGATTAATTTTCCATATTCCCATAGTCCCTTTGAGCCATTTACTATTACTACTTAGTTCGGGCTTGTTGAGTTTGGTTTACATCAGTTGAGTCGAGTTGCTGGTCTTAGGGTTAGTCTTTTAGAGTTTTGAGTTCTTGTCACGCTTTTGTCACTATTAATCATATATATCTCCACTATCATCACCACCCTGCTTAGTACGTGACTCGCATGCCATGTAAACTCCTTCTGCCTAACCACGCATGGTCACCCCTTTCACGCGCATGTTCCCTGGCCCTTCCTAGCTGCTCCCTCTCTTCCACTCTTACACATCCTATTTTTAGAACATTGCATGCTTCCTTCCACTTTCCACTTCCACTCGTCGCACATGGTCATCCCTTTTGTGCGCATGTTCCCCCACCTTTCCTAGCCGCTCCCTCTCTTCTACTCTGGCGCATCCTATTTTTAGAACATTGCATGCTTCCTTCCACTTTCCACTTCCACTCGCCATGTGTGGTCATTCTTTTCTCGCGCATGTTCCCCGGCCTTTCCTAGCCACTCCCTCTCTTTCACTCTTGCGCATCCTATTTTTAGAACATTGCATGCTTCTTCCACTTCCACTCGTGCGCATCCTATTGTTAGCACTCATGCACATCCTATGATTAGCACCCTGATTGCAATCATTACTACCATAGACGTCTTCACTGCACCATATCCATCATCGCAATTTTTTTCATCACTGCACCATATCCATCACCACAATTTTTTCATATTGACAAAATCTAAGTAGTTAGTTGTATTCTTGTTACCCCTAAAAAGAAAGAGAAATAATTTGTGACTTGTTTCTCTAAAATATGATTTGTCAAGATTCAGATTTATTCTAGTTGTGCAAAGTAATAGAAAAGAAGAAGAAAAATCAAAAACAAAAGCAAAAAAAGAAAAAAAGAAAGAGAAGAGAAAGAAAAGAAGAGAGGAGGATAAGAAGGGGAGTGATAGCTTGTTGTCTTGTGCCTTTTTCTTGTTGTATTGTGACTTCGTTTGTGTCTAGGCTCACGTCTCTAGCATGGTCTAGCCTAGGACCAGCACGGTACCACCATTGAACGATTTCTTAACTTGCTTTTGTGACTAATGTGGTGCTAGTATTTGCTTGCTACTTTTAGCCTTCCTATAGCCCCATAAATTCGACTATAGCTTGACAGGAATTGATGTTGTGGCACCGATACAGTTGCTTCTTGAGTTGAGTTGCTAAATTATTGGCTGCCCTCCCCTCCTGTTGAGCATGGTAAGAACAGGTAAGAATGTGCATGAACAGGTTGAGAGTGAGAGGATTATAATAGCGATATCCTAGTAGCATTAGGACAATTTTCTTTCCCTTGTTCCTTTTTTCTCTTCTTTTGTAACCATGCCAGGAGAATCAGAACCAACCCCTCCATAATCACCACGGACGAAGGCCTTCATACAACACTTTAAACGCAAAGTGAGGCTGCACACTGATGGTGTCAATGAGGATGTACAGGTCACCAATGAGCGCCTTGGTCAACTGGAGTCGGCCCATATTGACACCAACTCAAAGCTCGATTGGCTGGAAACCACATAGATTGCCACAAACACCAAGCTTGCTGCATTGGAGACCTCAATTGCAGGAATAAACACCAACCTTGCTACTCTATTTAGGAAATTTGATGACATCAATGCTAGTGGCGAGAATCAAAGACAAGAAGACAATAATACTGATTGTGACCATGGCGAGAATAATTTTGACAATGAATATTCAGCAGATACTAAACATGGTGACCGAGAAGCTTGTCTTCGCCGAAGGCTACATCACACTCGTGAAGGTATGAATCGCCGATGTGATGTACGGAACAACGATGATGCTTTTGGTAAAATTAAATTTAAGATACCTCCTTTTGATGGTAAATATGATCCTGATGCATACATTACATGGGAGATTATTGTTGATCAAAAATTTACATGCCATGAATTTCCTGAGAATAAAAGAGTCCAGGCTGCAACTAGCGAGTTCACTGATTTTGCTTCTGTTTGGTGGATAGAGCATGGCAAGAAAAATCCTAATAACATACCAACAAACTTGGGATGCTTTGAAACGAATCATGCAAGCTAGATTTGTTCCCTCTTATTATGCATGTGATCTATTAAATAGGTTGCAACGATTGAGGCAGGGTACTAAAACTATAGAAGAATATTATCTGAAACTACAAATAGGTATGTTGCGTTGTAACATAGAGGAGGATGAGGAACCTGCTATGGCAAGATTTATGGGTGGGTTGAACCATGAAATTCAGGACATCCTAGCCTATTAGGAATACAATAACATAACCCATTTATTTCGTCTTGCTTGTAAAGCTGAAAGGGAAGTGCAAGGATGACATGCTAGTGTCAGGACTCATTTTTCTACAGGAAAGACTACTTCAGGACACCTACGCACAACGTTTACACCTACCGGACATTTTCCTTTGCCATCTTCTTCACTGAGTCGAGCAGCCCCTTCCAGTGATAAGTCACATGCTCCTTCCACTCATTCAGCAACAAGGACTGCCCAGAAACAAGTCGTAAGTGCTTCTTCAGTTGCATCAATAGGTAGAACAAGAGACGTGCAATACCATTGGTGCAAGGGCTATGGACTTGTGCATCATGATTGTCCTAGCAAGCGTGTTTTGATTGTTAAAGATGATGGTGAGTATTCGTCTGCTAGTGATTTCGATGAAGATACAAATGCTTTGCTTACGGCTAACCATGCAGGTAGTGAGGAACAACAAGAAGAACATACTGGTGCAGATGATGTAGAGCGCTATGAGAGTCTCATTGTGCAGCGTGTGCTTAGTACGCAAATGGAGAAGGCAGAACAAAATCAGCGACATACTTTATTTCAAAGGAAGTGTGTTGTTAAAGAGCGTTCTTGCTGCATGATCATTGATGGAGGTAGCTGCAACAACTTGACTAGTAGCGACATGGTGGAGAAGCTTGCACTTAGCACCAAGCCGCATTCACATCCATATTACATCCAATGGCTAAACAATAGTGGTAAGGCTAAGGTAACTAGACTGGTATGAATTAATTTTCCTATTAGATCATATCATAATGTTGTTGAATGTGATGTCGTGCCTATGCAAGCTTGTAATATTCTGCTCAGTAGACCATGGCAATTTGATAAAGATTCTATGCATCTTGGTAGGTCAAACCAGTATTCTTTTATGCACCATGACAAGAAATTTGTGCTACATCCTATGTCTCCTGAAGCTATTGTGAAGAATGATGTTACTAAGGCTAGCAAACTTAAATCTCAGGAGCATGTTAAGAGTGGGAACCATATAGCTGCAAAGGAACTTGTAAAGCAAGGCGACAAAACACCAAATCTCTCTCAATAAGAAAAATAAGACAACTTTGAAAGCATCATGTTTTCTGGCCACTAGATCTGATGTTAATGAAATGATTGCTTCCGCTTCAGATTGCTATGCCTTAGTGTGCAAAGATGCTTTGATTTCACTTCATGATATGCATCATTCTTTGCCCCCTGCTGTGTCTAACATTTTGTAGGAGTATTCCGATGTGTTTCTATGTGAAATTCCACCAGGGCTACCACCAATTTGTGGGATTAAGCACCAGATTGACCTCATCCCTGGTGCTTCATTACCCAACCGTGTGCCATATCGGACAAATTCAGAGGAAACAAAAGAGATCAACGCCAAGTGCAAGAACTACTCGACAAAGGTAATGTGTGTGAGTCTCTTAGTCCTTGTGCTATTCCGGTTATTTTAGTCCCTAAGAAAGATGAAACATGGCATATGTGTGTGGATTGTAGAGCGATTAATAATATCACC
The DNA here is from genome assembly GCA_022457205.1 of Saccharum spontaneum. NCBI lineage: Eukaryota > Viridiplantae > Streptophyta > Magnoliopsida > Poales > Poaceae > Saccharum > Saccharum spontaneum. The sequence goes on along the minus strand of CM039593.1, from coordinate 26,535,626 downwards.
GTTCGATATCGTCATCCTACTCCACGCCTACATGATATGCTTGATGAATTGAGTGGTGCTACTTTATTTTCAAAGGTTGATTTATGTAGTGGATACCACCAGATTCGTATGAAATTGGGAGATGAATGGAAAACTGCTTTCAAAACTAAGTTCGGTTTATATGAGTGGTTAGTTATGCCTTTTGGATTAACTAATGCCCCTAGCACTTTCATGAGGTTAATGAATGAGGTTTTACGTGGTTTTATTGGCAAATTCGTTGTGGTTGATCACTTGCGTGCTATTTTTAATGCTCTACTTGATGACGTTTGTTTGGTAACCTTGAGAAGTGCACCTTTTGCACAGACCAAGTTTCTTTTCTTGGCTATGTTGTTACTCCACAAGCGATTGAGGTTGATAAAGTCAATGTGGAAGCTATACAGGGATGGACTATGCCAAAGACTATCACACAAGTGCGAAGTTTTTTAGGTCTTGCTGGATTCTATCACCGCTTTGTGAAGGATTTCAGCACCATTACTGCACCACTAAATGAGCTTACAAAGAAGGGAGTGCCTTTTACTTGGGCAAAGGCATAAGAGAATGCCTTCAACATGCTGAAAGATAAGTTAACACATGCACCTCTCCTCCAACTTCCTGATTTTAATAAGACATTTGAGCTTGAATGTGAGCTAGTGGAATTGGCTTGGGTGGTGTTTTATTGCAAGAAGGAAAACCTATTGCATACTTTAGTGAGAAATTGAGTGGGCCTATTCTGAATTATTCTACTTATGATAAGGAATTATATGCTCTCATGAGAACTTTAGAGACATGACAGCATTATTTGTGGCCCAAAGAATTTGTCATACATTCTAATCATGAGTCTTTAAAGCATATTCATAGTCAAGGAAAATTGAATCATAGACATGCTAAAATGGGTTGAATTCATGGAATCTTTTCCTTATGTTATCAAACACAAGAAAGGGAAGGAGAATATAATTGTTGATGCCTTGTCTAGAAGATATACTTTGTTGACACAACTTGACTACAAAATTTTTGGATTAGAAACAATTAAACATCAATATATACATGATGGTGATTTTAAAGATGTGTTGTTGCATTGTAAAGATATAAAAACCTGGAATAAATTCATTGTCAATGATGGATTTGTGTATAGAGCTAACAAGCTATGCATTCCAGCTAGCTCCGTTCGTTTGTTGCTGCTACAGGAAGCACATGGAGGTGGCTTGATGGGACATTTTGGAGCAAAGAAAACAGAGGATATACTTGCCAGTCATTTCTTTTGGCCAAGGATGAGAAGAGACATGGAGAGATTTGGTGCCCATTGCACTACATGCCAAAAGGCTAAGTCCTGATTAAATCCACATGGTTTGTATATGCCTCTACCTGTTCCTAGCGTTCCTTAGGAAGATATTTCTATAGATTTTGTGTTGGGATTGCCTAGGACTAGGAAAGGACATGATAACATTTTTGTTGTTGTGGATCGATTTTCTAAGATGGCACATTTCATTCCTTGTCATAAAACCGATGATGCTACCCATGTTGTTGATTTGTTCTTTCAGGATATTATTCATTTGCATGGGTTCCAAACACAATAGTTTCTGATCATGACACTAAAATTCTTAGTCATTTTTGGAGGACTTTATGGGCTAAATTAGGGACTAAGCTTTTGTTTTCTACCACATGTCATCTCCAAACTGATGGTCAAACTGAAATTGTGAATAGAACTTTGTCTACTATGTTAAGGGCTTTTTAAAAAGAACATTAAGATGTGGGAAGAATGTTTGCCTCATATTGAATTTATTTATAATCACTCGCTGCATTCAACTACAAAGATGTGCCCATTTGAGATTGTTTATGGACTGCTGCCTCGTGCTCCTATTGATTTAATGCCTTTGCCATCTTCTAAAAAAGTGAATTTTGATGCTAAACAACGTGCTAAGTTAATGTTAAAACAGCATGAAACAACAAAGGAAAACATTAAGCGCATGAATGTTAAGTATAAGCTCTGAGTCTAAGCATCATGCTTACACTACGAATACTACTTTAACCCAGGAGCTACAAGGATTAAAGTACTCAAAAGAGAGTCGCAAACCTAAAGAACAATATGAACAAGATGCTTACTTGAATTAGAAGTCGATTACTAGAGAAATCTCAAAAGCAAGCTTAAGAAGAAGTTGATTCTTCTAGGGTACAAGCCATAGAAAGAGCACTGACAAGCTAGGACTTCTCCAAACTCTTTCCTCTCACTCAATCTCACTATCTCTAATACAAGACTATAACCTATGGAGGACTAATCTTCTCTTAATTGCTAGCTCTAGATCCTAGTGGACATAGAAATTAGAGTTTCTAGTTTCTCAGCTCTCAGGATCTGTCTTGGCTTAATGATTCATGATGCCCTCAGGGGAGTGTAGGCTGGTATATATATAGGCTGGAGCATCAACCCTGGACCCTCGGATCAAATTGACTTGAAGTGTAGATGCATCCTAGGAGGCGGTGGAAAACCGACATAGCAAGGAGGCTGACAGGTGGGGCCCCTAGAGACTGGCCGGCTTACATGCGAGGCCTGCTGACCCCACATGTCAGGGACACGAGCTTCGCTTTAGTGGAGAGTCTTCTAGAGTCTTCCCGCATTGGTTACATGACGGAATTCCAAGATTTCCTTTGACGAATAGGTCCTCCTTGGTGGTTTTCTGATTAAATCCTGCTGCAAACACAGATTCACCAAAACTCATTAAATTTGTCAGTTTAAACCCCTAAGTCTATATTAGTGATCCATTTTAGCCATTTATATAAGTTATATTGATGGTTTATGATATATGTTAACTATCGTCAACAGTCATGCACGGGGCATGACACAAGAAGACAAGCTTCCCATGGCCTCCAGGGGCTAGGCGGCTCCCAGGACCACACGTCAGCCCCTGGAGCCGACCTCCTTCACCACCAAAAAGACTCCAGAAGATCCACCTGGGGAGGCCAGTCCAAGCCAACACAGCCTAACACATAGAGTGTCAGAACAGAGCAGCCGGCCAACGCCCAAGGCTTCTTTGGCTCCATGACACCACCATGGTCCACAGAGCGCCGCTACAAGACTGTTGGTATTTATTAACTTGTCACTTGTTTTAAGTAGCCACCTATTATATGTCTACATCTCTTAGCAGTATTTGTACTAGGTTGTCATCCCTAATGATGGTGCTAGAGATACATGTTGGTACCACTTAGTATTACTACTAAACAATTCTTTATTATTTCATATGACTAGTAAGAATATATAGATATATTAATAACAGGATCTGCAAGCGCACAGATAATTTTACCATTGTAGCACTTCACCCGGGAGTATTCTAGGTATTGTTATTTATATTTTTACCACAGAAAAGGTCTAGCATGAACATATATTGATAACTTATGCTATTGATGGAGAAGTAAACCACAACCAATGTTCTACTCATAACAGGGGTAAGTCATAGGATAAGATATATATGATAAGTATCGATCAATAATAATGGTAAATCACTCAGAGTACTCCTTTCTATGGTATTAGCATGGTCAGGTAGAATATTAGAGAAATAATTTCTAAGTAATTCTTAATTATAAGTCAAAATATACATTGATTAGTGCAATTACACCTAGTAATCATCGTTAAGATCATCTTTATATCTACACATAAGGGATATTACTAAGGGAGATTAAGAACAGATCTTGTCCCCCTTCGTAATCAAGATCCTACATGCTACCTATATCGGGGAGTGGACTACAAAGGACTCAACGGGAGTGTCACATCTGCGATCAACCACATGACCAAGAATATAGGGTGAATCCATAGGTAAACAACGTATAAGCACCACGCTTACATAATGTCGACCGCCCACCCATGGATCCTTAGGGTGAGTGCTATACGAACATATGCATGAATATGATGATAATCCAACTATACTAAATATATAATCAAAGTAGATGATGAACATTATAATGAAGAACATAAATAAGATGAATATTAATATTGTCATAACAATTATAGCAAGTATATAAAAGTAATGGAGATACAAAAGAGAGGGGGTACAAAGATTATACCAAACCACGCTCTTGACAAGGTCGGGAATCCAAGTGAAGCTTGCTTGCCTCCCTCTAAACCTAGCCTAACTAGCTATGCCCTAGAATATGGTGGAGCTCTAAGGATGATTAGGGTTTTTGTCTTCTCAAATGACTTGATGCCTTAGGGGGGTAGAGGCTTGCTTATATAGGCCAGAGCTTGCAACGTGAGCCCTTGGATCAAACCAACTTGAAATAACGGCGTAGATGCATCCTAGGAGGCAGTGAAGAACTGACATAGCAAAGAGGGACTGACATGTGGGGCCAAGGGGTTAGTCGGCCTATAGGTGGGATCGGTTGGCCCCACATGTTAGCCTCCCGAGGTCTGCTTTAGGGGGTTGCCTTCTGCGGTCCTCTGAAATCTCCTAGAGTTGTTATCGTGGCGGATAAGCACGATTAAGTCTGACATATAGCTCCTCCTTGATGGTTTTCTAAATAAACCCTACAGAAATTATAGATTCACCAAAACTCATGAAATTTATTAGTTTAAACCCCTAGAATTTTGTTAGTGATCATAATTGTGCCCTTACACATGTTTCTTTGATGGTTTATAATGGTTGTTAACTACCGTCAACAAACGCCCCCAAGCTTAACCTTTGTTAGTCCCTTAGCAAAGCTAAACTCAGGATAAATGGATCAGGAGTTGCGTCGAAGCTTTCACTCCTCAAAAGTACATATACGTTCAAACAAGAATTCTCCTCTGAATTAGAATAAACTGATCTGACTTTTAAACTTACCCATATACCCTTTAACCATGGGGCTTCTTAGCCTTCACTTGGGTCTTGAGCAACTAAAAGACAGAACGATCAAGTCAAGCACTATGTCTCAAGTTCTTTACTCAACCATTATTCCAGAGTTTTTGTAAGTTTTCAAAATAAAACTTAGAGCTTCCATTGTATGACACTCTCAAGTCTCTCAATATATGTGGTATTTGTGAATCCTTACCAAGGCAATAATGATGTTATGCCTTTCTCATCCTACTACCAAGGCTTATAGTGGAGTTCATAGGTACGAAGATAGCATGAAAGAGCATACTTGCAATACATATATTGTAAAGTCAAACCTCGGATCCAAAGAGAGTTGAGTCATAAAATCAAATCAAGATGTGTATGTGTGTGGAAGTATATGGTGGATATATCTGGTGGCTAACCTAATTCTACTATGCTCCTTAAAAACATATCTCTCTTTTGATCTTTAGAAACAACTTTGCAAGAAAACATGGGCTATCTTATTCATCTTTTTTTCAGGCAGGCATCAGAGTATCCATTTGTCGGGTACCAAAAACAAGGGGTACCCACAATCAACGATTAAGAAAAACAAAACCACGCCAAAACCGCTACCCACAAAAAACGGGACGAGCAGAAATAGCGAACGAAACGCCTCGACCACATTCCGACTCATACAAGGCATGCTCGACGGGACGCCTCGACCACGTTCTGACTCGTACGAGGCTCGCTCGACAAGACGCCTCGACTACCAACAAATCTCTAACTCGCATGACCCGGGGTCGGGCCACTCGACCCACCTTATTCACCAACTCTGAGACAAAAGTCAGAGCACTTAATGCGACTATCAACCACTTCCTACCTTCATGGCTACAGCAACAACCGGCATGGGAGTAGTACTGGTGTCAAATCTCACTTTTTACTGCCCATCCCGGGATGGGAGGTGAAAACCTGTCACTGTACGCGCCATACCAAGCACTATTTCGCCACTGATCACCCTCGAGGGAGAATACGACAAGGACCGTACCCCGTGATCCCGGGGACTCGGCCTTATCCGTTCACCATCGATCCACCTCGACCCGTCCTCGACCCAGCCTCGACCCACCGACTGTCAAAACAAGAAAGCAAGGCTTGTGTGACACAGGACCCGAAGTCTTTTCACCGTCTCATCCTCTACATCACCATGGTGTCCGGGGATGGCCGGCCATTCTCAGGGCACATCGCTACAGTAGCCTCCACAACGATCGACAAAACTTCACCTCAAAGGCACCCCCGACGCCCCTGCCTCCTCTTACCCTATAAAAGGGCAGGCAGGGGGCTCAACAAAAGGGGGCGAATGATGGATGACGAAAAACCAGTCACCATCTCACCATAGAAGATCAACATCTCAAGCAATCTCCTTTGTACTCTCGCTTTTTCTCTGAGACCTGGGATCGGCTCCCTCTCTCATAGCTTGTAACCCCTACGCAAGCACTTAGGTGCAAGGAAATACAATACTCCCCCCTCCCCGCTGGACGTAGGGCCTTCTTTTGTCCAAACCAGGATAAACCTCCGTGTACTCTCCTTGCATCACCATCTAGATTAGGGACACGCAGCATTGATTCACTCGTTGGCTTAGGACCCTCCCAGGACCAAACGCCGACAGTTGACGCGCTAGGTAGGGGATGCTGCGTGCCAACATCGTTTTCCCGCCATTTTTCTGGATGGCTGACCCTGAACGTCCACTCCCATTGGCCACGGTGATCTGGTTTGGGAGCTTGGAGTTCATGTCCCTTGGCCACGGCTACGACATGGTCCTCCTCCCGCCCAGGCACCTGACTGACAATGACCACGAGCTCTCCCAACCTGGGGAGCGCTGCACCGGTATCATCACTCTAGTCAGGCACGCGCCGCCAGGCGACGGCGAGCCCAGCGCAACCGCCGTCATCGCCTTGCGGAGGGTAATGGTATTCCCCGATCCAGCGCCTCTCAGCCAGACGCCAACACAGATTTTCTCGCTGAGTATCTGTGTAGGATGAGCTTGGCTGAGGGTAGGATGCCAACAGGGAGTGCCATCGCCCTACCACTCGGTGTGGCGCCACCACCATCCAATTCGACTACTCCAGCACCAGGAACGACACCTTCGTCAGCATTCCTGTTTGGACTAGACTCGGTTGCCCGGGCGTATGCTTCTTTTGTAAGCACCAGCATAAGTGCTTACGAGGAACTCCCCAGACACCATCTACACTCCACCCTCGACCTCGTTGCATCCACGCCAGCTTCAGAGTACCTGGACTCCATGGAGACCCTAGATACAGAGCTCCGTGCAACTGCCTTTCGATATCATGACCCCAGAGACGCACGGCCTCACATGCACCCGTTGTACTACTATTTCGGCGCTCTAGACTCTGACTCTATCGATGACACCTACGACTCGACTCACGAGTGCTTCAATATCGATGGAGCTATCGCATCAGATTCAGAGGATGAGGCAGCTGTTGGAGGAAGGAACACACCACCTCAGGTCAAGCTCCCTGCTGAGCGGGATGAGACTCAATTCCTTGTGGATCAAGGAATGCAACTCGAGCAAATCCGCGAGTTGCAGGACAGGCTCGACGAGAAATGAGAAAATCTGCGCCTGCTTCAGCAAGCCCTCGAGCAAGAGCGCGCGGCATGCGCACACGGTGGAGGAGCTCAAGAGAGAGCTCGCGACGTCACTCGTCGCATCGTCGAGGATCGGGCAGTCGAGCCCCCGGTTTTCGGTCGAGCCAGCCAGAACATGCTCACAGCCACCATGCTTCTTCGTAACATGCATGAGCCGTCGAACCCTAAGGCCCGTTGAGCACGTGATGAGATCCGAGGACTCCTCGAGACTGCTGCCATGCAGCAGGCTAAGAGTTTCGCCTCGAGGCGACGCGGGCTTGCCTCAGAGCAGCCTGCCGAGCCCTCCCAACAGGAGAGAGAGGCCTTGGTTCATCCTGAGCACGCCCAACGGAACAAGGTGGCCTCTGTCCGTGAACGCATCGTCGACAACCGTGGACCTCGAGATGCATGTGACAACATTGAGCGCGACAACAACATTGAGCGCGACAACAGTGAACGGTGCAGCTCGAGGCTACCACGAGCACAGAGGCGGGCGCTACGACAGCTCGGAGGATCAAAGACCTTCACCCGAGCCACCGGGCCCTCGGGTCTTTAGCAAGGCCATTCGCGAAACATTACTCCCTGCTCGGTTCCGCCCCCCCCCCCCACGACTCTTACCAAGTATAATGGTGAAACCAAATCCGAACTTTGGCTCGCTGACTTCCGCTTGGCTTGTTAGTTGGGTGGGGCCACCGACGACCGGGTCATCATTCGACAACTCCCCCTATTCCTATCGGACACCGCTCGAGCCTGGCTCGAGGACCTCCCACCTCGACAAATCCACGATTGGAATGACCTTGTGAGAGTGTTCGAGGGGAACATCAAAGGAACCTACATGCGCCCCGGCAACTCATGGGATCTCCGAAGCTGCAAACAAAAGTCAGGCGAATCCCACCAGGACTACATCCGGAGTTTCTCCAAACAGCGCACCAAGCTCCCCAACGTCACCGACTCCGACGTCATCATGGCCTTCCTCTCTAGTACCACCTACAAAGAGTTGGTCCGAGAGTTAGGCCGCAGCACTCCTATCACTGCCAACGGTCTGATGGATATTATCACCAACTTCGCCGCTGGCGAGGAGACAGTTGGTGCCATCTTTGGTAGCGACCAGGACAAGGGGAAGCGCAAGGAAGAGGATCCCGCGGGCTCCAGCCAGGGCTCGAAGAGGAACAATAGGAGGAAGAAGAACCAGCAGGGCAAACAAGAGGCCCCGGGTGACGACCTTGTTGCTACTGCTGATCGTAAGAAACCTCGAGGGCCCCCGGCAGGGGAATTTTTGACAAAATGCTCAAAGAACCGTGTCCCTACCACAAAGGGCCCATGAACCACAACCTCGAGGACTGTCACATGCTCCGAAGATACTTTGAAAGCATAGGCGTCAAGAAAGACGACAAGAAGGAAGATCCCAAGGGAGACAAGGATGAGGGGTTTCCCGAGATCCATGACTGCTTCATGATATATTGAGGACCCTCGACGCGCCTCTCAACATGGCAGCTCAAGCAGGAACGTCGAGTGGTCTTCTCTGTGCAACTCACAACCCCCCTCTTCCTTGACTGGTCCGAGGTGGCCATCACTTTCAACCGTGATGACCACCCAGACTACATCCCCAATCCTAGGGTCTACCCACTTGTTGTCGATCCCATCATCGCCAACACATGCCTCACCAAGGTGCTCATGGACGGCGGTAGTAGTCTTAACATCATCTATGCCTAGACCCTCGACCTTCTAGGAATCACGAGGACGCACCTCCGACCCAGCGTCGGGGGCTTCCATGGAGTCGTGCCGGGGAAGCAAGCAGAGCCCATCGGGCGAGTCGACCTGCCAGTCTGTTTCGGCACTCCCGCCAACTTCAGGAAGGAGACTCTCACCTTCAATGTGGTTGGATTCCATGGAACATACCACGCCATTCTTGGGCGCCCTACTACGCCCGGTTCATGGTGGTCCCCAATTACACCTACCTCAAGCTCAAAATGTCGGGCCCCAACGGTGTCATTACTGTTAGGCCCTCCTATGAGCACGCCTACGAGTGCGACATGGAATGCATTGAGCATGGAGAAGCCATCTTGGAGTCGGTGACCTTGGTGGCGAACCTTGACGGTTTGGCCAACGAGACCCCCAACCCCAAGCGCCACGACGACAACTTTGAGCCCGCGGAAGACGTCAAGCTCATACCCCTCGATCCCACCGACCCAAAGGGAAAGGCGTTGAGCGTCAGTGCCACCCTCGATCCCAAATAGGAAGCAGTGCTCGTCGACTTTCTCCGTGCAAACATTGACATCTTTGCATGGAGTCCCTCGGATATGCCGGGCATACCCAGGGAAGTCACCGAGCATGCCTTGGAGATCCGAGCCATCTCCAAACTGGTGAAGCAACGCTTGCACCGCTTCAACGAGGAAAAGCGCAAGGTCATCGACGAGGAGGTCCACAAGCTATTGAAGGCTGGATTCATCAAGGAGGTTCATCATCCCAAGTGGCTAGCTAATCCTGTATTAGTTAAGAAAAAGAATGGGAAATGGAGGATGTGTGTAGACTATACTAGTTTGAATAAAGCATGTCCAAAAGTTCCTTTTCCTTTGCCACGCATTGATCAAATCGTTGATTCTAATGCGCGATGTGAAACTCTGTCATTCCTAGATGCGTATTCCGGCTACCACCAGATCAAAATGAAGGAGTCCGACCAGCTCGCGACTTCGTTCATCACCCCATTCGGCATGTATTGCTACGTTACAATGCCCTTCGGTCTCTGGAACGCAGGGGCTACATACCAGCGATGCATGCAGCACGTTTTTGGGAACACATTGGACCAACCGTCGAGGCTTACGTTGACGATATCGTTGTCAAAACCAAGAAGATCAGTAATTTGATAAACGACCTCGACGTTGCGTTCAAATGCCTTAGGGCCAAGAACATTAAACTCAACCCCGAGAAATGCGTCTTCGGCGTTCCTCAAGGCATGCTCCTAGGCTTCATCATTTCTGAACATGGCATCGAGGCCAACCCAGAAAAAATCACCGCAATAACCAAAATGGGCCCTATCCGTGATCTAAAGGGCGTGCAGAGGGTCACAGGCTGCCTTGCGGCCCTCAGTCGCTTCATTTCGCGCCTCGGCGAAAAAGCGCTCCTACTGTATCGTCTCCTAAGGAAATCAGAACACTTCTCATGCACCCTCGAGGCCGAAGAAGCCCTTGCAAAGCTCAAGGCTACACTAACCAACTCACCGATCCTCGTCCCTCCAACCACAGGAAAACCCCTCCTACTTTACGTCGCCGCAACAACATAAGTGGTCAGTGCGGTCTTGGTTGTCGAGAGGAAAGAGGAAGGACATACCCTGCTCGTCCAGAGACCGGTCTACTTCATCAGCGAGGTCCTCTCGAAAACCAAGGTTCGCTACCCGCAGATCCAGAAGCTGTTGTACGCCATTGTCTTGACGCGGCGCAAACTTCGTCACTACTTTGAGAGCCACCCGGTGACCGTGGTGTCTTCTTTCCCTTTGGGAGAGATAGCCCAAAACCGAGAGGCCTCAGGTAGAATAGCAAAGTGGACAGTCGAGCTCATGGGTGAGACCCTCTCTTATGCGCCACACAAGGCCATCAAATTCCAGGTGCTAGCAGATTTCCTGGCGGAGTGGACCGACACTCAACTTCCTCCGGTTCAGCTCTAGGCCGAGCTTTGGACCATGTATTTCGATGGGTCGCTAATGAAAATGGGAGCAGGCATGGGATTGCTCTTCATCTCACCCCTCGAAGTCCACATACGCTATATCATCTGGCTTCATTTTCCTGCCTCCAGCAACGTCACCGAATACGAGGCGCTCGTCACGGGCTTACGAATCGCCATCGAACTAGGGGTCTGACACCTCGACGTTCGAGGTGACTCTCAGCTCATGATCGACCAGGTCATGAAGAGCTCGAGCTGCCAAGATCCTAAGATGGAGGCCTACTGTGAGGAGGTACGGCGCCTTGAAGACAAGTTTCACGGCCTCGAGCTCAACCACATTGCACGCAGATATAATAAGGCCGCCAATGAACTCGCGAAAATTGCTTCTAGTCAAACTACAGTTCCACCTGACGTTTTTGCGAGAGATCTCTATCAACCGTCCATCAACATCAGGGCAGACAGAGGGGTCGACGGGCCGTCACTCGATCCCCCACCTGAGGCGGAAGCCCCCTCGACCGGGGCTGAAGCCATGCAGGCAGAAGGCTCGACCCCGCCAACCAACCCCGAGCCTGACTGGCGTGTTCCGTACCTCGACCATCTCACTCGAGGGGACCTCCCCTCGGATAAGATCAAGGCTCGACGGATCACTCGTCGGGCCAAATCCTTTGTGATATTTGGCGACAACAAGGAGCTATATCGCCGCAGCCCTACGGGCATCCTCCAACGCTGTATCACAAATGAGGAAGGCAGGAACCTGCTTAATGATCTACCCTCGGGGGCTTGTGGTCATCACATAGCGCCTAGAACCCTCGTTGGAAACGCATTCCGACAAGGTTTATATTGGCCGACCGTAGACTCTGACGCCGTCAAGCTAGTACGCTCCTGCAAAGGATGCCAGTACTATGCAAGACAAACCCACCTCTCGGCTCATGCCCTGCAAACTATTCCCATCACATGGTTGTTCGCTGTTTGGGGGCTCGACTTGGTCAGACCCCTAAAAAGGACAACTGGTGGCTTCACCCACTTGCTCGTTGCCATTGATAATTTTTCCAAGTGGATCGAGGCCCGTCCTATCACCAGCATCAAGTTTGAGAAAGTTGTGCTATTTTTTACAGACATCGTCCACCACTTTGGGGTTCCTAACTGCATCATCACAGACAACGGCACCTAATTTACCCGCAAAAAGTTTTTGGATTTCTGCGACAACCATCACATCCGTGTGCTCTGGTCGGCCATAGCTCATCCAAAAACAAATGGCCAAGTAGAACGTGACAACGGCATGGTCCTACAAGGCCTGAAGCCAAGAATTTTTGACAAGTTAAACAAACACGGCAAAAAATGGGCCGTCGAGCTCCCCTCGGTCCTGTGGAGCCTAAGAACGACGCCGAGCCAAGCCACAGGGTTCACTCCGTTCTTCTTAGTCTACGGGTCCGAGGCTATGCTCCCAACTGATGTAGAATATGGATCCCCGAGGTTGAAAGCCTACAACAAGCAAAACAATGACGCCACAAGAGAGGACACCCTCGACCAGCTCGAGGAAGCTAGTGATGTGGCTCTGTTACACTCGACAAGGTATTAGCAAAGTCTCTGACGCTACCACGACAAACACGTCCATAGACGGGACCTCAACGTCGGTGACCTGGTGCTACAGCGAAGCCAGAACAACAAGGGACGACACAAACTTACTCCGCCATGGGAAGGGCCATACATCGTCGCGGAAATACTGAAGCCTGACACCTACAAACTATCAAACGAGAAAGGCGAAATCTTCACCAACGCATGGAACATTGAACAGCTACGTCGCTTTTTTCCTTAAAGCCTCGAGGATCTGTAAATTGTTTCACAATCCCATGATAGAGTAAACAATACATCGGTGTTCAAAGCATTTTTTCATAACAACTAGGAAGGATTGACCCTGTTTTCTCAGAGTCGACCCTCCCTCGGGGGCTGCAAGGGGGAACCCCCTGTGTCCCCAAAAAACTTGCATTTTTTCAAAAAGAAGAGAACTGTTACATAAGTCGATAAGGCCGCGGGCGCACCCTAAGGCTCGAGGGCCGCTGAGCCACGAGATCACCTACGCCTCCGAGCTATGGTACCTCCACTCACACCCCACACCAAGGGGTGCAACCGCACGCTAAGTAGACCTAGTAATAGTTCACGACTTTGAAAAAGCTCACGACTAACATTCCCATTCGCTTCGAATCAAGTTCTTACACGATCCACGAGGCCGCAAACATGCCCTAAAGCTCGAGGGCAGTCGAGCTGCGAGATCACTCACGTCTCCGAGGCTACGATACCTCCACTCGCTCCCTCACGCCAAGGGGCGTAACCGCGCGCTAAGAAAATCATGCAAGAATGCGATTCAAGCGAGAAATGGAAGAAAAAACTCAAACAAAAATGGACATTTAGTACAAGTTTACATCTAAATGTTTTAAGGCCCCCGAGGCCATCACGACCAAAGTTACAAATATTAACTTATTTACACGGTCCCCCATGCCCAGTTTTGGCTCACAGGCCCTCATCATCGACAGGCGGAACCACCTCGACCTCGAAAAGTTTTGCAAGGCGACCCCCGGGCTCCTCAGCGGCCTTGATCAGGTTCAGGCAGGCGACTTCATTCTCCTCGTCAGTCTGGTCTAGATCCATGATGAAGCCATCAATGATGAGGTCCATGTCATACTCGAACCCAGACCGAACGACCGCCATGGCCCTCTTCACGCCGTGATGCAGCCCGCCTCGTATCTTCTGGCAGACGAGGCAGCCCAGCGCCGCCATCCGGCGGATGAACGAGTTCCTCGACGCGTCCTCCTCGGTATCAGCATCGGGCTCGACCCCCAGACCATCACACACTGAGGTGATAGCACCCTAGAGAAACTGAGTCCGCCCAGCCTCGGCCTCGAAGAGGTTCTGGAACGAGGTGGCCGTCACCTGGGCAGCATGCTGCTGCTTCTCTAGCTCTAAAACACAAACACCAAGTTAGCATAAGACTGGGACCTCGATACCAAGGCCAAAACACAACAAGAGGCTTACCCTCAGCATGGGTCTGCCAACCCACGACCTCATCGCGTAGCTCCTCACACGCCCTCTCTAACGCTTGAAGAGCCTCGTCCTTGTCATGGACCGCCGCCCTCAGCGCCTCAATCTCCCGACCGATGCCCGAGAGAGCCTCATCCCTCTCTCGGACCATCCCCTTTAATGTCGCAACCTCATCCTCCAAGGTTCCGACGTGAGCGGATGCCATCCCAATCTAGATGTTGAGGGCGTCATGCTGACCGCCAACTGAGGCGACATCCTCCTCAAGCTCCTTCACATGCGCCAGCAGGGGCGTGAGGTCTTCATGAGCTTTAGCCGCCTCCTCCTGAGCCCTTTCCATGTCTTCACATGCCTTGGCCTTGGCTTCTCGGGCCTGCGCCACTTCCTTCCTAACCGCTGCATGGGCGACGCAGAGCTCGTCCGCCTCGGCGCTCTTCTGGGATAGCTGCTTGTTGGCTTCCTCGACTAGGGCCCGTTGATGAGCAAGCGCTGCCCACACGCCACTCTCATGATGAATAAAGAGTGACTTGCGCGAGAATGCTCCTTGAGCTCCTGACCATAGTTAAAACCTAAAAATCAGAACCAAGGAGAAGGGACGGATAAAACACAAGGAAAGACTAACGAACCTGGCTTACCTCGAAAGCCTCTAACATACCCGCACCAAGGTATCCGTGACCATGCGCAGGGACTGCAGGGAGTGCTTACAGAGTCCCTCGACGTACTCCCAGTGTTGCACCTCGTCCTTGTCATCGAGGACGAAGAAGGGCTCAGCACTGGGGTTGGACGCGTCTCTGAACTCGAGGGTCGACCGACAACAGCGCGAAAGCTCCTCCTCCACCCATACAAGCACCAACCCTGTGTAGTCAGGCCACCTGGACGATGCCTCGGCCAGGTCATCCCCCAACGCCGCAGAAGTACCGGGCCGATCCGGGGCGTCGACCGTCTCGACGTCCGCCTTCTACTTCCCCTTGTCAGAAGGAGGGTCATCGACGGTAAGGTCAATCACAGCCGGGGTCGACCCCTGCGGCGGGGCTAGTGTCTCGACAGTCAGCACCACCGCCTGTACGATGGACGGTGGCACAACCACCCCCTGTTCTGCCTCGACCGCCTGCTCCGTTGGCCGGTCCTACTGCGGCTGCGACTCCTGTCACGCCGATTGTGACTCTGGCTACGCCGCCTCTTGCCCTGCCTCTAGCGGGGCCTCCACCACCTTCCTTGACTTTTCAACATCCGCTCGCCCCACGTCGCGGACGGATGTTTCAGCCTCAGCGGCCTCGACGGTCGCCTGGATCGTCGTGATCGACCCAGGCTCTGACCCACCAGCGCCTGGCACCTCGAGCCTGGCATCGCCCGGGACTGCCTCAGCTAGCTTTGGCCCCCCACGCAGCGTCACCAGGACCAGCGACCTCCTGGGTGCTTGCCCCCGCCTGACAACCCGATGTAGTCCCGTTCCTGAGCCACTCCATCGTAGCCTGGCACCTCGTGACCCAGGCGGCGTCATCGGTCGGCGTCCGCATCATCAAGGCGGCGCCCAACCTGAGCACCTTGACGGGAGTCGGAGTCGCTTGCTCCACCTTGCGCTTATGGCTGAGCAGCAAACAAACGCGTCAGAATAAAGAACGAGATCACCGATGATGGAAAAGACAAGGCGAGATACTTACCCGGATATGGGAAGCAGGGGCCTAGACCCCGGCAAGCCCGAGCCACCCGACGGCACCTATGACGGCCCCACCGTTGAGCCTCCTGTCGATCAGGTGCTCCTTGGAGCCTGGGCTGACGGGGCATCGGAGGACCTCTGCACTGACGAGGCTATTTGGCCTCGGCTCCTTACGCCCGTCGACAGCGCCCTGGCCTCTGACGTCGACGCTGTTGCTCCGCCCGCTGACAGAGTCCGAGGCGATCGGGCTCGCGGGAGCGGCGCCACCGACCTCCCCTACGGGACCCCAGGCGAGGTAGCTCCCCTCTCTGAAGGACCCACTCGGGCCCTTCCCTCTTCTGGCTCTCCTTCCCCCTCAATGAGCGCCGAGACTTCCCTCGATGCTTGGGAAGTAGACCCCCCAACGGGCTCCAGCAGGGGCCGCACGTCGGGGAGGTGCGCCAGAAAAGTCGTGGTATCATACCGTGACCCGATGTCGTCGTCGCTGCCGTCTTCGTCCTCCCCCGAGACCATCTTGGAGGGAGACTCCTCGATCGGGAGCCCCTCGAGGCTCTGTTGGTAGTGGCATTTCTTCAACGCCTCGCACTCGAGGGTCTTCTCGACTTGACGCTTCTTGGCAGCGTCCTTCTCTTCCTTCTTCTGGGCCGCCAAGAGGCGTCTAGCCTCCCGAGCGGCCCGATCCTCCGGAACCGGCGGTCGTGACTCCTTGACCGCCGATAGATCCTACACAGAGGCCTCGACCAACTTAGTTGGGGGAATCAGGAAGCAAAAGGACTCAATACTGTCAAAAACAACACTTACCAGAGGCTCAAAACCTTGAGTGGGGCGCATCGGGACCTTGTCGATGTCCTCCTGCTTGAAGCTCCCCACCATCCACCGTGCACGCCGAGCGACCTCATCGAGGGGGAGGGACTCGTGCAACATCCGACTCCCCTCCAGCGACGCCTCCAGCATCATCTCATCGAGCCGGAGCCGGCGCTGCATCAGCGGCAGCACCCTTCGGCGGTGAAACACAGCGGCCACCATTCCCGCCATCAACCCGTGCTGATGAAGTCTCCTCAATGCGTCGAGGAGCAGCTGCAGTTTCGGCTTGTCCTCCTCGATGACGTCGTATGACCAGTTCTCCTCGCGCGACATCAGCACCCGATCGGAGAACCTCGGTAGCTGGTCGTTGTCGTTGCACAGGTAGAACCATCTGTCGTGCCAGCCGCTGTTCGACGAGATGAGCTGCGCTGGGATGTACTGATCACCTTAACCCGCCCGAACTTGGAGAGTGCAGCTCCCTGCATGCACTACACGCTGCACCCCTCGCCCGCCTGCCTTCTTGGTGAAATGCTCCGCCTTGAAGAGGTGGAGCCACAGATTCCAGTGTGGCTCCATCCCCAGGTACCCCTCGCAGACCGCAGCGAAAATGGCAACCTGCGAGATGGAGTTGGGGGCGAGATGGTGTAGCTCCACCTTGTAGTAGTGGAGGAGCGCCCACATGAAGTGGCTCGGTGGCACTCCGAGCCCCCTCTCATGGAAAGCCACGAAGCTTACCACGTATCCCTCTGGGGGCACCAGCTCTCGGTGGTTGGACGACGGCACCCTCTATTCCGGCTGGGTCCGGCTCGCCCTTGGTCGCAAGAGTCCGTCACAGACCAATGTTGACGGTCCTTAAGTACCAAATATAGTTATTAAATAAATAAAGAAAAGGATCCAAATACAACCAACACCTAGACTTAGGGTTTTATCTGACAGAATTCCACGAGTTTTGGTGTTTGTCTGTTTCTACAGGGGGTTATCAGAAAATATGGAGGAAAGGCCCACACATCGGGTTTACATAGAGATAATAACGTGTTCACCGATTTTCTATCATCCAGAAGACTCCAGAAGCCACGAGATTGAACGGGAGGCCGAACGGGCCTGGAGGCAGGGCGCCTGCTCTGCCCCCTAGGGAGGCCGCCCTGGACTGAGAGCCAATCAGGCTCCGTCTCGTGGATTATGCTCCACCGACCTAAGGGATCAAGGAAAACCATGCGATTAATGTCGGTTTGATCCGACGGCCCACGTTCACTTGAGGGGGCTATATAAGCAGGACCCCTGGCCCCTGGAGGAGGCACTCCCTCATTCTCATTCTTCAAACCATAATCTCAAGAGGAGAGTCTCTGATCAAGCCCTAGAGCCACCACATCAACTAGATCTCTAGTATAGCATAGCTACATAGGATTAGAACTAGAAGGAGTCAATCTTCGATTGGTTTCGGGATCTGTCAAGAGGATTCTTGGTAATTCCTCTACTGTTCTTCATTGTTCATCTTTGTTCTTCAATATTATGAATACAACTTTGTTCTATTTCAATATATTGATTATGACTATGCTCTACTTGTTTATGTTTGCAATTATATTGTTCTTAGTTTATCGTAGTTATACGCTTGGCTTAGTTAGATTGGAATTATATACATGTTTAGGATCGTATAGCGTTTATCCATTGGATCCATGGGTAAATGATAAATATTGTGTAGGCGTGGTGCTTAGACCATATTTATCTGCGATTGCACCTTATATGCCGGATCATGGGGTGGTCCGCGATGGTGACAGCTTCGTTGGTTCTTATATAGTCCCCCTCCCGTGTGTAAGGCAGGCAGAGCAACATTATTACGGGGGAGTGATTGCTATGTTTCTCATCTTCCTTGATAATATCACTATGCATGGGCGTAGTCCTTTCTCGCAATGATTGCCAAGTGTACTTGCACTGACTATGATATGCTAGACTTTATAGTTAAGAATAACTTAGGAAATATCCTTGTAGTTCGTCCTAATACCATGCTAATGACTTGCTAGAATATCTGTTGAGGTGCTTATCATTATTATATGTGGCTAGCTGATCAGATTAATTATCTTTGTCACCATTCATACTTTATCTATATTTTATGTGACACTTACCCCTGTATGCAAGAGATAGATGAATGCTCTCACTTATACATGCAATGATTGATACTCATTCCTATATTCCATTCCATAATCAACATTGATGTTAGTAATCCCTTCCCAGTGGTAAAAATATAAATAACGATACCTGGAATACTTCCCGGTTAAAATGCTACATCGGTATTAATCTGTGCGCTTGCAGATCCTATTTATTATTTATTTAGAAGAGCAGTTGCATATTTCAATACCGCGTCTCTCATGTCATGCTGGGGATGACAACTTGGCTTAAGTGGCATGAGGGATAGGTTCGGCATTTTTGGCGCCGTTATCAGAATTAGAAAACTAAGTCTACTTTTGGTAATGACGTTAAGAATGCCCAACAAGCATTTTTGGCGCCGTTGCCGGGGAAGGTTGATTTACTAACAAGGAATGAATACGGAATTTGAGTCATCATTCGCATCATTAAGTGATTGAGATCATCAATTCTCCCATACAGATTTA
The DNA here is from genome assembly GCA_022457205.1 of Saccharum spontaneum. NCBI lineage: Eukaryota > Viridiplantae > Streptophyta > Magnoliopsida > Poales > Poaceae > Saccharum > Saccharum spontaneum. The sequence goes on along the minus strand of CM039593.1, from coordinate 26,516,436 downwards.
CCCCTGTATTTTTCCATTCTTATTGTTTTGCAGGGTGATGTATGAATAGAGGACATCTTCCAGAAAATTTTGTTGACAACCCCGAAGCATTAATCAGAGGGGCAAGAGCCAAGCTTAAGAAGTCAACACTTCGACGCAACACTTCATCCAATTCAGAAGACCGCCGAAGTTTCATCCAGAATTTGTCAACAGAGTTCGCAGCCATGGCGAACAAGACGATCCGCGAGTTCTCAGCTCCCACTACGGACAACATCCGCACTAGACCTGCCGCGGCCATCGACAAGAACTTTGAGCTCAAGCCAGGGCTCATCAACATGGTACAAGCCAACCAGTTTTGTGGGAAGCCGCACGAAGATGCAAGTGCTCATCTCCAACACGTCCTGGAGATTTGCAGCACATTCACTTTATTAGATGTTCCCAGAGACGCCATACTACTTCGCCTTTTCCCATTCTCACTATTGGGGAGAGCGAAGCAGTGGTTCTACGCGATGAAGGACAAGAACACTACGTGGACACTCTGCTCTACGAACTTTCTGGCTAAGTTCTTTCCCATGGGCAAGACCAATGCTCTCCGTGGGAAGATTACAAGTTTTCAGCAACAACATAATGAATCCGTTCCAGAAGCATGGGAGCGCTTTCAAGATTACATCCTAGAATGTCCCCATCATGGAATGGAGAGCTGGCTACTTATGCAGACTTTCTATCATGGGCTCATCACTAGTGCTCGTGAGACCATGGATGCTGCAGCTGGCGCATTTCTATCACTCACCATACCACAAGCTACAGCCCTTGTGGAGAAGATGGCGTCCAACCAAAGTTGGAACGAAGAAAGGACTCAAACACGCAAGAAGGGTGGAGGTATGCACCAGCTCAAGGAGGTAGACATGCTGTCTGTAAAGTTAGACCTACTCATGAAAAAGCTCGATGACAAAGCTGGAGACAAAAGAGAAGTCATGAACGTCTACGACTCTCACATGACTTGTGAGGAATGTGGAGATACTGGACACTCAGGCAATCACTGCCCTGAGATGCTTGAGGATGCAAGGTACATCAACAACAACTACTACTACAACCGTCCTCAACAAAATCAAGGTTGGAATCAACAGAGGCCTAACTACTCAGGTAACTACTTAGGTAATTATCATGGTAATAACTCTTACAACAACAATAATAATTTTCCACCCCTGAGAGAGTTAGTGTCTAATCAAGGAAAGCTAATGGATAACTTGTCTAAGAAATTGGCATCCAATGATAAAATACTAGAAAACATAAATAATAGAATGGATAATTTCTCTACTGCCATCAAAAACCAAATTAGCTTTAATAAAATGATTGAATCTCAGTTAAATCAAATAGTTGCTGCTGTTCCTGCTACTAACCCCGGTATACCATCACAACCGGAAGGATTAGAATCTGCAAATCTTGTAGACATGTTTGATGTAGGTAACTATTGGAGTAATCCCGCTGTCGAAGTACATAATGACCTTCTGCCAGTCAAGAGAGGCGATCTAGGACGCCCCGTCATCCCGATCTCCATCGGCATGGTGGACTTCCCAGAAGCACTCTGCGACTTTGGCTCCAGCGTCAACATTATGCCCAGGGTACTCTATGAAAAATTCTTTACATATCCTTTATCAGAAACAACTATGTGTTTGCAGCTTGCAGATCGGACACTAAGCTTTCCTAAAGGAATATTAAAGAACATGTGTGTTCGAGTTGGTACCTCGTACGCTCCAGCTGACTTCGTGGTGATAGAGACCGGGTCTGATGAGAGGTCACCAGTTATTCTAGGAAGGCCATTCCTGAACACCTCGGGAGCTGTCATCTACGCCAGCACTGCGAAGATCAACTTCAACATCAAGGGGAGGAAGGAGACGTTTTCCTTCAAGAACAAGATTACACAAATCCCAGAGCAACCCCAACATGAACCAAGGAAGAGGACCAACAGGAGGAACAAGCAGAACAAGAACAACCAAGGATGGACCGAATCAGCTAAGATGGTCACTGCAGTTCAAGGAGGTCAAGATGGTCGACTCAAGTCGCCCTTCCTGAACAAGAAGGACGACCCAGGTATGCCAAGCATTGAGTGCTCAATCAATGGATACTCCTTTCAGAAGGCGCTCTGCGACACTGGATCAGGCGTCAACATAATGGCCACAGTCACCTATCAGCTCTTGTACGGTACCATGCCCTTAAAACCAACATACACTCAGCTCCAGATGGCAGATCAGACATCCCGAAAGGTCGAAGGTATAGTAACCGATGTCCCTGTTAAAATTAACGATCATTTTGTCCATACAGACTTTCAGGTCATTGACATGGGAGACGACGAGTACAATCCACCCATCATCCTAGGAAGACCGTTCCTAGGCACCGTCAAAGCAATCATCTACATTGGAACCGGAGAAGTCCATATGCATTTCCCCTCTGAGAAGGTATGCCGCTACTTTAATGACCCTAACTATATAGTTGAAGATTCTAAGCAGGTCAGGACAAGAAGAAGGCGACGTAACCGTAACCAAAGGAGGCAAACCATCAAGGACGTATGGGCAGACTATGAAGGAGAGGTCATAAGGCCCGAGGATACACAACAGGAGACCGAAGCACCAAGTTAGGTATGGAAAGCGAAGACAGTTACACAAGAAGAGGAGGCGCTACCGGAACCACCGTCTACGTCACCCAAATCCCAGGACAACTAAGAAGAAAAGAAGTCCTGTTCGGAGGACTTAAAAACACCGAACGCCATGCCAAGAGGTAAACTTGGTAGTTATCATTTTCCCTTTAATTATTGCTTAGTTAATCATGTTCATTCTGTCTTAAAAAAATGTTAAAACAGTAAGCCCCATGTGAGTATGCGAGTGGCATAAAACTCATAAGTACATTCACTGTGGTGGCATAAAAAAATAATAATATATATTTTTTCTGTTCTATAAAAATGAAAATAAAAATAGAGAGTGACATTTATCAAGGAAGCTCAAACATGATAAAGGCTAGATATTTATGCTAACGCTTAATCAAGTTCCACGAAGCTTTGTTGTCTATTGGAGCTCCACAGAATTCAGGAAGACTAGCAGATGGAGGACATCCTAATCGCTGTCAGGGTGCTGCCGACATTCAAATACACTGCACCTGCTAGCTACATCAGAAGAAATTACGTCAAGATCCAGCTTGGGGGAGAGCACCCCCATTTATCCCGATAAGTATTTTTATCTACAGTTATACCTATGCTTTATTAAAATAAAAAGATGCATAATCATGAAAACCCAAATAAATATTTTGTGTTTATATATATTTGCTTAGTTTAATAAATAAATAAAGTAGCTATGCTAAACTGAATCTTGAAAATAAAACTCTAGCATGGATATGATGAATAGTTGCTCTGCCTAATTTTCAAATTTGTTCTCTCTCTAGTTTAGAGATGCTAGAATTCTGGAGAATTTTATCTTTGAAAATCTTTAAAATGTTGCATGATGAGTTCCTGTATGATGAGAGTTTAAATTCCTACCATAACCATATATACATGCTTGTTAGATTAAGAGCCGCACTTTTACTACTTACTGCTTATGGGCATTGAGTGTGGTCGAGCTGTATAGACCCTTAGGAACTTGTCATGTGGTTAAAATCAAGATTCACTTGCACGTTCACTCATACATGCTGCTTCTACTCCGGAAGTACGCATCCACATATATCCACTCATTTCCATCTCTAGATTCACCCAAAATTATTCTACTCCTGACTCGGGAGAGAATAGCCAAAAATATTATCTCATTCCTGTTATTCCCTGTGAAGTTAATGCTCAAGTCATTTCTACTACCACTTGCTATATTTTCAAAAGAGGGAGATTACTCTAAAAAAAATAAAAATATAAAAACGAGGAAATAAAAAGGAGCAAGTGCTCGGAACTTCGAAGAAAGAAAAAGTGAGACGAGAGGTAAAAATGGACAAGTGTCCGACAGTAGAATTAGAGGTACAAGATACCCACCTGAGAGAAAAAAAAGAGAAAAAATAAATAAATAGAGCATCTCATTCCCCTCAAAAGTTTTAAAAAGCAAGAAAGGTATGTATTCCCTCAAAAAGAGCATTAGACTTTTGTTATCACCATACACCACTCATTCACCACACATGCACATCTTGATTTGACTTATTGACTTGTTTCTCTGGATCCATGGTTTGACTATGCAATAAATGTTCTATGAGTATGTATACTGTATCTCCCACCTATGAGCTCCAGATATCAAAGCCTTATTAGAGTAGGGTGAGAGAGAAGGCAATGTCACTACGCCTTATACCATAAATACCACATACTTTGAGAGAGAAGGCATATACCATTACTGCCTTGGTAAGGATCCAGAAATACCACAAAAGAGAGACCCGAGAAAGTCATACAAGGAATCTCTGAGTTTTATTTGAAAAATTTGCAAAAACTCCAGAGCTATAGCTGATCAAGAATAAGAGACATGGCGTTTGACTAGACCGTTCTATCTTTTAATCACTCAAGATGCAGGTGACGGTTGCAAGATCCATGGTGAAAGGAAAAATGAGTAAGTTTTAAGTCTTGACAGTTTACTCTAACTCAGGGATGAGACCTTATTTAAAAGCATATGTACCGTCAACGTTCAAAGGCGTTGCAGCAACTTCTGATCCATAATGAGTCTATCCTTGCTCAGGGACGAGCAAGAGGTAAGCTTGGGGGAGTTTGTTGACGGTCCTTAAGTACCAAATATAGTTATTAAATAAATAAAGAAAAGGATCCAAATACAACCAACACCTAGACTTAGGGTTTTATCTGACAGAATTCCATGAGTTTTGGTGTTTGTCTGTTTCTGCAGGGGGTTATCAGAAAATACGGAGGAAAGGCCCACACGTCGGGTTTACATAGAGATAATAACGTGTTCACCGATTTTCTATCATCCAGAAGACTCCAGAAGCCACGAGATTGAACGGGAGGCCGAACGGGCCTGGAGGCAGGGCGCCCGCCCTGCCCCCTAGGGAGGTCGCCCTGGACTTAGAGCCAATCAGGCTCCGTCTCGCGGATTATGCTCCACCGACCTAAGGGATCAAGGAAAACCGTGCGATTAATGTCGGTTTGATCCGACGGCCCACGTTCACTTGAGGGGGCTATATAAGCAGGACCCCTGGCCCCTGGAGGAGGCACTCCCTCATTCTCATTCTTCAAACCCTAATCTCAGGAGGAGAGTCTCTGATCAAGCCCTAGAGCCACCACATCAACTAGATCTCTAGTATAGCATAGCTACATAGGATTAGAACTAGAAGGAGTCAATCTTCGATTGGTTTCCGGATCTGTCAAGAGGATTCTTGGTAATTCCTCTACTGTTCTTCATTGTTCATCTTTGTTCTTCAATATTATGAATACAACTTTGTTCTATTTCAATATATTGATTATGACTATGCTCTACTTGTTTATGTTTGCAATTATATTGTTCTTAGTTTATCGTAGTTATACGCTTGGCTTAGTTAGATTGGAATTATATACATGTTTAGGATCGTATAGCGTTTATCCATCGGATCCATGGGTAAATGATAAATATTGTGTAGGCGTGGTGCTTAGACCATATTTATCTGCGATTGCACCTTATATGCCGGATCGTGGGGTGGTCCGCGATGGTGACAGCTTCGTTGGTTCTTATATAGTCCCCCTCTCGTGTGTAAGGCAGGCAGAGCAACATTATTACGGGGGAGTGATTGCTATGTTTCTCATCTTCCTTGATAATATCACTATGCATGGGCGTAGTCCTTTCTCGCAATGATTGCCAAGTGTACTTGCACTAACTATGATATGCTAGACTTTATAGTTAAGAATAACTTAGGAAATATCCTTGTAGTTCATCCTAATACCATGCTAATGACTTGCTAGAATATCTGTTGAGGTGCTTATCATTATTATATGTGGCTAGCTGATCAGATTAATTATCTTTGTCACCATTCATACTTTATCTATATTTTATGTGACACTTACCCCTGTATGCAAGAGATAGATGAATGCTCTCACTTATACATGCAATGATTGATACTCATTCCTATATTCCATTCCATAATCAACATTGATGTTAGTAATCCCTTCCCAGTGGTAAAAATATAAATAACAATACATGGAATACTTCCCGGTTAAAATGCTACATCGGTATTAATCTGTGCGCTTGCAGATCTTATTTATTATTTATTTAGAAGAGCAGTTGCATATTTCAATACCGTGTCTCTCATGTCATGCTGGGGATGACAACTTGGCTTAAGTGGCATGAGGGATAGGTTCGGCATTTTTGGCGCCGTTATCAAAATTAGAAAACTAAGTCTACTTTTGGTAATGACGTTAAGAATGCCCAACAACCAACTCCTCCAGCTTCCTCTCCATCACCGAGGAATGAGCCCACACGTCCGCAGGAAGGATCTGGCTCTTGCCCGCCATGGTTGTTGGAAAACGGCGCGCGGCGGCGACAAATGAAGAAGCAACGGCGGCGGTGGACGGCGGCTGAAGGGCGCACAAAGTGCAAAGAAGGCAAAGACGCAAATGGCTTGTAGGGGGTATACGAAACCCCGGGCCTCACACTTATACCCCGATGGAAGGCCAACGGGTGGGCGAAAAGATAGGAACAATTTCCGCATTCAATGACCTTACCTAACCGCTCCCTCGAAACCCGCAAATAGGGGCACGTGTCCGCCGTTCACTTCGTAACCGACGCACCACGCCACCCACTACCGCACCAATATCGCTTCCCCTCCTAAAAAGATGCACCCCCAAACGGGCCGGAAGAAGATCCATAGACGGATATTGCCAGACGATTGGGTAACGGGCTCTGAGCCCGATGTAAACCTCGAGGGATCGAAAGTTGGCCCTCGACCAGGGTTCGACAGCTGCCCTCAAGTAACGAAGCCAGGGACAAGTAGGGACGCACCCGTACAAGGCCAGGGCTCGAGCCACGCTCTCGAGGCGTCCCCAGACGTATTTGAGGCTAAAAGAGAGGTCGACAGAGGAATCCCCTCGGAGGGAGGCATCGAGCCCTCGGATCCTATCGCAAGGAACCGAGATCCACATGACTACTCTTTGGCATTTTTGAGAGCGCCTCCGTGGCTGCTAGCCGACTCCTATCGAATGGAGCACGGGCTCCCACTCGAATTCCCCGTTAACAGCTCACCGGAGACCGTCGGAACTCGCCCGACGAGGGTAGTACGACGTTCCCCACCCCTCCTTTTTCCTAAAAAGGGAGCGTGAGGGTCGAACGATAAAAGATGACCAAGACTCTGATCGACCTCGTGCGCACGAGGCTCGGGGGCTCGACCACAGAAAGCCAAACCTCAAACGAAAGAGGACAAAACACATCATGATACGAGAGCATTCCTCGATAAAACATACAAAAGACCTCGGAGGAGTCAAAACACTCCACCGAGGCCTCGAGGGCTACACCCGGCGGGTGCGCTCGCGCGCACCCGCTGGAAAAGGCTACGACGCTATGACTCCAGTTCATGACCCGCTGAGCCTCTGAGAGAGTGACCCACACTCACCCAAAGGCTCAGGGGCTACTGTCGGGTACCAAAAACAAGGGGTAACCACAATCAACGATTAAGAAAAACAAAACCACGCCAAAACCGCTACCCACAAAAAATGGGATGAGCCGAAATAGCGAATGAAACACCTCGACCACGCTCCGACTCGTACGAGGCACGCTCGACAGGATGCCTCAACCATGTTTCGACTCGTACGAGGCTCGCTCGACAAGATGCCTCGACTACCGAGAAATCTCCGACTCGCACGACCAGGGGTCGGGCCACTCGACCCACCTTATTCACCAACTCTGAGACAAAAGTCAGAGCATTTAATGTGACTACCAACCACTTCCTACCTTCATGGCTACAACAACAACCGGCATGGGAGCAGTACCGGTGTCAAATCTCACTTTTTACTGCCATCCTAGGATGGAAGGTGAAAACCTATCACTGTACGCGCGATACCATGCACTATTTCGCCATTGATCACCCTCGAGGGAGAATACGACAAGGACCGTACCCCGCGATCCTAGGGACTCGGCCTTATCCGTTCACCATCGATCCACCTCGACCCGTCCTCGACCCAGCCTCGACCCACCGACTGTCGAAACAAGAAAGCAAGGCTTGTGTGACACAGGACCCGAAGTCTTTTCACCGTCTCATCCTCTACGTCACCATGGTGTCCGGGGATGGCCAGCCATTCTCGGGGCACGTCGCTACAACAGCCTCCACAGCGATCGATAAAACTTCACCTCAAAGGCACCCCCGGTGTCCCTGCCTCCTCTTACCCTATAAAAGGGCAGGCAGGGGGCTCAACAAAAGGGGGCGAACGATGGATGACAAAAAACCAGTCACCATCTCACCATAGAAGATCAACATCTCAAGCAATCTCCTTTGTACTCTCGCTTTTTCTCTGAGACCTGGGATCGGTTCCCTCTCTCACAACTTATAACCCCTACGTAAGCACTTAGGTGCAAGGAAATACAATACTCCCCCCTTCCTGCGGGACGTAGGGCCTTCTTTTGCCCGAACCAGGATAAACCTCTGTGTACTCTCCTTACATCACCATCCATATTAGGGACAAGCAGCATTGATTCACTCGTTGGCTTAGGACCCTCACAGGACCAAACGCCGACACCATTGTTTTAGATATATCAAACACTTGTCTATTTTTTCTCAACTTTCTTTTTTTCTTCTCTTTTTTATGAAGCATGCTACTTTTCTACAACAAAACTTTTGAGAGATAACAACAAGATCTTGGAGCATTTACTTGGTGGATATCCTGTAGGGCATATTTTGTGTGTTTACTCCCAATGTAGGAGTAAAATATTTTTGGTTGGATCTAAATGGAATGACATGTTTATGCATCTACCCCCGGTGTAGTAGTGCATAGGTGGGTGGTGTATATGTGATCTTGATTTTTAAGAGCATGACAAACCTCTCATAAGGCATTAACAATTCTTGACTAAATTCAATGCAAAATAAGCAGCATATATTAGTGCAAGTTTTTTAATTTAAATATCATATATGTCTCTAATAGGAATTCAAGTTTTGTCATACAGGAGCTCATCATGTAAGATTTTTATTATTTTTAAAAGATAAATCTCTAGAACTCTAGTATTAGTTGGAACAAGATAAATAGTAGCTCAGACCTTTTCATATCATATCCGTCAATTAACTAGACTTAGATCAAGCATATGCAACCCACGAGTTTCAAGTTTAGAGTAAATTTTTATATCAAAATAGTCATATCTAAAATTCAGGAAAATTCAAGACTGAAAACTAGGTACTTGAAAGGAATTATAACAGAGCAACTATTTATCATTTCCATAGCAAGAGATTACCTCATAGTCCCTTTATTTAGCTCTTAAAAACCAAACTTAAAGAAAACTAAACACACCTTTTTATTTTGTTTTCAAAATTTAAGATTACACCTTAACAATATATATAAATAGATAACATAAATTTTTATTTTGTTTTAGTTTGTTATGCATCTTTTTATTTCTTTAGCAAAACTTCAAAAATAGTAAAAACTAAACAGAAAAGAAATACTTAGCTAGATATATGGGGGATGCTTCTCCCCTAAGCTGAATATTGATGTGGTCTTCCTTAGAGTGGTTCTAGCAGCAGAAGTCTTTCTCATCCATTTGGAAGTTGGGTTCCTTATGCAGTGAGTGTAGCAGCAATCTAGGAAGATGTACTTCGGGTGAATAAAGATGACCGGGTGAACTTGTTCTTGATCATATGTATCATCCTACAAAATACTTCAACAAGAACACCAAAAACTCATGGCACGAATTAAGAAAAGAGGTTAGCGGTCAGCCGTTCAGAGGTTAGTTATTCTTGTGGGGTTAAACATTTTTTCTAATTGACAAACTTTAAGCAGGATGTCTGTCTACTATTTTGGATTTTCTTATTTATAATGCAGAAAAGAAAATATATATGTATGGTATTTTTAATTTTTATACCACCATAGTGAATATTCCTACAGGTTTTACACACTGTAAAATTACTCACATGAGGCTTTAGGATTTTAAAATGCAACAATAAGATTTTTATTTTCTTTTCTAAATGCAATGCTAATATAGAAAAGTACATATGCTAAAGTAAAATAATTCATGTAATGCTAAATGTAAATATGGATAACTACCGATGTTACCTCCTGACAAGGGTTCAGATTTTTAAGCCCTCCAGACAAGACTTTTTCCAATCTTATTCATTCCTTGGGTGCATTATTCGGTCTCGGGGATGGAGACCTTGATGGTTGCACCTCTTGTGATATTGACACAGACGATGTCACCTTTTTCTTCCAACTTGCTTGGTTTGTGGGCTTGACTTAGGCGGAATAGGTTCATCTTTCATAGGTTCTTCAGGTTCTTTATTTTCTTCCCATCCACTCTTCAGGGGTTGATTCTTTTGTTAGAATGATCGATGTCTCCTCTGAAGCCTGATGAAAGCAACGAAACACGCAAAGCCCCCTACCTGGCGCGCCAACTGTCGGTGTTTCGAACTGCCGACGAGTAAATTTGTATTGCACGTTTGCCCTGGATGCTGTGCTAAGAGGACACAAGGGTGTATATTGGTTCGGGCAGAATGTCCCTATGTCCAGTCGCTGCTATTCGTGTTACTAGCACTGAAGTTTGCAGTAGAGGTTACAAACGGACGAGAGAGGGATGAGATCCCAAGTCTCTGGTGAAGTGGAGTTGAAGTGCTTGAGATTTCTTGAAGGACTCTAGAGAGCTTGAGAGTGTTAGAAAGATTTTGAAGAAGAAAGACCTTGCGCGTTGGTGCTCCTAGCCTTCCCTTTTATGGACTAAGGGAAGGACTTGGGGTACACGAGAGAGAGAAAAAAGAAAAAGAAGAAAGAGAAAAGATCAAGAGAAAGGGAACCCTGGGGCTGTGTCGCCCTTCTCCTCTGTAGGTGGGTCTTGCTGGTGTTGGGGACGACATTGGAGGTGTGCGCACGTCATGACCCTGTCCGTCACTAGTGCTATAGGCAGGCACCGCTGCCCCGTCATGGCACCCCGTCCCGTCTCGGCATGCGGTATGGTCAATAGACCCCCTCAATAGGAGTCACACGGGGATTTAAGCAGCATAGAGCTGGTCCGCCTGGCATTGTTGGAGACGTGAGTGCCCAAGTATGGCCTGTCGTGTAATACCCTAGGTGTTAGGCTTACATTTTGGCTCTTGCATTGCATGAGCCTAAGCGTCATTTGTTCATATATGAGCATGGAACATATGTATGCACTAGTGAAACATATGGAACATACTAGTGCAACATGTGAAACATGTATATATGGAATGTGCTTGAAACATCTCCTTGAAACATATGCAACATACCTTGCTATTCTGTGTTTCAATGTGTGTATGTTTGGTGCTCATGCCTAGTGATGCAAGTGAGCGTTGATGTCACTTCTTTCATGTGTCTCACGTCACTCTCTATCTATAGTGATCCCTAGAAAAGTTTTATAAAGTTTGGAATCAAAAGTCACATGAAATAATAAGTCATGTCTTTGTTTCAATGACTTTACCAAGTGTTGGAATTGCGCCGTTAAGTGAATGGAATTTTGGACCATCAAATAAACCTTGCAAACTTGCCCAAAGGACTCTAATTGAACTTTACAATAAAAGTCATGAAGGGTTCGTGTTGAGCAAACGTCAAGAAAATACCTCAATCGGCCTAAAACTCTAGTTTGAGCTTTTATCATGATGCTGCGTTGACTAAGATGAAAGAATGATTTCTGTTCAAGATACAAGGTTTGACCTTAAACAAGAGCTATAGTTTAAGTTGAATAGAACAACTTTTGTTTAAGGACCAAGACCTAGTTAAGCCTCTAGAATAGCCAAACAGTGGGTCCAAGTTTGAATCCCGAGCTGTTTTCTGGAACCCTGAAATTTGGCTGTAATGACTGAAATTCCACTTTCAGTTTCTATGTAGCTACATTGGGGAATTAATATCTTGCAAACCGAGATGATCCAGCCCAAGGTTCCTTAAGCAATATTGTTGTCCTCATATAGCTCTACCATGTTGACCACAGTGCCTCAAGTTAATGTGTGATGCTTAAAGGGTTAGAAGGGGGAGAATAATGCAATTTCAGTCGCCTTGCTTTTGGACTATAGAATCCGGTTTTGAGGTACCCTCCTTTGGAGCTTTATATCTCTCCAACCATGCCAAATTATACTTTGATCCTTTAACCAAAGTTGGAGTACTCTTATAGCTCTACAACTTCTATAGTGAAGTTTTTGCAAATACCAACCGGATTAGGAGTTGAAGTGGGACAAAAATGGTGTTTTAGTTGTAATTTCGTGGTAGTATTAGTAGCTCCTTCAGAGTTTGAACTACTGCTGTGCTCATCATGGTTGACCGCACGCAAGGGTCTGCTGCCGTGTGGCCCGACGCTCATTCACATGTTCACCACGTCGCCGCGCACGTCGACTTGGAGAAGCCGAGCGCCCTCCCTTCTCTCTCGCTCTCTCATTCACTGTCCCTCGGTTCACCCTCTCTCTATCTCATTCTCGCTTGCTTGCAACCGAGCAGAGCATTACCGCCGCTCGTCCTCTACCGCGCCACTGCTCACCCCAAGCCAAGCGCCGCCGTCACATCCGCCTCGAGCTCCTCTGTGTAGGGCGTTGCTCGCCGTCCCATGCACCGCCGCCTTGGTCGCGTGGCCACCTGCAACCCGGGTTGCCGGAGCCACCACCACTGAGGGCCACTGCCTCCATGGCCGACTAGCCTCGGGCCACCGTGGAGCAAGACAAGGGTGCCCGCGGGTCTTAGGGTGCTTCCCCGCCACTTCCCCGACACCGGCATGGCCTCCCTTCGCCGCAAACAACGAGCTCTGATGACCTCCCTCTGTTGAATCCCATCAAGGGCGTTATGCAGGAATTTGAAGAAGGAAAGGGGCCTATCTGCGAACTCTATGACTCAGATGAATACTGTCATTTGGTCCTTTTTGTTTTAGTTTTACTGGATCTTTGGAAATTCATAGTAAATTGTAGAAAAATCCAAAAATAGCAAATGAGGACTTTTTAGAATCCTTATGAAATTGTCTATGTTCTAGATCTATAATATGTCCTATTTTAGTTTAAAGTTTTAGTTGTAAAAATAGATTTATGCAACTAGGTGTTGAATTCTAGTTGGATCTGTTATTTTTAATAATTGCAAATATAGAACTCCAAATGAAATGAAATTTTTGTGAATGTTACTCTTGTTATGTATGATGTCTGGTAAAAATTTTAGGATTTTAGGCTTGATAGATTAAGAGATATGAAAAATAACAAATGCCATATGTTGCTTTGCTTCTATTTTGGATAGTTCTACTTGTATGCATTGTTTGGCTCAGTTAAGTTATGAATCATGCCTTGTTGATAATAAATGAGTTGTAGTAATTTTTATAAGCTTTTCAAAAAGCTAGAGAGCATAATTTTTTGTTAAGTATGTGTTCAACTATAGTTGTTAAAAGTACTGTGATAGTTTTTGCCCAAACCCAAATAGGGTTGCTTTGTGTGCCATGTGTGACCTTGTTAGTAGCAGAATTAGTTCTAGATTTTATAACAAAGTTGTTCACAATTTGTTAAGCTTTCCAAAAATTCTAGAACCATATTTATTGGACATGTGGAACTTAACTTATAGCTGTTTAAAGTAGCATATCAGTTTCTGTTCATGTTTTGGATAGAGATGTCTTCCTTAGTTTAATTGACCTTGTTAACTATGAAATCATCTTAAGGTGATAATAAGAAAGTTGTAGGTAACTTTATAAGCTTTCTAGAAAGTTAAGAATTATGTTTGTTGGAGGTCTAGAACTCTAGTTATGCTTCTCTGCAGTTCCTATAAGTTTCTATCCATAGTTGTGCCTCTACTTTTTGGGCTGGATGTGTAGTATTACTTGTACAACTAGTTTTATGGTGTAAATGATGTTTACTGTGGTTTTGGTAAATACAAAAGTTGTACTAATTATCTTTATCTTCCTTGTGTTAAATTTTCATGATCCCAGGTCTGAGAGTTTAGGAGTTGCATGCTTAATAAATCCACTGTCAGATTTTGATTATATTTTGTGCAGACTTGAAAGATTGGCATGTTTGGTCATGATAACTTGGGAATCATTCTGAGATGATTGAAGATGAAATGTAGATAATTCCCTAAGCTTTCTAGAATGTCTTGTTTCCCATTTGGATTTATAAAACTCCAGATATGATTGATTTATGAAGCTACCGTTTGCAAGTCCAGAAATTGGCATATTCCAGTTATAGTTGTTGCTTCACCTTGACTTGCTTTGCATATTGCTAAGTGTGGTTCACGTCCTTAGTAATTAAGTTAAATACACCTGAGATCATGTGGAACTTGTGTGCCATGCTGAGTGTGCCCTCTTTGCTATCTTAGCATATTGGTTTGTGTGATGTTAATTAAGCAAAGTGATGTGCTTAAGTGTCTTTAGTATAACCTTGTACTTGCCTTGATTAGTGTGTGATGCATCATCTATTGTATTTTCATGTATTCATACACTTGCATCTTGCATCTCATCTAGGTACGCTAGATGCACCACGTGAAGGACATGATGTGGAGCTGAACTCGAAGATGGTGTTGGTGGATCCATCCTGAGGATGGAAGGACCCTAGAGTGCATGCCTGGAGTGGAGACATCGTCAATACGGTGCAAGCTAACTTGATTGATGTCAGATCACAGGCAAGCTCTGGAGCATTATAAGTCTCCTAATTTCTAAAATACAATTAAGTACTATATTATATATATTGTTGCATTAAGTTATAGGTGTTGGATGAAAACACTTGCTGCATATGAACCCTATCCTTGTCTAGAAAGTATACCATCAATCCTATGTAGCTCAGGATCGAGTAGATGCTTAGCCCTGCTTTAAGCAATAGAAGTTGGGTGATTTTCTGTCACTTGCGAGCTATAGGAATATATTGTTGCATTAAGTTATAGGTGTTGGATGAAAACACTTGCTGCATATGAACCCTATCCTTGTCTAGAAAGTATACCATCAATCCTATGTAGCTCAGGATCGAGTAGATGCTTAGCCCTGCTTTAAGCAATAGAAGTTGGGTGATTTTCTGTCACTTGCGAGCTATAGGAATATACATTTACACGGTTGACTATATTTGCTATCATGGAAAAAAACTTGGTATAATATGAATGAAGACCGGGCGGAGGCTTATAGAGTGGTAGGCTTACAGTGACTCTGTCTGTGTCGCTTAAGGACCGATTCTTGAAGAATTTCTTTATCATGTTGAACGCATGCCTCTCTCTTAGCTGGCCAGACTCGAGTGTCTCTAACCGCAAATCCGAGTAGCTCAACTCAGGCCAAGAGTCGGCAAGTATAAAGTATGCCTCGGAAGGGAGCCGTATGTGTGAGTCCAAGGGCAGGTGATTTAAAAGTCTTGATCGTTCTGGCAGAAGGGTAATCCCTGAGAGTACTGGTGCTGACCAAACCCACGAAGTTGGTTCTTGAGTTGTTCCAAAGGTGACCTAATGCTCCCCGACGGGAGAAGTCATGGGTGAGAGTTAGGAATACCCCCTTAGCTGAGTTGTAATTCGATTCGAGTCGTCGTCTCTCACCAGTTAGTGAGAACTTGATGGGAGTATCTCCAAAGTAGATACACTAAATAATAAGATGGTTCAAGAATGATGATATGATGGCCTTATTATACCTGCTATGGTTAATATTGTTTGCTCCTAATAAAGTGAGTGCTCTAGTACATGTGCTAATATAAATGACAGGTTAATGATTATTAACATGATGCTAAGCTTTAAATGGTTACTTATGTTATGCCAGCTTTTATGCAAAATGTTGTCAAGTCCATTTTATATAAGCCTATCATGATCCTTGGTGTCACTTTATTTCTGGTTTATGACGGGTAAGTCTAGTTGAGTACCTTCTCGTACTCAGGGTTTATTCCCACTTGTTGCAGGTTGTAATGTATCATGGATACTGCAGGAATTGGATGGCTCCTGCCATAGTAGCGGAGTGTGATCATGGGCATAATCATTCTGAGTTATCTTGTCTCTAGTGTTTTTTATGGAAGTTGACCTTGGTACTGGTATATATTTGAAATAAGAGTAATGTTAGTTTTAAATTACTTTGCTTCCGCTACTTTTCAACTTAAGTTGTAATAACTCTGTTGAATTTCGATCTATTTTGAATTACTTGTGAAATGGATGTAGCATGTGGCTTGTTATATTGAATCTCTACGATCTTGACTTGTATGTTGGTTGGATTGAAATCCCTCATAATTTCGTTGGACTACTAGAGTTATATGGACTCAAGTATGAGAATTTGATCACTCTGGTGATCGTTTTTGTACTTGTGCTCTTATAATTTAGACGGTTCCGTGACATGTCGCGGCAGCTGGTCACGTCGGGATGCGTTCGCCCCCTCCTAGCGTTAAGGGCATAGTCCCGGGCCCACATCCCGCGTCCGTAGTGATTAGGGGCCATATGGGCCCTTGCGGGAGCTCGCGCCCCCGCCCAAGGCCAAGTCCACAATCCTTAGGTCGGGCAAGGCAAAATCCCCTCTAGGGGGCCGGGTGAGACGGATCCTGCGCCCCTACAGTTGACGAGGCGAAGCCTCTCCCTAGGGTGTCGGACGTGGCTGGGCCTGCACCCTGAGGGTCGGGCAAGGCGGAGCCTTACCCCGGGGGGTCAGACGTGCCCGGGCCTGCGCCCTCAGGGTCGGGCGAGGTGGAACCCACACCCTCGGGGTCGGGCGAGGAGGGAATTTTTCCTTAGGGTCAGATGATGCCGTAGCCGCGCTTTTAATCGTCTAGGCGAGTAAGTGTTGATGACCATTAGCTTCTTTTCTCCGGGTACTCTAGTATTAGTATGCGACAACAATCATACCCCAAACAATGACAACCTGACCATTGTGTACTTGAGATTCAAGGTATCACACCTTCAATAGCTTTGGTTGACTCCTATTAATGGGGGTTGACTCATGATGCGAATCGCTTCATCAGGCAAATTGAGCAACTTGATCCTTGATTCTAGTTCGTCGAAGTCCTTCCAAGGGCTCGATAAGGTGCTTCACTGATGGTAAAAAATAAGAGCCTCTATTGTAATGAATCGGGTCATTACACTTGTCATGGCAACTATCGAGATCTGTAGCTTAGTTACCATCAAATGGTTTTGGGAAAGATTCAGACCTAGTCCATGATGACAAGGTTAAAGAAACTCCCAAATGGAAGCCACCACCGCCTGAATGCTACAAGATTAATTTTGATGCCTCTTACTTCCAAGAATCTGGTAATAGTGGATGGGGCTTTTTTATGAGAGACGAGGATGGACATGTTCTTGAGGTGGGTGTTGGAAAACTGCAGCACCTGTTAGGCTAAAGATCCTGTAGAGAGCAGTGCACCTGGGGATGCCCAAAATTATTCTAGAGACAGATTCTTTAAACCCTGGTGAAGCGCTTAGGACAAAAGCGTTGGATACGAGTCTATGTGGGGCTATGTTGAGGCAAATTAGAATTTTACTAATGTATGATTTTTTAAATTGTTTAGTCTCAGCTTGTAGCAGGTGTTGTAATCACTAATCAGGTACTCCCTCTATCTAAATTATAAGTCATTCCAAGAATTTTGGAGAGTCAAAGCATCTCAAGTTTGACCAAAATTATAGAAAGAATTATAAAGATATATGAAATCAAATAGATATATTATGAAACTATAATTAATGAAGAACTTAATGTACTTAGCTGGTGTCATAAATGTTATTATCTTATTATATAAGGGGGTGTTTAAATCCAGGGCTAAAGTTTAGGGGTGTCATATTGAGGTGTCACATCGAGTGTTCAAATAGCAATAATAAAACAAATTACAGAAGTCCTAAGAATCCACGAAACGAATTTATTAAACCGAATTAATTCGTCATTAACACATATTTACTGTAGCAACACATTGTCAAATCATGAAATAATTAGGTTTAAAAAATTCGTCTCGCAAATTAGTCGTAATTTGTGCAATTAGTTATTTTTTTAGTCTATATTTAAACATACGATGTGATAGGGACTAAACTTTAAGGGAGGAACTAAATAAGACTTAAATTTAGTTAAACATAAGATACTTTTACTCTTCAAGATTTTTGCAATGACTTATAAATTGGGATGAAGTAGCAAATAGTTTAGCTACCTTTGGTGCAGGTTTGGCAGTAGATGATTCAAACATATTTTTTTGGACCATGCACTGAACTTTGTATCTCACCTGGGCCTTGTTTAGATCACCTCTAAAAGTTAGAATTTTTTCACTCTCTCTCCATCACATCAATGTTTGGACGCATGCATGGAGCAGTAAATGTAGATAAAAAATAACTAATTGCATAGTTTAATTGTAAATCACGAGATGAATCTTTTGAACCTAGTTAGTCTTAATTGAACAATAATTGTTAAATACAAACGAAATGCTATATTCCAAATTTTTCTAACTTCTTCGATCTAAACAAGGCCCTGATTTCCAGTGATAAGCCTTAAACCAATGTACTATGATGGAAGCACTTATTTCCATGTTAAAAAACCCCAAAAAGACAACTGACGTAAAGGTATGTACAATGGCGGAAGCCAGAGTTGAAGGAGCGTGAGGCCTTGTTTAGTTTCTTCCTACGAAGTTTAATCCCTATCCCATCGAATGTTTGACACGTACATGGAATTTGAAATATAGACTAAAAACAATAATTAATTGCACAAATTGCGTCTAATTTGTGAGATGAATCTTTTAAGCGTAATTAGTCCATGATTTGACAATATAATGCTACAGTAAATATATACTAATGATAGATTAATTTGGTTTAATAAATTCGTCTTGCGGAGTACTGAGAATTTCTATAATTTATATTTTATTATTATTGTCAAAATACTGTCAAAAACGCCCCCGTACGACGCTCTAACGTAACAACCGACCTGGCACCCTCAATTTTACACCCTACGTTTAAACAAAGCCCCCTGCTTGGGAAGCGCGACTGCGCCAGCACCACTCCCCCTTCCGTCAAAAAATCCCAAACCCTAGACGAAGCAGCCCAGTCGCCCCTCCACCTCCCTTACCAGGCCGCGATGATGCAGATGCTAGGTCTCCGCGGCTCGTCTAAGGACCGTGGCCGCCGGGGCGACGCGTCCCCGTCCTCGTCCTCCGCTGCAGCGGGGACCACAGGGACCCCGCGCTCGCGGTGGATCCCGGCGTCGGCATCGTCGCCGCGCTCGCCGTTCGCGGCGGAGGCGGGCGGCGAAGGCGGGGGCGGCCGGCCACTTCGGCTGGTGTACTGCGACGAGCGCGGCCGGTTCCGGATGGACCCAGAGGCCGTGGCCGCGCTGCAGCTCGTCAAGGGACCCGTCGGGGTCGTCTCTGTCTGCGGCCGCGCGCGCCAGGGGAAGAGCTTCATCCTTAACCAGGTTCGCCTTCCCTCTCTCGCTGTGGTCGAAAGCTGGTTTGGCATGATTTCAGTTCCATTTGGAGCTCGAAGGAAACATGAAAATTTTGTGGGTTTTGCAAATTACAGACCATCAGAAAAAAATTGCAAAGTGATGGATGGTGGAAACCAAAAATTTTTCCTCTAGTATTTCTGCACTTCTCTATATGCTGTCCTGGTGTTTTTTTTGAACGTCCTCTTTTAATTAATCAGTTTCGGTCAGAGTGCTGGACTCGCAACTGACAACCCTACAGTTAACTCACAAGATGGTTATTAGTTCACTTTCTGGAATTGCTATTGAAAGGAAAACCTTAAAACAATGCCTATCACCATAGTGTTGTGATAAATAATTTCTCCTGTGGATATTTGGTATGAAATTTGGCACATTGCCTGCTCAAGTGGACATGGACCATTTGTTCATGTCCGGATATGGAGCTGTAAGGATAGGAACATTGACAGAAATAGGAGAAATAATAACATGGTGACTTTCTGTTTTTGAAACATAACATGGTGACTTTGTTCAATTGTGATTTAAGTTGATAAGCTCTAGTTAAAGGATGCTCTTTTATATATGGTGACATGATTTTGTATAGATGTACATGGTTGCAAAATGATAGCTGAGCTGTATCATTTGGGTTCTTGGCATAATAATCTGTTACAAAACAACAGTAGTTTGATGTTTTAAACTTACTTTTTTTTATGTATGTATCATCTAGATTATGTTTAATAAAATAAAATTATCCCACTATTAAGATCTGTTAATTTTTTTCCAAAAGTGGAAAAACCCTGAGGAATTTGGTTTATTTCTGGGCTTGTGATAGCTTCTAGGAAGAAGTAGCGGGTTTCAAGTGGCAAGTACTCATCGTCCCTGCACCAAGGGCCTTTGGATGTGGAGTGCCCAATAAAGAGAACTGCCCTTGACAGAACTGAATATAGTCTTTTGCTACTTGACAGCGAGGGCATCGATGCCTATGATCAGACGGTATGACGTACCTCAATGATCTCATTTCATTTCCATGCAGTTTTTTTCCCTCTTTTACAGGGCACTTTTTTCCCCTCAAACTGGAAAAACACTAACCATTGGTGGCATTTTTTCCTCTTTTACAGGGCACTTACAGCATTCAGATATTCTCATTGGCAGTCCTACTATCAAGCATGTTCATATATAATCAGGTGTGAGCAATGATTTCTTCTTTCCAACCCTTTTGTTGGAGATTTGTCTCGAGTTCATCCCTAATAATGTTGGAACTGTTTCATGTTTGCACTTACATTAATTGATAACATATGGCCATTACAACAATAACACTAGCATCATCAAAAGAAGTTCGAATACAAATAAGAAAAGGAAATGGGCTTTGTGTATGTGGTTATCTACATCAAACAGCTTTTATGCCCTTCCAACTATGTTTCACCTTCCAACTATGTTTCACCAGAAAGTACTCCCTCCGTCCCTAAACATCTGTTGTTTGCACTTCCCAAGAAAAAACTGACTAAATTTGTATTAAAAAATATTGATATTTATAGTACATAATTAGTATCATTGGAAAGATCTTTGAATCTAGTTTTTTAATAAATTTATTTGGAGATACAAATGTTGCACGCATTTTCTATAGAGTCAAACTTGTGGCATGCACACCAACGGCGACAGATATAAAGGACGCAGGGAGTAGGTGGGTGGCAAATAAATTCAGACAACTGTCTTGTTCAGCAAAATATGCTGTCAATCAGATGTCTCATCTCTGTATTGTTTATTAGGCTAGATGGGCTTCTTGATCTGTGATGATATCAATGGCCTGACTAATGTATGTGAGAAGGAAAATAATTGGTCATTGTGATCATTGCTAGGAGGAAAATAAGGATATATATCTTGTTTAATTTAAAACAACGGTGGCTTATATTCGCCAAGGTGGGCAGAATATGAACCATTTTATGTAGGCGATCTAATGGCTAGAAATAGTATCTATCCTTATATTTTGAAATATATGATAACGCGACAATGTGAGCACATGAATATGACAAAAAAACTTTGCAATGTGATTAATCTGTTTCATTGACATGTTCAAGGGAATAAAAAATATTTCTTATTGTCCCTTGCAGATGGGTGGTATAGATGAGGCAGCCCTTGATCGCCTTTCACTTGTTACTGAAATGACCAAGCATATCCGTGTGAGGGCAAATGGTGGGAGGTCTACTGCATCTGAACTTGGGCAGTTTTCACCTATTTTCATCTGGCTACTGAGGGTAACTGGTTCCCTGATTTTGATAATGTTGTTATTATGTATTTCTTTGATAAACTACCAAAAGAGTTTTTCCCCAGTCTTAACAAGATACCACTTTGTTAGGATTTCTATCTAGATTTAATGGAGAATGGTAGAAAGATAACTCCACGAGATTACCTGGAAATTGCACTGAGGCCTCTTGAAGGCAGAGGAAAGGACATATCTTCAAAGAATGAGGTATTCTGTCATAGTATATTCCAATTGATTTGAAATTCGTATAGTGGTTTCTATTCTTTTGGATTTTGTAGATGTGCCTTTTATTTTATTCTGTTTGCATTGCTATTTACAATTTCAATTTCATATGCAAATTGTCTTAGATCCGTGAGTCCATCCGTGCCCTTTTCCCCGATAGAGAATGTTTCACACTGGTGCGCCCATTGAACAGTGAAAATGAACTTCAACGTCTTGATCAAATCCCAGTAAGCTCCATTCTCTTGTATTTTCATTATGCAACGTCTTGATCAAATCCCTGTAAGCCCCATTCTCTTGTGTTTTCTTTATGGAAGTATGCATATCACTGCAATAATATGTTCCTCATTTGACGCATTTCAAATTGGAAACGTTTTACCAGCTTGAGAAATTGCGCCCTGAGTTTCAAGCTGGACTGGACGAATTAACAAGGTTTATTTTTGAGAGGACAAGGCCTAAGCAAGTTGCTGGTACAATCATGACAGGACCAGTACTAGCTGGTGTTACACAGTCCTTCCTGGATGCAATAAACAATGGAGCTGTGCCTACCATTTCATCCTCTTGGCAGGTATTTTATCTCTTGAGCCATGCACCTGGGCACTTATCATGTCTGTAATATGTAAACTGATGCATATTGAACCATGTTTTTTTAGATCGATGTTATCTCTCAACTGTTTTTCTATGGTCACTTGCTTCACAAATTTAAGCTTAAGAAAACACAACAACAACAAAACCTTTGTTTCAAACAAGCTTGGGCACGGTAGAGATAAAACCAATGAGTCTAGCAAAACATGATTACCAAAACCAGAGAGTAGTAAAAATAACAGTTCATCGAAAAAGACAAGTGTCAGTGTCCATAAGAATGGTGAGAAGATTTGGTCGTGCATCATTTGGAAGTATAATGAACTGGGGTATCAATGGGAATGGGAATACTTTTATGCAAAATTTCTGGCACAAATGAAACACATGACAAATATTTATTGCCGTCAAAGTATCCTGGATATTGATTGAAACAGCAGATTTGTCTTGGTGGAGAATCAATGTTAGATAAAGATATTATTAACTCTTCTTATATAAAAAAAAACTCTTCTTCTTGACATTATAATGAACAGAGGTAGTATGTTATGAGGCTATTGTTAGATAAAGAGTATTAAGAAAATACAATGTTTATCACAGAATATTGGACCTGTGGTCCATGTTGAGTTGGTTACAATCATATCAGATACTTTCTTAATAATAAATACTCTCCTTGTACATCCTTGAGTTTAGCTGCCTCCTATATTTGACTGCAGAGCGTAGAAGAAGCAGAATGCCGGAGAGCATATGATTCTGCTGCTGAGGTTTACATATCATCTTTCAGCCACTGCAAATTAGCTGAAGAAGTAAGTTAAAAGGTCAATTATGCAGCACATCCTCGTACATTGCAAATTGTTAACTTTGTAAATTTAGGATGCTTTAAGGGATGCACATGAAGCTGCTTTAAGAAAGGCACTTGATGCATACAATACTACTGCTGTTGGAACTGGTACTTCACGTGCCCATTATGAGAAAATTCTTAACAATTTCTGCAGAAAGGCATTTCAGGTACACTGTAGACTTGCCATTTTCATGTAGCAATTATGTAGACCCTGATTTTTCATGATATAGCTGTGTGATCTTTGGTTGCTTACAGTTTCTGTAGAAAGTTAACTAATTCATTCTTATCTCTCGGTTGATTACATAAAGAAAACATAGCCTAATATTTCACGATATAGGTGTGTTATCTTTGGTTGCTAGTGTTTGAAAGTTAGTTTTCAGCTTGAGTTTGTGTTATTTTATATTTCTATGTGAACCTTAGTAAAATGTTTTTTTGTTGAGCATTGCACCTTAAACACAGATTAAGGAGCAATTAAATATGTGCTCTGTTATGAGCTGTGGTCGCGGTGATTTTTCACCAGGTGTGAGCAGGAGCAGGCCCCCCCCCCCCCCCCCCCAAAAAAAAAAAAAGCACACACACTCTTAAAACATTTTATTCTTCAAAATGTATCATGTCCAAACAAACAAAATGAGAGTAATCAGTTAGTAAGCAGAAACATTCTATGTTAACTGAAGTTCACTGAAAAAAAAAATTTATTGATACCTTTGTTATGAACGTCGTTGGATGGGGAGAATTGAGGAAGAGACTAGCGGCGCTACAGTACCCGCGCTACAGTACCGCGTGGGGTACTGTTCACGCGAGAGACGAGGAACGGCGGCTAGGGCTGTGAGGGGCGCTGGGAACGCCGGCCGCGGGGCTTCGCCCACGGCCGGCAAGAGAGAAGGTTTTTCCTTCTAATCTCTTGCTTGATTAGATTGATACATCTTCTCTCCTTATATAGAGAGGATTTCTTGACTTACAAGCAAGGCTTACTTGACCCCTAAGCAAGCAACTAATTAACCCTAACGGGCTAAGGCCCAATAGGCCCTTGACTCTTCTAACACTACACCCCACCTGGACATGCAGCTCGTCCTCGAGCTGCAACCTAACCCGACTCGACACAAACCTATCACTTAAAAACAAGCCTTTTACATCTCGGCTTATTTTATTGACCTGAAATAGACTGCGACTCTTTTATTTTTGATTTTTGGAGATACGGCGGACACCCTCCGCGTGATGGACCTGCACATGTGTAGCCACCTGGATCCCATGGAGCCCACCGGAACGAGAGGGGTGCACGGGTATAGCCACCTGGAATTAGTAGCGATAGCGACCAACGGAGACGTCCTCGCAGAGGGAGCCGGGAGTTTCCAAACCCTAGCCGCCACCCTCCTTCAGCCCTAATCGCGTTTACTGTTCGCGTGAACAGTAAACGCGGCACTGTAGCGCCGCCACGGCGCCGATCCGCCGTTCTCGCTCGTTCAGACCTCGCCCACCAATCTCTCACGCCTACAACCTTCGCAGCCAGCCCGGTAGAATCCGTAATCCTATCAACCTTGTTCACCTCATTGAGGAAAAGGCTTGATGTTGTTTCTCAAGTTGTATATAGTATACCTTCTTTCGTATGATTATGCATTATAGGGCCAATAAAAAACCGTGTTTAGTAAAAGGTTTTTGCCTATGTATCTAGTATGCATAATGTCAAAACATGGTGACCTTGCATTGCCTTGAGAGAGAGATACTGGATGTTGGCTAGAGGAAGGAGATTGGAGAGTTTGTGATCAATCTTGGGGTCTGGTGGTGGACGTGAAGCCAGTGGGGCATGGCTCTGGCTCTGATTCTTATTCCCTCCACTTGAGGGAGTTCCATCCAGCATGATATGAGGAGAAAGTGGAGTGTAGGAGGTGGCAGCGGTTGATTTGTAGAGGAGAATGATGGGCTTGAGCACTGTATGTTCACTGTTCCATTGTGTTAACCCTTACCAACCATTGTGATAATGGAACCTTCGGTTCCAAGGCCCAACCACCTGACAAAGAGTTTTAACTCCATTACTCATGCCAAATTGCTAAGGTGTGACATATTTAATATTTAAATTGTTGGGGTTTATTTCACGCATAGTTAACTGTTTTACTATTTAGGTGCTGTTTGGCTGGTTCCAAAGTAACGTAAACGTTAATGAAATTAGTTCAAACTTGCATCCCGCTGGTAACATATGCAGCTTATTATCATTTACGTTTGCGTTACATTCCTCCGCACCAAACAGCTCATTAGTTGAAAATATTGCTCAACTCCTCTAGTATAATGTTAGCTGTTCAGTTTGTATTTCTTTCACTAATGACTTAATGATTTCTTTTTATTCTTGTGGCTTACGGGCACTGATTTACAACTGTGCGCTGGTTCAGGATTATAAAAAGAACGCTTTCTTAGAGGCTGACAAGCAGTGCTCAAACGCAATACACAACATGGAGAAGAAGATCCGAGCGGCATGCACTGCTCCTGGTGTCAAAGTTTCTGCTGTGACTCAGGTATTTGATCAGTACGATGTACATGACTCTAGTGATTGAATCTAACTTGTGATTAGTCTTTGTCAATAACAGTCAAGTGGGACGCAGTTTTCTGTTTGCTTCTCTTTGTGCTTGCATATTTGTGTGCAACTTGTGTTTTGAGTTCTGGCTATTGAAAGAAAATCCATTATTTTGTCCTAGTTACCAAGGGCTCTTAGTTAGATTGCAGCCCTGCACAAACTTTTTGGTGTTCTTTGTGTCACTAGTTATTTAGGTTACTAGTTTCTGATCTACCTTATCATTTCAGTTGTTTCATTCTTTATTTCTTTTATGTTGACATAACATAATTCTGCAGGTCCTCGAAACTGCACTTGCTGAATATGAAACATCTTGTACTGGCCCAGCCAAATGGAGAATGCTTGCTGCCTTTCTAAGACAGTGGTTTGTCCTCCGAGCCTTAAAAATTTCATGTTCATTCCTATGATCTTTTTGGTTTAGTTGTTTTCAGAAGAGCACAATTTCCTATGTTTGTGTCACTAGTTGTGTGCATGTGTGTGTGTGTGTGTGTGTGTGTGTGTGTGTGTGTGTGTGTGTGTGTTTGGAGACGACTTTGAATTTTTTATGCTACCAGCCTTTGTTGTTTTCACAAGTGGTCCAAAGTATTCTTTCTGTGTTATTCCTACTTCTCCAATATTCTGATTGAACTCTTGATTCTACTATAGGGATACCTGTTGTCTCTTGTGAGTTTAAAGCCTGTGGGGTTTTATGTTTCTAGATGAAACCAGAACTGTTTCTAAGTGATAATTTTATGGATTCTTACACTTTAGTTTGTGACTTTACCCTTTTTGTAATTGCGTATTGAATCATAGTGATTTAATAATAGACACTGTGGCTACACTATTGCATATTCAACTGATTGTGGTATCCGGTAATAAATTGCGACAAATTCAGCTGGAGCCATTTTGTTCATAACCTAGCATTTTACTCAATTGTTTTCATCAATTCTCCTTCATTTATTGTTTGTGAGAAGCTTGGCACTTTTTGTTATGAGTTTCAATGTTTTATTAATTTATTAGCATCTCTAAGGATCTGATAATATGCTTCTTCCAGTTTGGAAGGGCCTATATTGGACCTCTGCTTGAAGTTAATAAATGAAGCAGAATCAGAGAGGACTTCCTTTACTTTAAGATGTCGGTCAAATGAAGACCAACTAGAACTTCTAAAGAAGCAACTTGAGGCCAATGAGGCACACAAATCTGAATATCTAAAGTGCTATGAAGCTGCTGTAAGTGAAAAGCAGAGAGCCACTGCTGATCTTAGTGGTAATCTTGCAAACCTGAGGACCAAGTGTAGCACATTAGAAGAACGCTGTGTAAGCATATCTAAAGAACTTGATCATGTCCGACATGAATGCACTGATTGGAGGGTGAAGTATGAACAATCTGTTTCTCAGCACAAGGCTGAACAAGATAGATTTGTCGCTCAGTTGGCATCTCTTGAGTCTAGACATAGCTCTGCAGAAGGAAAGTTGGGAGCAGCTCGGGAACAGGCAGCCTCTGCTCAAGATGAGGCTGCAGAATGGAAGAAGAAATACGAAATGGCTGCTGTGCAGGCTAAAACTGCATTGGAGAGACTCGCATCAGTGCAAGAACAAATTAACAAAATTGCACAAGAAAGGGAAAGTGCTATAAGGGCAGAATTTGCCTCACATTTGGAGGAAAAGGTTCTCTCTCTCTCTCTAATCTCTCATTTTTTACCTGTTTGATGCCTTTTGTTATGATGTTTCATGTATGTAACATCTCGTTACTGACAGGAAGAGGAAATAAGGAAATTAGTTGCAAAGATTAGAGAAGCGGAGAGTGAAGAAAGTGTATTGACTGAGCGCTTGCTGGTAGTGATGACTTTTCTGTTATTTCAATTTTCCCTTAAATTGATGCATTCTGAAATGTGAAGGGTAGTTTATAATGGTTGAACATTATTCAGGTTGTGGAATCAAAAACACAGGGCCATAACAAGGAAACTGCATGCTTGAAGGATGAAATCAAAGAACTAACAAGCAAGTTAGAATTTCTGAGAGACAGAGCAGTATCATATGAAAAACAAGCTAGAATGCTTGAACAAGAAAAAAACCATCTTCAAGAGAAGTTCTTATCTGAATGTAAGAAATATGATGAGGCTGAACAAAGATACAAGTCTGCAGAAAGGGATGTGAAGAAGGCTATTGAGTTGGCTGATGCAGCTCGAACAGAGGCTATTGCATCCCGGAAAGAGAAGGATGAGGCACAGCGGTTATCGATGGAAAAGGTAGCAGTTATAGAGAGAGTTCAAAGACAGGTAGACAGATTGGAGCAGGAAAAAGTCAATCTATTTGGCGAAGTTCAGAGAATGCGTAATTCTGAATCTGATGCCTGGTCCAATGTTACCTTGCTTGAGAGTAGGGTTGCTGAGCGGGAGAAAGAAATGGATGATTTACTGAGCCGTAGCAACGAACAAAGGTCCAGCACCGTTCATGTCCTTGAGAGTCTGTTGGCAACGGAACGTTTAGCTAGAGCTGAAGCCAATAAGCGTGCAGAGGCCTTATCTGTACAGCTACAATCTGCCCAAGGTAAACTTGATATACTCCATCAGGAGCTGACATCGATTCGTCTTGTTGAGACTGCACTAGATAGCAAGCTCCGGACCACTACCTATGGCAAAAGGTTGAGAGATAATGAAGTACGTCTGGATTCTATCCAAGATATGGACATTGATCCTCCAGAGAGGAGCAGAAAAAGAACCAAAAGCAACACTACCCCATTGAAGCCTGTCCGAACTGAGGGTGGTGGTTCCGTTCATATGAGAGAAGACAGCGTTACAGTCAGCACGGATGTAAAAGATGGCAATCCAGATGGTTACAAAAAGTTCACCATAGCTAAATTGAAAGAGGAGCTAACTAAGCATGGATTTGGCGCGCATTTGCTAGAGCTGAAGAATCCAAACAAGAAAGATATACTTGCACTTTATAAGAAGCATGTTTTGAGCGAGTAAATGGCATTTGCTAGAGCTGAAGAATCCAAACAAGAAAGATATACTTGCACTTTATAAGAAGCATGTTTTGTGCGAGTAAATGGCCATGTGAAGTTCCAGTCTTCAATGTACATCTATCCAAACTAGGATGGGAATCAATAGAGTAGTCTGTCAGTATATTTAACAAACTGATGCCTCATTGTTTTCCAGGCATTGGGTTCTGCTGATTGGTTTGTATTTTGGTGTTACATCGAATGGTTTCCGGTTTGTGTCTAGGCTTGTATTTCTTAGCGTGCTGGTTGTGTTGAGTTACGACTAATTAGGAATGTATATTGTGCTAGTTTGACAAGCTGGGTCCTGGGTGCTAAATGACCTCAACCTAGGCTTCGGCAAGTTTGTGGTACATTTGTATATGGTATTGCTGTGTAAAGAGTGCTTTATCCAATTCAAATATGATGTACCCTGCTTCCACCAGCAGGGAAGCAAATGCGGAAGCAACTAATACCTGGTTGGTACACGGGTAGGATTACGACTTACGAGAAATTTTGTGGTGGGTTGGTGAGATCATTGCCTGCGTGCTCTGTTTGGTATCGATGAAGGTTTCCCGTTCTTGCTCTTGTCCATCAGTTTAATTATGATTTTGCAAATGTTTTTTGTAACTTTATGATTTTGACCTTGATATTTTGAGATAAATTATCCGTTTACCTCTCGCTTAGATGTCCGTCAGATGGACATGAAATAAATGAATTAAAAATTTCAAAAATATGTAAAAAGGAAGGCGAAAATACTAAATTGCTCCTTATACTTATCTCCACTCTCTTCCTCATCCAACTAGAAGGAAAAAATGCATGCTTTCTCACGGGCGGCTCCATGCCTGGGAGGTCCGGGCGAATCCAACGGCGTCAGGTGTGGAGCTAGGCTCACATAGCTGCGGTGTTGCCCGGCTGTGGGGCTCGGCCCGTGTGCGGTGGTGGTGGCGCCCGACAGCAGGGCTCGGGTCGCACTCATCGGCTATGGCACCTAACCACAGGGTGGAGACGGCGGGAAAGGTGCGGGGTGGCGGTGGCCCCCGGGTAGGGGGTCGGTGCACGAGGGTAGTCCTTGAATGAATGTGTTCGAATGAGATGCTTGCCACGTTTATGCACATGCTGACATTTTATAGCTTTTGTAGACGATTTTTTTAGCAAGCTTTTGTAGACGTTTTTTAGGAGCATGGGGTCATGTGGGGCTAGGCGCGTGCAGCTGCGGCGTTACCCGACTATAGGGCTTTCCGTGTGTGGTGGTGGCGGCGCCCGATCACAGGGTGGAGACGGCGGCAAGGGTGCAGGGCGACGGCGACCCCCAGCTAGGGGGTCAGTTCGCAAGGGTAGTCCTTGAATGAATGTGTTCAAATGAGATGCTTTACAACTTTTATGCATCTCTTCACATTTTGTAGCTTTTGTAGACATGTTTTTTTTGCGAGAAAGCTTTTGTGGACTTGTTGATAATGTGCAAACTTGTAGCTTTTGTGGACATGTTGACCTGGTGCATGGGAAACTTTGAAAAGTGATATGGACATTGTTTCTCCATGATTGTTGTCATGAATCAAATAGTACTCATGTTGAGATTGAGTTGATGCTCAACTTACCCACAATCACACCATCATATGTTGTTGCTTCATCGGTGCTCACATAGTTAAGCTGGGCTTTCTTTGGAACACCACTGCACGTGCTTGGAAGCTTGTGCACGCGGTGCGTAGGCCTGCTGCTGCTTCATGCGAGGACACTCATGAGCGTTGTGGCCATAGCCACCACAATCATAGCATGACCCAATGGCATTGTTAGTCGCTGGTGTGGGTGCACGCTACTACTATTGCTTAGGTGCAAACCACTTGGGTCTCGGTGCTTCATATCCCGGAATTCTTGGGGTTACTTGCACGGTCTTCTACCTCAAGGACGAGCCTTGCCCTTGAGAAAGCATGGCTCTCTTGCGGTTATCATTCTCCACCGCAAGCCCCTTGCTCTCGGCTGTGAGCAATACTAACAAGCTCATTGAAATCCCAATGAGGTATGTTGCACACCTTCTCTTGCATCACATAACAGAGACCATTTTCATACTTCAGACACTTGACTTCATCAGTGGGAATATCATTTGGAGTATATTGAGTGAGCTCATTGAAGCGGTTGGTGTACTCCATTACGGTCATCCTTCCCTACACCAAGTTACGAAACTTGATGGCCTTAAGCGCCATTGCTCCTGCGGGTATGAAAAATCCATGGAACGTAGTCTTGAACTCCTGCTAGGTGAGACGAGCATTGGGCTGCATATGAGTCCGGTAATCGTGCCACCAACTGCCTACGGACTCTTGGAGTTGGTGAGCTATGAAGTTCACCTCCCCATCATCTGCTCATGGCGGCGGTGAGACTACTCATCCCACTAGTCATCTGCTCCATAGTGGGCACTCTGCGTGGCAACAGTGGAGGTGATGGTGGTGGATCTTGAAGATTACCATTGCCCCTGTCTGCCTAGACGATGAGCCTCTAGTATCAACCATCATTCCAAGACACATCTCCCATTAGATATGTGTTAGACAAAATGAGATAAAACCGGGTTAAGACAATGCATTCATAGGAGAAATAACATTCAACATGCTTAAAATGGATAATATATTCCACACATAATACATCATGGACGAGGATAGACATAGGCCCATAATTAAACATTGAACTAGCATTACCATCCAAGTCTTGACTCAACAACACATAGCCAAGCTTACATGATATGAGTGCATTTGCATATGCTTCTACATGCACTAGGGACAAGCAAACGAAGCACAAATAGTCCAATTTGCAAAATGCGCACTCTACCTAAGTCTACTTAAGATTACAACACATCACCATTACGTAAAAGTTCAAAGATAGAGCGAGTCAAACTCATGATTACATAACATCATAGTGATTACATTTCACTTTGTGAACTAGAGGAGGGTTGGCCCATCAGATCTAGGGGTACATTACATATGGCTGTCTTTAGAAGTTGGATGGGAAATGGTTCATTGGAAGCAAATAAGTCATCGGTGTCCCATCATCTCCTAGAGCTTTGGGTGAGTGAGTGATACTAGCTCATTGCCATGCAAATCCTCCAGGGTCCAAGCGGTTGGAGTGAAACGCCGAGTCTTGCGATGCCCTAGCTTGGCGCATCAAGTCTAAGGACTCTAACACCATGGGCCTCTAGGAGGGATGCTCGGTTCATTCATACATGGCATCATCTCCATGTGAATAGTAGAGGACCGTGTGAACGATCCTCGCCATCCTCACATGTGGATCCACTTGGTGCTAAAAGTTGATGTATCTTGCATGGGTGTACCACAACTTTGACTCCAAGCATCGGATTATGTGTGTCTGGCACTTGACCAACTTTGTCATTCTCTTCTCATACAGAGTGTTGGGCTTCATCAGCATCAGGAAGCGGTAGACACCATTCATCTCAGTCCTTTGTGGAAAGTGCTGGAACTGTGGTTGGCTCATGATATAGAGCTCTTCCCTTAACATGGCAATAGCTTGGTAGGCTACAACTAGAATTGCCATGTTAATGGAGGTGCCCTTCCCCCAAGCAACACGGTCAAGCTCATCTCCCTGTTGCAAAGGCATACACCGCGTACTTCGGGCAATAGGAGTAGTTGGCTCTCCATATGACCTCATTGAGCAAGGCTAGAAAACCTTCAGTGTTCTCTCCACATGTAGCCATCACCAAAGATCCCACGTCCATCTATGTATGCAAGACAAGGTAAGTTAGAACAAGTTATTTGTAAAACTCAACTCATGAAGAAACAAATAAGAGTAGCTCTAAGATAGATAAAAGTTAAGTAACCATAACAAGTGACAATCTTAGCAATCAAATTTAAGTTACTCCAAAAGAATTTCTTGTCTTCATGTGTCAACATTTTTGTTGCGTAAAATGCTCCCCATTTCTGACTCGGAGTTGTAATGGTTCTCTATCACCTCTAGCCTACTCTGATACCCATTCGGCTGGCTCTGAGGATCATCTCCCTTTTAAACAAGTACTTAAGATAATAGTCTTCCATTAACTACTAAATTAGATGATTCATTTAATCAGTCATCTCAGTACACTTTCCATTCAATGTTCTAATCTATGCCAACCTTCATCCAGGATCAAGGTAAAGAGAGAGAATACATCACAATCACAGATAGAACTTATTACAAATCCAAGTGCATAAGCTTACAACAAGTTGTTCCACAAACTTAGTTCATCACACCATGCAGTATCAATAACATAACGACATCAGAGTCTAGTGGAAGTCTCTAACATAGTTTTGAAAAGATACATGTTGCATGAATGTGCCATGGTCATGAAACTATGAGACATTGGCCTATCTACCAATCCAGGTCCTCCTGGGACTCGGGAGCATAGAAAAAGCCATGCACGGGTGCAACACTACCTACAACTCAAGGTATTATAGGGTGGGTACTCAATTGTACTCTACAGGACTTACCTAATATAATAGACAAGGGAGTATGCATTTGGATAGTAGCAAGGAATACAACTGAATTTGCATAAACGCATTTCATACAAGAATCATAAATGTGATCAATAGACTCAAGCATTTCAAGCATAGCAATGGTTGAATGAAATAAGCATTTGCATTTGGATCTCAATCTTCCATGAGTCCTTGTTTCATCTCAACTCTAGTTCATATATAGAAGTACATAACTTATAGCTTTTGAATAAGAAACTCTGTAGATGGGTACACATTGTAACAGAACCGACCAAATTATAAGAGCACAAGTATGAAAACAAGCACCGAAGCGCTCAAATTTTCAAACGAAACCACGAAGGATTTCAAACCAAACTGTTTACAACCAGGATCGCATCATTCAGCATACACATCATACGTTACATTTCACAAGTAGTTCTGAAATAAGTTTACACCATGGAGTTGCAAATATTACAAACCAAGTTTGGAAAGTAGCAGAAGCATAACACACACACCAGATGATTAACTACTGCCAGTCTTGTTGATCGACAACCCGCAAAAGCATGAGGAAAGTACATAAAGACGATCACGCCCTAGTGATCTAGTCGTCATCACCCGCAGGGTGGAGACACGTCTTGCAGAAGCCTTGATAGAGCATATCATCTGCAACAGGGGGAATAAACCCTGAGTACTGGAATGTACTCAGCTAGACTTACCCGTCATAAACCAGAAATAATATGACACCAAGGATTATACAAGGCTTACACAAGAGGCTAGCTGACACCACATTTGCATAAAGGCATAATTAGTTGAACTCTTATAACCTGTACTAGCAGTTATTTTTAGCATTTACCTGTCATCTATCTTAGCACCTGTACTAAACATGCACTTGATTATCATCAAACAATTATTAACATTATTTCCATAGCAGGTATAAATTGTGGCAACATTGTATCATTCACTTAACCATCTGTTCAATTAATGAGATCTACGTTACCGCTGCTCAAGTCAAGTGCTCACTAACCGGGAGCGACGGCGATTCGAATCGGATTCCTATCCAGCTGGAGGGCTGCTCAGGTCATCTTTCGTACAGTTCAGGAATCACGGGTCCGAATGATGTCGCGTCCCCAAGGGCGACACTCTGCCAGGTGATAGGGACTCTAACCCCCCCTTGGTCTCACGCCAATGTCCCCAAGCACATCCTTTCTCTCCTCCAAGATGCAACCTACCATTCGATTCCCGGCCTGAACCATACTACTCGACTTCGCGGTCGGAACGACTTATCCGGCCAACTAAGTGTTAGACTGCGTTCAACATGACTCAAGGACGTACAACGAATCGGTCCTTAAACGACCCAGACGGGTATGGCTCCACACCCAAGACGTGAAGTGTCTTGCAGCTGTACCATCGAACTCCCGCCCGGTCTCAATTTCATTTTAAAGCGTGGTTCCATCACGATAGCCATAAGCCACTCGCGACCCAATCCTATCTCTCGCGGATGACCGGAAATCACCCGACTTCTACCGTACTAAGCAGGGCTAAGCATTGACACGTGCCTAAACCTAATATAGGATTAAGTACGATATCTGGACAAGGACAGGTAAAATGCAGCAAGTGTTTTCATATAACTCCTAGAACTTAATGCAATAAACAATTAAAAGTACTCAAGATATATTTATAAAATGATAGGTTCAGTATGCACCGGGGCTTGCCTTTAAGAAACGTTGAAGGCCGGTGGTCCGGGCACTCCGGCAAGTCTTCAGCGGCGTCTCCTTCGCCGACTGGTTCTGTTGGCTCCTCCGGTTGGTTCTGCACCTCCTCCGGTATTACTTGTTCGAATTCGAGGAGTGTTACCCCCTCCGGAACACCTATTGCATGAGTGCATAATAAATCTCATGGATGCATAGTGAGGGATGCAGTATGCTCGGAATGAAATGCATTACAACACTTTTAAAGCTCTATTCAAATCACTTCAAAAGAGTAGGTGCAAATTTCCTCTCCGGTAGAGAAGTACTCACCTAATCTACTCAACCTAAGATAAAGCTGCTCTTCTTCTGTTAAGGCCCTAACACCTAACAATTACAAGAATAGCATTTCTTAGGAGACCACACCACATCTAATCAGCAAAATACCACAGTAAAACATTCTGGACAGCAGCTATTTGTTTTTAACATAGCTGGAGATTCCCAACTCCAAAAGATATGATCTAAGACAATCTGGAAAGCCTAAGAAATGCACTACAATTCATTTTCATACCTCAACCCCAAACTCCTAAGTTTTCCATGTCAAATTTCATAAGTTCCAGAATCTGTTCCCTCTCTAAACAGAGAGTAGCAGATTCTGGACTGCCACTTTAAACAGCAATAACTCTCAAACTACTAAGCCAAATGCTTCCAAATTTTGACACAAGCTAGTTTATCAAGTTTACTACAACTTTGATATTTACAAGTTGTCCAGCAACCATATTTATCAAAGGTTAAACTTAGAAATACTACCAGCTTTCGAGAAAACCTAGAATTGAAGGGATTAAATATTTATTTATGTGGCAAACATTCCTTAAAACCAAACTAATGCTACCAAAAGTTCACATAGGTCATAAAAACACCAGAAAGTAGGGTGTGACCACCTAGAACATTTATTTATACTCATTTCTTAATTTACTTAGTTAATTAGGTGGAATTTTAAACATATATGTAAACTGCTCCTAAAATTCTACAACAATTACAGGAGACTCTCTGACCCAGAAAGAGGCTACTATAAAAATTTGAACTAATTTCATTCACAGGAACTCTCTAAACAAAATTCACAAATCCAAAAGGCTGATTTTTGTATAATTAATACATCATATTGAAAAGTATCAAACAACATATTTCATATTTTTCTTAGACACTCTATGGTACCAAGACATTCTCCAAAAAGTTCCAAGAACATTGCACATGTAGAAAAATTACTACAATTCAATACATTATTTCCTAGAATAACAAGATAGCCTTATAACTTGAAAATTACTTAAGCACTAATGCCCAAATTTTTACCAGAGCTAGGACAAGTATAAACTAACCTACCCACCAAATTTCATGATTTTTGGGATAATAAAGCTCAAGTTATATATTTAACAAATTTGCATGCATTTCAAAACACATTTAAAAGATCTATTAAATTCTCACAGAATTTAAACATTACATACCAGATTTATATTTTTATAAAATACTACACCTCATGTAGATCATACCAAAATTTATCTCATGATTTTTGAGCAATTACAACCCTAGATCTACATTTTTCAAACTACCACAAAAATCTGTGATAAATTAATTAAATGAAATAGTTTTAAATTCAAAACTGGGCCGGCCTGGGAACGGCGCGACCCATGACGCGTGCACGCGGCCCGCACGGACTCCCGCCCGCGCGCGGCACTGACATGCGGGCCCCCGTGGTCAGTGACAGAAGGCAGGGGGCGGCGAACCACGTGCTCCGGCGAGCTCTAGCTCGTCGGAGGGGAACTCGCTCGGGAAATCAAATGCACCCACACGTTCCCCATCACACGGTGCTTCGATTCGCGCAAGCAGGAGGGGTTGGTTTGGAGTGGAAGGGGCTCGTCACCGCGAGCGGCGGCCGGTGAGGGTCGGGTGGCGGTGTACCGCCGTCGATGAGGCCGCACGGTTCCATCTAAGCTCGGTATGAGCTCTACAGCGGCTAGGCGGAGCGATTGAGGTAGAAAGGAAAGACGGAGAGAGACCCGAGCTACCCCGGCCACGGTGAGTCTCCATGGCGGAACTCCGGTGACCTCCCAGGAACGGGCGGAGGTAACAATGTGGCTCACCTCGGGCTCAATCAAAGCCGCCGGTGGGTCGAGGATGTGTAGGGCGGTGAGGTGGAGGAACTGGCGTGATTTGGTGGCCGGTGGTGCGGTGGAAAACGCGCGCGAGCTCGCCGGAGGTGGAGCGGCAATGGCGGCTCGGTTCTGGAGTTTTGAAACCGGAAGAGGGAGGGGGAAGGAATGGAGGCAGCCTCGACGCGTCGTGGCGGTCTTGAAGGCGCCGTGGTCTGACCGGTGGGGCCAGGGCCGGCGTACGGCCGCCACCGCGTGTCCACGCGTCGGCGAGGCCCTGTGGCCGGTCGGCCACTTCTCCCTCTGACGAAACTGAATCGCGGTGCAATGGTGCCATCGAGATCGACTGACAGAGCGACTTTGGAGGTGATTAACTCCTAAACCAGCTCGTTTCAGTGGAACCCCCAATTAACAAAGTTGTAGACCTATGTAAGCACTACAAGTTTGTAAAAGGCATCACGAGCTGGTTCGGTTGAGTTGGTGAGATACAGTGACATCAAGTGGTGCTCGGTGAAACTGAAATGTGATTTCAGTGGTTAAAACCGACTGAAACCCCAACTTCATGATATTATAACTCATAAACTATTGAGAACCAGGCTTGGGTGATGTTGGCAATGTTGTAGAGCTATATGAGGACTACAAGTTTGTCAATATGAGTGGAAGCTGGTTTGGCCTGGTTTGCAAACTACAAGCTCCTAAAGTAGGCCTCAGTAAAACTGGAGGGTCAAATTACAGACTTAGAAAAATTCTAAGTATTGAGGCCACCCCTCTAGCTGACTTGTGGGCCACTTTTGAGCATGTTCTGGTCAATTTCATGAGATGGTCATATTGAGACTTTTGTTCCCCATAAAATTCCCTACAACTTTGCTTAAGGGTGCTCCTCCATGCAAGGTCTCTAAGATAGACTTTTTAATTGGTCAAACTGGATCATCCTAGGGCCAAATGGGGGTCAACAATCTCTTGGAGGGCATTTTTGCAATTTTTATCAACATGAACCATGGCGAACAAGTCGATCCGCGAGTTCTCAGCTCCCACTACGGACAACATCCGCACTGGACCTGCTGGGGAGATCGACCGCAACTTCGAGCTCAAGCCTGGGCTCATCAACATGGTGCAAGCTAACCAGTTCTGTGGGAAGCCACATGAAGACGCTAGTGCTCATCTTCAACACTTCCTGGAGATCTACAGCACTTTCACCCTGGCTGAAGTCCCCAGAGACGCCATACTACTTCGCCTTTTCCCATTCTCACTGTTGGGGAGAGCGAAGCAGTGGTTCTACGCTACAAAGGAGAAGAACATTACGTGGGCACTCTGCTCTACGAACTTTCTGGCCAAATTCTTTCCCATGGGCAAGACCAATGCTCTCCGTGGGAAGATTACAAGTTTTCAGCAACAACATGATGAATCCGTTCCAGAAGTATGGGAGCGTTTCCAAGACTACATCCTAGAATGTCCCCATCATGGAATGGAAAGCTGGCTGCTGATGCAGACATTTTATCATGGGCTCATTAACAGTGCCCGTGAAACCATGGATGCTGCAGCTGGAGGAGCATTCCTATCACTCACCATACCTCAAGCCACAGCTCTTGTGGAGAAGATGGCATCCAACCAAGGTTGGAATGAAGAAAGAACTCAGACACGCAAGAGAGGTGGAGGTATGCACCAGCTCAAGGAGGTAGACATGCTGTCTGCCAAGCTAGACCTACTCATGAAGAAGCTCGATGATCAAGCTGGAGAAAAGAAAGAAGTCGTGCACGTCTACGACTCCCACATGACTTGTGAGGAGTGTGGAGGTACTGGACACTCGGGCAATCACTGTCCTGAGTTGCTGGAGGACGTGAACTACATCAACAATAACAACAACAACTACTACAACCGTCCTCAGCAGAATCAAGGTTGGAATCAACAGAGGCCTAACTACTCAGGTAATTACCAAGGTAACAATTCTTTCAATAATAATAATAATTATCCACCTTTGAGAGAGTTAGTGTCCAACCAAGGAAAGCTAATGGATAACCTATCTAAGAAATTGGCATCTAATGATAAAATACTAGAAAATATAAATAATAGAATGGATAATTTCTCTACTGCCATCAAGAACCAGATTAGCTTTAATAAAATGATTGAATCTCAGTTGAATCAAATAGCTGCTGCTGTTCCTGCTACTAACCCCGGTATACCATCACAACCGGAAGGACTAGAATCTGCAAATCTTGTAGACATGTTTGATGCAGGAGATTACTGGAGTAACCCTATCGTGGAAGTAAGTACTGACCGTCTGCCGGTCAAGAGAGGCGATCCAGGACGCCCCGTCATCCCGATCTCCATCGGCATGCGAGACTTCCAAGAAGCACTCTGTGACTTTGGCTCCAGCGTCAACATCATGCCTAGGGTACTCTATGAAAAAGTCTTTTCACAACCATTATTAGAAACAACCATGTGTTTGCAGCTTGCAGATAGGACACTGAGTTTCCCGAGAGGAATATTGAAGAACATCTGTGTCTGAGTTGGTTCCTCGTACGCTCCAGCAGACTTCGTAGTGATAGAGACCGGTTCTGATGAGAGGGCTCCCGTCATCCTAGGGAGATCATTCCTGAACACCGCGGGAGCTGTCATCTATGCTAGTGCTGCCAAGATCAGTTTCTACATCAAGGGGAGGAAGGAAACGTTTTCCTTTAAGAACAAGACCGCACAAATCCCAGAGCAACCCCAATATGAACCAAGGAAGAGGACCAACAGGAGGAACAAGAGCAAGAAGCAAGTATGGACCGAGACAGCTAAGATGGTCACTGCCGTGCACAAAGGTCAAGATCGCCAACTCAAGTCACCGTTCTTGCCTAAGAAGGACGACCCAGGTATGC
This sequence comes from Saccharum spontaneum, assembly GCA_022457205.1. Taxonomy (NCBI): domain Eukaryota; kingdom Viridiplantae; phylum Streptophyta; class Magnoliopsida; order Poales; family Poaceae; genus Saccharum; species Saccharum spontaneum. The sequence continues at coordinate 26,476,490 of CM039593.1, read as the reverse complement.
CAAGCATTTATTGCTCCATTAATGGGTCCCACATCTACAAGACACTTTGCGACACTGGGTCAGGCATCAACATAATGGCCAAGGTCACCTATGAACTTCTATTCGGAACCATGCCCTTAAACCCAACATATATTCAGCTCCAGATGGCAGATCAGACATTCCGACAGGTCGAAGGTACAGTAACTGACGTCCCTGTCAAGATAGACGATCACTTTGTCCATACAGACTTTCAGGTTATTGACATGGGAGAAGATGAATACGATCCACCCATCATCCTTGGAAGACCATTCCTTAGTACTGTCAAAGCAATCATTTACATTGGAACTGGAGAAGTCCACATGCACTTCCCCTCTGAGAAGGTACGTCTTTACTTTACTGACCCTAACTATGTATTTGAAGAATCCAAGCAAGTCAGGACAAGAAGAAGGCGGCGTAACCACAATCAGAAGCAACAGGTCATTAAGGACGGATGGGCAGATTATGAAGGGGAAGTGGTAAGATCTGAAGACATACCACTCAACCAACACTGTCCTAAGGAGACCGAAGCACCGAGACAAGTATGGAAAGAAAAGACAGTTGCACATGAAGAAAAGGCGCCGCCGGAACCACCGACTACGCCATCCACCAAGTCCCAGGACGACTGAACGAATAAGAGTCCCGTTCGGAGGACTTAAAAACACCGAACGCCTTGCCAAGAGGTAACTTGGTAGTTATCCTTTCCTTTTAATTATTTACTTCATCTTAAATAGTTTGCTTAGTTAATCATATTCATACTATCTTAAAAAGAAAATAAAAATGTTAAAAACCCTAAAACCCCATGTGAGTATGCGAGTGGCATAAAACCCATAAGTACATTCACTGTGGTGGCATAAAATATATATATATATATAATAAATACATAAATATTTTCTTCTGCTTTATAAAAGAAAAAAAACAACATAAAAAAATCAAGGAGGCTCAGCATGATAAAGGCTAGATATTTATGCTAACACTTAATCAGTTCCACAAAGCTTTGTTGTCTATTTGAGCTTCACAGAATTCAAGGAGACTAGCAGACAGAGGACATTCTAATCGCTGTCAGGGTGCTGCCGACTTTCAAATACACCTCCGCCATCTGCTAGCTACATCAGAAGAGATTATGTCAAGATCCAGCTTGGGGGAGAGCACCTCCATTATCTTGCTAAGTATTTCTATCTTTATCTTTATATTTATATATACTTCTACCCTATAAAAATAAAAATATACATAACTAAAAAAACCAAATAAAGATTTTGTGCTTATATATATATACCTATATCTTTTGCTTAGTGTGTTTTAATAAATAAATAAAGTGGCTATGCTAAACTGAATCTAAATAATAAAACTCTAGCATGGATATGATGAATAGTTGCTTTGCCTAACTTTCAAATTTGAAGTCCTCTCTCTAAGTTTAGACATAACTGTTATCATTTAAAGCTTGCTCTAAACCTGAACTTGTGGGAAGAGAACTTGATCTAAAGTCTAAGTTGTTAACGGATATGATATGGGAAGGTTAAGCTGCTGTTTATCTATTCCTAGAGATGCTAGAATTCTGGAGAATTTTATCTTTGAAAATCTTAAAATGCTACATGATGAGTTCCTGTATGATGAGAGTTTAAGTTCCTACCACAGCCATACATACATGCTTGCTAGACTTTAAGCCATACCTTTACTTTTTACTGCTTATGAGCATTGAGTGTAGTCAAGCTGTGTAGACCCTTAGGAGCTTGTCATGCGGTTAAAATCAAGATTCACTTGCACGATCACTCATACATGCTGCTTCTACTCCGGAAGTACGCATCCACATATATCCACTCATTCTCATCTCCAGATCCACATAAAATTATTCTACTCCTAATCCGGGAGAGAATAGCCAAAAATATTTTCCCATTCTTGTTATCCCCTGTGAAATAAATGCTCAAGCTATTTTGGTTACTACCACTTGCTATATTGTTCTAAGGAGATGAGTGCTCTATACGAGGAAATAAAAAGGGGCAAGTGCCCGGAACCTCGAAAAGAAAAGAAAAAGATACGAGGAAATAAAAAGGAGCAAGTGCTCGGAACCTCGATGAAAAAAAAAGAAAAAGTGTGAGAAGAGAGGTAAAAATGGACAAGTGTCCGACAGTAGAATTAGGGGTACAAGATACCCACCTGAGAGGAAAAAAAAAGAAAAATATAGAGCACCTCATTCTCCTCAAGAGCTTTAAAAGCAAGAAAGGTACGTATCCCCTCAAAAAAAGAGCAAAAGTAGAATTAGACTTTCATCATTGTTATCATCACTACCACCATACACCATTTACTCGCCACACATGCACATCTTGATTTGACTTATTGGCTTGTTTCTCTGGATCCATGGTTTGACTATGCAATAAATGTCTTGTAAGTATGTATACTTTATCTCCCACCGATGAGCTCCAGATACCAAAAGCCTTATTAGAATAGGATGAGAGAGAAGGCAATGTCACTCTGCCTTATACCACAAATACTACATACTTTGCTTTGAGAGAAGGCAGACATCATTACTGCCTTGGTGAGGATCCAGAAATACCACAAAAGAGAGACCTGAGAGAGTCATACAAGGAATCTCTGAGTTTTATTTGAAAATCTGCAAAAAAACTCCAGAGCTATAGCTAATCAAGAATAAGAGACATGGCGCTTGACTAGACTGTTCTATCTTTTAACCGCTCAAGACAAAGGTGACGGTTGCAAGCCCCATGGTGAAAGGTATAATGAGTAAGTTTTAAGTCTTGACAGTTTACTTTAACTCAGAGATGAGACTCTATTTGAAAGCATGTGTACCGTCAAAATTCAAAGGCATTTCAGCAACTACTGAGTCTCTCCTTGCTCAGGGACGAGCAAGAGGTAAGCTTGGGGGAGTTTGTTGACGGTCCTTAAGTATCAATTATAACTATCAAATAAATAGAGAAAAGGATCCAAATGAAACCAACACCTAGACTTAGGGTTTTATCTGACAGAATTCCACGAGTTTTGCTGTTTATCTATTTCTGCAGGGGGTTATCAGGAAATACGGAAGAAAGGCCCACATGTCAGATTAATGACGGGATATTAACCGAACACGTAATTATCTTGCATCTAGAAGTCTCCAGAAGCCACGGGAACGAACGGGAGGCGTAACGGGGCCGGAGACAGGGCGCCCGCCGTAGTCCCCAGGGCGCCCGCCCCCTCCTGTGGACCAATCAGGCTCCGCCTCGAGGATTATGCTCCACCGACCTAGAGGATCAAGGAAAACCGTCCGTTCAATGTCGGTTTGATCAGACGGCCCAGATTCATTTGAAAGGGCTATATAAGCAAGGCCCCTGCCCCTGGAGGAGAGGCCCTCGTCTCATACTTCAAACCCTAATTCAGGAGGAGAGCCTCTGATCAAGCCCTAGAGCCACCACATCAACTAGATCTCTAGTTAGCATAGCTACATAGGATTAGAACTAGAAGGAGTCAATCTTCGATTGGTTCCCGGATCTGTCAAGAGGATTCTTGGTAATTCCTCTCTGTTCTTCAATTGTTCATCTTTGTTCTTCAATATTATGAATATGACTTTATTCTATTTCAATATATTGATTATGACTTTGCTCTACTTGATTATATTTGCAATTATATTGTTCTTAGTTTATCATAGTTATATGCTTGGCTTAGTTAGATTGGAATTATATACATGCCTAGGATCGTATAGCGTTTATCCATGTGTACAGTGGGTGAATGATAATTATTGTGTAGACGTGGTGTCTATACCGTATTTATCTGCGATTGCACCCTATATGCCGGATTGTGGGGTAGTTCGCGATAGTGACAGCTTCGTTGATTCTTATATAGTCCCCCTCTCGTGTATAGGGCAGGCAGAGCAACACTATTACAGGGGAGTGATTGCTATGTTCTTCATCTTCCTTGCTAATATTCACTATGCATGGATATAGTCTTTTCTCACCATGATTGCCAAGTATAATTGCACTAACTATGATATGCTAGACTTTATAGTTAATAATAACTTAGGGAATATCTTTGTAGTTCATCCTAATTCCATGCTAATGACTTGCTAGAATATCTGTTGAGGTGCTTATCATTATGTGGCTAGCTGATCAGATTAATTATCTTTGTCACCATTATCACTTTACCTTTACTTAATGTGACATTTATACCTGTATAAAGAGATTGATAAATACTCTCGGTTATACATGCAATGATGTGTACTCAGTTCCATATTCTCATTCCATTATCAACCATGATACTTAGAAATCCCTTCCCAGTGGTAAAAATATAAATAACGATACCTGGAATACTTCCCGGTTAAAATGCTACATCGGTATTAATCTGTGCGCTTGCAGATCCCTTTTATTATTTATCTTGATGAGCAAATGCATATTTCAATACCGCGTCTCTCATGTCATGCTGGGGATGACAACTTGGCTTAAGTGGCATGAGGGATAGGTTTGGCATTTTTGGCGCCGTTATCAGAATTAGAAAACTAAGTCTACTTTTGGTAGTGACGTTAAGAATGCCCAACAACCACTTAACCACTTTGCTTCTAGTTACTCGTTCCTGAGTATCGATCACTCGGATGGGCTTTTCTTCATAGGTTAGGTCGGATTCAAGCTTGATATCTCCTAAAGGAACTTGTTCCTCAGGAACTCGAAGACACTTTTTAAGCTGAGATACATGGAAAACGTTGAATATGGCACTCATTTCAGGGGGTAACTGGATTTTGTATGCAACAGCTCCACTCTTGCCTATGATCTGGAAAGGACCCACATATCTTGGTGGAAGCTTCCGCTTAACACCAAAACGTTGGACACTCTTCATTGGAGAAACTTTCAAATAAATGAAGTCCCCAACTTCAAACTCGAGCGGCTTTCTACGATGATCAGCATAACTTTTCTGTCTAGCTTGGGCTGCAGCCATGTGTTTTTGGATAGTACGGACTTGTTCCTCGGCTTCCTGGACAAAATCAATACCATAATACCTTCTTTCACCAGCTTCTACCCAATTTAGTGGAGGTCAACACTTACGACCGTACAAAGCTTCGAACGGGGCCATCTTAATACTCTCTTGGTAACTGTTATTGTACGAGAATTCGGCTAGAGGTAACCATTTTTCCCAAGAGCCCTTGGATGAAATGATGCATGCCCGCAACAGATCTTCCAAGATTTGGTTAACTCGCTCCGTCTGACCAGACGTCTGGGGGTGATAAGCAGAGCTTCTCACTAACTTGGTTCCCAGAAGGTGATGCAAGTGCTCCCAAAAGCGAGCAGTGAACTGGGGACCACGGTCAGAAACGATGGTACGAGGTACCCCATGAAGCCGGACTATCTGATTGAAGTACAACTCAGCATAGTCAGTGGGACGATAGTCCACTCTCACTGGGATGAAGTGAGCTGATTTGGTCAAACGGTCCACAATTATCCAGATGGAGTTATGATTTTTGACAGTAGGAGGAAGTCCGACAATGAAATCCATGCTTATCTCTTCCCATTTCCAGCCTGGGATAGAAAGTGGCTGGAGTAACCCAGCTTTCATGTGCACAGCTTTAACTCTACAACAGGTGTCACACCTAGCAACATATGCAGCTATCTCTTTCCGCATCTTGGTCCACCAATAAAGTGGCTTCAAATCATAGTACATCTTATTACTACCAGGATGAATGGACAACTTGGACGAATGTGCTTCGGACAAGATCTGATCTCTAAGCTCTCGGTCCTTAGGTACCACTAATCTAGCCTTAAACCATAGCACACCCTCGTCATCTAACCTGAAATGCTTAGTTTCTTCCTCTTTCATCTTATGTTTTATGTGAAATATACCCGGATCAGTCTTTTGGAGCTCAATAATTCTGTTTCTGAGAGTACCACTGACAGTGATGTGGTACAAGACTGCTGGATGTAACAGGCGGGATCGATGAAAACCAGTTTCAGCTAAGGAATGGCAATGAGACTTACGGCTTAAAGCGTCCGCAACCACATTTGCCTTGCCCGGATGATAGTGTACTTGAAGATTATAATCCTTAATCAACTCGAGCCATCTTCTCTGTCGCATATTTAACTCGGGTTGGGTGAAGATGTATTTGAGGCTTTTGTGGTCTGTATAGATATTGCAGACATTGCCCAGCAGATAATGCCGCCATACTTTCAAAGCATGAACAACTGCAGCCAGTTCTAAGTCATGCGTTGGATAATTCACCTCATGCTTCCGAAGTTGCCGCGAGGTATATGCAATTACTCGGCCTTCCTGCATCAAAACGCCTCCCAAACCTATGCCTGAGGCATCACAGTAAACATCAAATGGTTTCTCGATGTCCAGTTGTGCCAAAACCGGAGCCGAGGTTAGGAGGGTTCGCAGTTGGTGAAAAGCCGCATCACACTCAGGAGTCCAGACAAACCTGGTGTCTTTTTGCAGCAACCGAGTCATGGGTTTGGCTATTTTTGAGAAATCCGGGATGAAGCGACGATAATAGCCAGCCAACCCAAGAAAACTCCGAACCTCATGAACCGAAGTAGGAGCCTTCCAATTCAATACTTCTTGTACCTTAGTGGGATCCACCATAATTCCTCCATCGGACAACACATGCCCAAGGAAAGGTACTTCACGAAGCCAGAATTCACACTTACTGAACTTCGCATACAGTTGATGTTCACACAGTCTGCTGAGGACAATACGCAAGTGTTCAACGTGTTCTTCCTCATTTTTAGAATATACCAAGATGTCATCAATAAACACCACCACAAACTTGTCTAATTCGGGCATAAACACCGAATTCATCAAGCACATGAAGTGTGCTGGGGCATTTGTCAGGCCGAAAGACATAACAAGATACTCATAAAGGCCGTATCTTGTCGTGAAGGCTGTTTTTGGAATATGTTCAAGACGGATTTTAATCTGATGGTACCCAGACCTTAGATCAATCTTGGAAAAAACTTTAGCTTTGGACAACTGATCGAACAAGATATCGATACGCGGTAGAGGATACTCATTCTTAACAGTGACTGCATTCAGAGGTCTATAGTCCACGCACATCCGCAAGGTCTGATCCTTCTTCTTTACAAAGATAGCAGGGCATCCCCATGGAGACGAGCTAGGACGAATTAACCCCTTTTTAAAAAGTTCATTCAGTTGCACCTTAAGTTCAGCTAACTCATTCGGAGGCATCCTATAAGGTCTCCTAGAGATGGGTGCCGTGCCGCGCAACAACTCGATTTTAAATTCCACATCCCGATCCGGAGGGAGTCCCGGCAAATCATCGGGAAAAACGTCCGAAAACTCACTTACTACGGGAATTTCAGCCAACGCCTTTGCTTGCACAACATGAACTTTCCCCGACAATTCAACTTTTCTGGGAAGTTGTACTAGAAAACCCTTTTGATCTGTAGGATCTCTGAGCATAACTACCCGAGCGGATGTATCGATGAGTACCCCATTCTGACTCATCCAATTCATGCCCAAGATAACATCTATGTATAAACCCGGTAAAACCAATAAAGCAAGCGAATAATTTCGCCCTTCTATCTCAAACTTAAGGTTCCCCACTACTTTATTCGTAGAAATATTCCCACTTGCAGCACTAATGCAATAACCCACACCTTCAACAGTATGCAACTTGTGTGCGAATTTTGATGCAAACTTAGGACTGATAAAGGAATGCGAAGCACCTGAATCAAAAAGCACCACTGCAGGGTGTTGGTCAACTAGGAACTTACCAGCAGTGACCACCTCACCGGATGGAATTTCCTCAATACTGTTATAATGAGCGTGTCCCTGACGGCCACCCTGGTTGACATTCTTCTTAGGGTAAGGACAGTTCCAGGTCCAATGGCCTGACTTGTTGCAGTTCTAGCAAGGCATGTTACTGGGAGGAACACTAGAGCTGCTCTGACCAGAATTTCCCTTTGGCAGAGCGACTGTATAAGCCTTACGGAATCCAGTTTTGGCAGCAGGCTTCTTCTGTGGCGGACGGAACTTTGTATTCTGAGCAGGTGGGCGTGGGGAAGACCTTGGTGCAGCTGAGGCCCGCGACTGAGAAGCACTCGCCTCAAGGGCCCTCTTACGGCTCTTAGAGGCAGAATAAATAACATTATTGTTCTCCTAGGTCAAAGCATCACTGATAAATTCATTGAAAGTAGTACACTTGCTAGTGCCCATAGTCTTCATCAGCTTTGGGCCAAGGCCCCTTTTGAAGCTAGCAATTTTCTTGGCATCGGTATCCACAAACTCTATGGCATACCTGGACAGGTTGTTAAAAGACTGTAAGTATTCAGTCAAGCTTTTGTTTCCCTGCGACAGCCTCATGAATTCTATGTGCTTGATTGCCATATGACCTGGAGGAATATAGTTCCCCCGGAATGCTGCCTTGAACTGGTCCCAAGAAATCGGGACATTGGCAGGCAGTGTGGAACGATAGTGGCTCCACCAAATACCCGCTGGACCATGCAGCTGATGAGAAGCATACTCAGTTTTTAGCTCATCGGTTAGGCGAAGCAGACGAAACTTTTGTTCAATAGTATTCAACCACTCGTCGGCTTGCAATGGTTCTTCCGCTTCCTTAAAGAGCGGGGGCTTTGTGTCAAGAAAGTCCTTGAAATCACTGTACTGATTTGGTTCTGGGCCCTGGCGGCCATGACGAGCCTCTCGATTGGCCAGTTGGCGCATAGCGTCAGCCAACATGCGCTGCCCTTCAACCACGGATTGCATCAGCTCAGCCGGAGTAGGTGGTGGCGGAGGGGGTGGCTGTTCCTCCTCCTCATTGCCACGACCCCGACGGAGATTGTACGACATCTGCAAAATGCATAGCCAATGAGCACTAACGATGTGGGAAATTTGTAGATGAATTATTGCAATTATGTCAAACTGACTTCATGAAATGGACTTCTCAAAATAATCAAGGCACAATAATTCATCACAACCGCACAATCCATTCAAGCGCATCAATTGACGAAATCACACGAGGGAATCCAACAAGATTTTCTTTGACAAAGGCTCACACACAGGGAGTACAACAGTTACAGAACCGTTTACATCACTATCTACATGATTTTTTTGACCTTTTGCACGGTCCTTGGATTCGATCTGAAAATTTTTAGTTGACTGTGAAAAGCTACTTCAAACTGACCACAAAGAGACTTCTCAATGGAGAGTTCCATGGTGGATCATGACTAGCCAGCTCGATACCTGCGCGTGCCAAGCAGCACAACCTTATGTCGCGCGCCATAGGAGGCCCTCGATTTCGTCGCGGCACCGAAGGGTGCTAATCGTGACACCATCATCGAACACAACACAATAAGACATCCCATTGTGATCGAAATTAACAGGTTCAAACTAACATTCAGGAAGCATATGGTTCAACCTTACATCCCAACGTCAAGTTATTACAAGGCCTCACTCCTACACAGGGAGGGCACAAAAGATGATTCTACACCATAGCTACTCGATGACTACTCTAAGCATCGTCCTCAGAGTCGGTGGCAAGGATCTCCCTGCCGTCCTCATCACTAACAGGCTCTAACTCCTCGTCTTCTTCTTCTTCTTCTGGCTCTTCCTCTGGTGCTTCTGCAGGTGGGGCATCCTGTGGTCCATTGACCTCCACTTCATTATCATCCTCAGCCATGAAGATTCCCGACCCCATGTCCTCGTCTACGTTGTTGTTTCTAGGTAGCAGAGGATTAAGCTGGTTGTTCAGGCGGTGTACTTCTTCATGAAGGTTGTCATTGTATTCTTCAGCATTCTCTAACTGTTGCTCGAGCTCAAACTGACGAGCCCTCAGAACGTTCTCCTCGTGCCAGGCTTCATCCCTCTGGTCCATGACACGGACCAACATGCGTTGACAGTTGCGATTTGCCACTGTCAACCTCTGGACTGTAAGCGTTTCCTGATCACGGTCATGGATCACTTGCTCTAGTTGCTGCCGCGCTGCATCCCTAGCAGCAGTCACCTCTGCCAACTCAGCCCGCAGCCTTTCCACCTCAGTGGGCTCGGGACGGGGCTCACGTGGAGCTAGCTGGTGGCGAGGGACCCTTCCTCCGGTCGACTTACGGGCTATCATCCTAGTACGTGCCATCTGTATCAACAAGATACGACTTAAAGTGAGGATCATTTAGGGGATACGAAATGTAATTTAGTCGGGACTATTGAAATTTTTAAGGAGGGAGTAAATGACATGTATGATATAATTAAACATGATGCATGCACGTTCCGTACGCCCTCTCACCTTAGTAGAAAACTAAAGTTCTAACGCTAAGCGGTGGCATACATACGTTCTCTCATATAAGCAAAACTATCGGTCTACTCGTTACGCTGTTAGTGTACCTACAGAAAATCTCATTGCAGCCCAACAATTCCCAAAATAAACATACAAGAAAGCAGTAAACTAAATACTTTCCATATACACACCCCTGATGTATATATTTCAATATCAATGCTACCCGATTTAAAGATGCCCACAATTAAGTGCTTACATAATTACATGGTTTGAACATGTAAGTATGCAAGTCACCAAACTACTCTCCCCTAGACCGCCGGTTGGACGATCATGCTCTCACAACTCACACTTACCAGAGCGTCGAGGTAATGGATCCATACATTACCACCCAAGTGGATGGCATCCATACAATATCACGCCGTATGGACGACGAAACAAAAACAAACAAGGCCCCCAAGTTAGTCTTTATAATAAGCCACCTAAGAGTCCTTATTTGGGCTAAGGGATGTGATCACTGGCATACCTATAAAATAATTTTTATAGTTTAACCTTTTTCGTAAACAAATACTTTTGTTTTTAATTACTCATAAGATGTGTTTAATGTTGAATTATGCTCCGGTACCAGCTGTAACAGAACCGACCAAATTATAAGAGCACAAGTACGAAAACAATCACCGAAGCGCTCAAATTTTCAAACTTGAGCCCATATAATCCCGGTAGTCAATCGAAACCACGAAGGATTTCAAACCAAACTGTTTACAACCAGGATCACATCATTCAGCATACACATCATACGTTACATTTCACAAGTAGTTCCGAAATAAGTTTACACCACGGAGTTGCAAATATTACAAACCAAGTTTGGAAAGTAGCGGAAGCATAACACACACACCAGTTGATTAACTACTGCCAGTCTTGTTGATTGACAACCCGCAAAAGCATGAGGAAAGTACATAAAGACGATCACGCCCTAGTGATCTAGTCGTCATCACCCACAGGGTGGAGACACGTCTTGCAGAAGCCTTGATAGAGCATATCATCTGCAACAGGGGGGAATAAACCCTGAGTACTGGAATGTACTCAGCTAGACTTACCCGTCATAAACCAGAAATAATATGACACCAAGGATTATGCAAGGCTTACACAAGAGGCTAGCTGACACCACATTTGCATAAAGGCATAATTAGTTGAACTCTTATAACCTGTACTAGCAGTTATTTTTAGCATTTACCTGTCATCTATCTTAGCACCTGTACTAAACATGCACTTGATTATCATCAAACAATTATTAACATTATTTCCATAGCAGGTATAAATTGTGGCAACATTGTATCATTCACTTAACCATCTGTTCAATTAATGAGATCTACGTTGCCGCTGCTCAAGTCAAGTGCTCACTAACCGGGAGCGACGGCGATTCGAATCGGATTCCTATCCAGCTGGAGGGGTATTTCTAACACTCACCGAGTCACGCCTGGCGAGGGCTGCTCAGGTCATCTTTCGTACAGTTCAGGAATCGCAGGTCCGAATGATGTCGCGTCCCCAAGGGCGACACTCTGCCAGGTGATAGGGACTCTAACCCCCCTTGGTCTCACGCCAATGTCCCCAAGCACATCCTTTCTCTCCTCCAAGATGCAACCTACCATTCGATTCCCGGCCTGAACCATACTACTCGACTTCGCGGTCGGAACGACTTATCCGGCCAACTAAGTGTTAGACTGCGTTCAACATGACTCAAGGACGTACAGCGAATCGGTCCTTAAACGACTCAGACGGGCATGGCTCCACACCCAAGACGTGAAGTGTCTTGCAGCTGTACCATCGAACTCTCGCCCGGTCTCAATTTCATTTTAAAGCATGGTTCCATCACGATAGCCATAAGCCACTCGTGACCCAATCCTATCTCTCGCGGATGACCGGAAATCACCCGACTTCTACCGTACAAAGCAGGGCTAAGCATTGACACGTGCCTAAACCTAATATAGGATTAAGTACGATATCTGGACAAGGACAGGTAAAATGCAGCAAGTGTTTTCATATAACTCCTAGAACTTAATGCAATAAACAATTAAAAGTACTCAAGATATATTTATAAAATGATGGGTTCAGCATGCACCGGGGCTTGCCTTTAAGAAACGTTGAAGGCCGGTGGTCCGGGCACTCCGGCAAGTCTTCAGCGGCGTCTCCTTCGCCGACTGGTTCTGTTGGCTCCTCCGGTTGGTTCTGCACCTCCTCCGGTATTACTTGTTCGAATTCGAGGAGTGTTACCCCCTCCGGAACACCTATTGCATGAGTGCATAATAAATCTCATGGATGCATAGTGAGGGATGCAGTATGCTCGGAATGAAATGCATTACAACACTTTTAAAGCTCAATTCAAATCACTTCAAAAGAGTAGGTGCAAATTCCCTCTCCGGTAGAGAAGTACTCACCTAATCTACTCAACCTAAGATAAAGCTGCTCTTCTTCAGTTAAGTCCCTAACACCTAACAATTACAAGAATAGCATTTCTTAGGAGACCACACCACATCTAATCAGCAAAATACCACAGTAAAACATTCTGGACAGCAGCTATTTGTTTTTAACATAGCTGGAGATTCCCAACTCCAAAAGATATGATCTAAGACAATCTGGAAAGCCTAAGAAATGCACTACAATTCATTTTCAGACCTCAACCCCAAACTCCTAAGTTTTCATGTCAAATTTCATAAGTTCCAGAATCTGTTCCCTCTCTAAACAGAGAGTAGCAGATTCTGGACTGCCACTTTAAACAGCAATAACTCTCAAACTACTAAGCCAAATGCTTCCAAATTTTGACACAAGCTAGTTTATCAAGTTTACTACAACTTTGGTATTTACAAGTTGTCCAGCAACCATATTTATCAAAGGTTAAACTTAGAAATACTACCAGCTGTCCAGAAAACCTAGAATTGAAGGGATTAAATATTTATTTATGTGGCAAACATTCCTTAAAACCAAACTAATGCTACCAAAAGTTCACATAGGTCACAAAAACACCAGAAAGTAGGGTGTGACCACCTAGAACATTTATTTATACTCATTTCTTAATTTACTTAGTTAATTAGGTGGAATTTTAAACATATATGTAAACTGCTCCTAAAATTCTACAAAAATTACAGGGGACTCTCTGACCCAGAAAGAGGCTACTGTAAAAATTTGAACTAATTTCATTCAAAGGAACTCTATAAACAAAATTCACAAGTCCAAAAGGCTGATTTTTGTATAATTAATACATCTTATTGAAAAGTATCAAACAACATATTTCATATTTTTCTTAGACACTCTAGGGTACCAAGACATTCTCCAAAAAGTTCCAAGAACATTGCACATGTATAAAAATTACTAAAATTCAATAAATTATTTCCTAGAATAACAAGATAGCCTTATAACTTGAAAATTACTTAAGCACTAATGCCCAAATTTTTACCAGAGCTAGGGCAAGTATAAACTAACCTACCCACCAAATTTCATGATTTTTGGGATAATACAACTCAAGTTATATATTTAACAAATTTGCATGCATTTCAAAACACATTTAAAAGATCTATTAAATTCTCATAGAATTTAAACATTACAAACCAGATTTATATTTTTATAAAATACTACACCTCATGTAGATCATACCAAAATTTATCTCATGATTTTTGAGCAATTACAACCCTAGATCTACATTTTTCAAACTACCACAAAAATCTGTGATAAATTAATTAAATGAAATAATTTTAAATTCGAAACTGGGCCGGCCCGGGAACGGCGCGGCCCATGACGCGCGCGCGCGGCCCGCACGGACTCCCGCCCATGCGCGGCACTGACATGCGGGTGTAACACCCTAAATTTTGAAGAAAAGAAAAATAGGGAAAATATGGATTTTATATTTATTTTTGTGAAGCATGCAACTTTAGAATAAGAATAATTTTATAAATTTAAAATCAAATATAAGGGTAGGAACATGTTTGAGCATTCATGCTGCTGCATCTGGAGTTTTGTATTGAGTGGTTTGAATCAAATTCAAATTTGATTTGAAAATCATTTGAAAAATGGATTTGAAAATTTGGAAAAGAAAAGAGAAAAGGAAAACGCTGTTCACTCGGTTTTTGGCCCGCTACATCTCGCGGCCCGCCAGCAGCAGCCCAGTTTCCTTCCCCGCAAGCCCGCGAGCCGCGCGTCGCCCGCGTGGGCCGAGCCCGAGCCGCGTTGCCGGCCCAGCAGACCGGCCTGTCTCGCACGCGCTGCCCGTTTCGCGTTGAGCCGCTGACGTGCGGGACCCACTGGTCAGCGACTGCTTCCCTTTCCTTCTTCCTCCGGCCGACGTCGGTGTTCTTCCTACCTTATTCAACCGATTCGAATCGTGGCTCGAATCTCCACCTTTCCTTAGATAGCAGCGCACCCCGGGCTATAAAACGCGACCCCCGCACCCGTCCGCATCTATCCCACCCTTTTGGAGCCGCCTTTGCCGTCCCGACGAGCCACCGCAAGAACTTCGCCTCCGCCATCCGCCATAACGAGCCGCGAGCTTTCCTCTCTTCATCCCCGGTTCTACTCTTGCCCTAGGTGAGTTCGCCGTAAGCTTCTCGATCTCCCGGTGTTCTTCTTTCGCTGTTTGGTGGCCGGAGCAGTGTTCTAGCCCTCTCCGGCAATGGCGCCGCCGCGGGACGTCGTCGGCGGCCGAAGCCCGGCTGGACGCCGCCGTCTCTTTGACCCCGATCAATCTGCACCGTTAGATCTGCGATGGACGGCATAGATTAGAACATACCCTTTCGCGTGTCTTTTTGCTAAAGAGTCCCTGTCTTTTTCTGGAATACAACCCGCAGTCCAAAGCGTATTCAGGAAAATACGTATTTAATTAAAGAAAACGTAATTCGTTTCAGAAAAAGAAAAATACGCTTTCTGTTAATTACAGATTTGCCACTGATATTGTTTTAGCCGTAGAATCTTCGTTTTAACTCCGATTTGATCCATTCAAATTGCGTTAGATTCATATTTGCGAGCTCTATCTAATGGTGTAACTGTACAGTAGGTTTAGATTAATTTATTTTCGAGTTTTAATTAAAGTATTTATTTTTCTATAGGAAATCTTCGGAAATTCATAACTTTGTCGTTTTAGATCCGTTTTTCGTGATCTTCGCGTCTGTGTGATCCTAGCGAGTTGTAGATTCATTTTAAAGACTTTTTATTTTATTTTCTTACTGTTGGTGTATTGTTCTAATTATAGTCTTGTTTGTCTATGCATGATTGCCTCTGGATGTGTGTTGTTGATAATGGTTGATCGAGTATAGACGGTGAGCAATTCGTTGGGAATCAAGAGCCTTACTACGAGCAAGATCTTCAGGACCAGTTTGAGCAAGGCAAGTATAGCATGGGATTATCCTTGTTGTCCTATTCACCTTATACAATTAAAATCATTGTGCATTTATTCCTTGTTAAGGATGACTTAGAGATTGATCCTATACCTTGGTACCCATTATGATGCATTGATTAGTATGGCTAGTGCTTAAACATGGACTATGATCATGTAAATTGATTAAAGGAATATGCAATAAACATTTAAAATATGATTTTGATTCTTGTATAAAGGGGATTAGAGCATGTGTGTTGTTTTGTTGCTCTAATTGCTCTCCATAAGGACTCATCTATAAGCGACAATCCGGGATTTACAGTACAACTGGGAGGGCTATATGGCTCTGGCTTTAGCTCAGTATGAGGACCTTTTCTAGCTTGTTAGAGGTTACCCTTGTGGCGCAAATGGGGTAAAGCAGACCGTGGATCTCTGCGTGTGTATCACACGGACTGACTTCTGAGACCTAGCGGCCCTAACTTGTTAGACGAACCTTTGAAAGGCTTCATAGTGATTCCCTGCCCGCTCACCTTGGAAGTGTTTTGGGAGTAATTAACCCGGGCATATGGGTAACACGACTCACAGTGAAAGTGTACAACCTCTGCAGAGTGTAGAACTGTTATAACAGCCGTGCTCACGGTCACGAGTGGCCTTGGACCCTTATGGAATAGTTGATTAATTGTTTATGTTTATGTTTTTGCTATTCATTAATCATTTCACATGGATCATATGTTTATTGTTTACATTGAGACCTATTGATGCTATTGTTATGCTAAAATCATGTTAACTAAAAGCTACATGCTGATAAACCCATGATTATGCCTATTTGAGCCTCATTAACCCCATGTTACACTTGTTGAGTACGAGATGTACTTACGCTTGTTTATTCTTCTTATTTGGATAAAAATCCCGGATGGGTAACAGATGGAGGTAATAGCGACTACTACGCCTACTTCCCTGAGGATTACTAGTCTTGCTGTCAACCAGTCAATGTTCCTGTGACTGGAGCTACCACGAGAGAGATTTTTATTTATACTTCCGCTACATTTATGTTAAGACTATGTGTTAAATATCGTGCTGTAATAACATTTGCCATGATACTTCTGTTATAATTTGTGAACTTATGTGTGATTGATCTCTGGGCGCACATAAGGGTAAGCATTCCATTTGGTCGATAAATGGGTGTGACAGCGGGCCCCCGTGGTCAGTGACAGAAGGCAGGGGGCGGCGAACCGCGAGCTCCGGCGAGCTCTAGCTCGTCGGAGGGGAGCTCGCTCGGGAAATCAAATGCACCCACGCGTTCCCCATCACACGGTGCTTCGATTCGCGCAAGCAAGAGGGGTTGGTTTGGAGTGGAAGGGGCTCGTCACCGCGAGCGGCGGCTGGTGAGGGTCGGGTGGCGGTGTACCGCCGCCGGTGAGGCCGCATGGTCCCATCTAAGCTCGGTACGAGCTCTACTGCGGCTAGGCGGAGCGATTGAGGTAGAAAGGAATGACGGAGAGAGACCCGAGCTACCCCGGCCACGGTGAGTCTCCATGGCGGAACTCCGGTGACCTCTCGGGAACGGGCGGAGGTAACAATGTGGCTCACCTCGGGCTCAATCAAAGCCGCCGGTGGGTCGAGGATGTGTAGGGCGGTGAGGCGGAGGAACTGGCGTGATTTGGTGGCCGGTGGTGCGGTGGAAAACGCGCGTGAGCTCGCCGGAGGTGGAGCGGCAATGGCGGCTCGGTTCTGGCGTTTTGAAATCGGAAGAGGGAGGGGGAAGGAATAGAGGCAGCCTCGACGCGTCGTGGCGGTCTTGAAGGCGCCGTGGTCTGACCGGTGGGGCCAGGGCCGGCGTACGGCCGCCACCGCGTGTCCACGCGTCGGCGAGGCCCTGTGGCCGGTCGGCCACTTCTCCCTCTGACGAAACTGAATCGCGGTGCAATGGTGCCATCGAGATCGACTGACAGAGCGACTTTGGAGGTGATTAACTCCTAAACCAGCTCGTTTCAGTGGAACCCCCAATTAACAAAGTTGTAGACCTATGTAAGCACTACAAGTTTGTAAAAGGCATCACGAGCTGGTTCGGTTTAGTTGGTGAGATACAGTGACATCAAGTGGTGCTCGGTGAAACTGAAATGTGATTTCAGTGGTTAAAACCGACTAAAACCCCAACTTCATGACATTATAACTCATAAACTATTGAGAACCAGGCTTGGGTGATGTTGGCAATGTTGTAGAGCTACATGAGGACTACAAGTTTGTCAATATGAGTGGAAGTTGGTTTGGCCTGATTTGCAAACTACAAGCTCCTAAAGTAGGCCTCAGTAAAACTGGAGGGTCAAATTACAGACTTAGAAAAATTCTAAGTATTGAGGCCACCCCTCTAGCTGACTTGTGGGCCACTTTTGAGCATGTTCTGGTCAATTTCATGAGATGGTCATATTGAGACTTTTGTTCCCCATAAAATTCCCTACAACTTTGCTTAAGGGTGCTCCTCCATGCAAGGTCTCTAAGATAGACTTTTTAATTGGTCAAACTGGATCATCCTAGGGCCAAATGGGGGTCAACAATCTCTTGGAGGGCATTTTTGCAATTTTTATCAACATGAACCTTGCTCCAAGAGTTACCCTAAGTATAACTAATGTGTTGTAGGACATAATTGGCTACTCTACCTTTTTGCTACACTAGTTACCAAGTATCACATGATGTGAGCCAAACAACTTCTAGAACAATCACATGTTTTGCATCACATAAAATAACAAACATGAATGATGCATGCTTATGCTTATGCAAATGCAATGCAATTATGGAGCTAAACACTTGAGGTGTTACACACATTAACCCTACCAAAGACAAGGGATACCCGTCGGTATATAAGGGATATCTTGGTGTCTCAACCTTTCACCAATCTAGCCATGGGTGTCCATGAACAACTAGATAGGTCCTCAGGTAATGGCATCCCATCTACCCAGTGCCACCTTCATGCCAAATCCACGGATAGACCAGTCACAATTAGGTACTTGGATTGTCATCCCCATTTATGACATGTGGTTTGTACAATTATGTTCATGACTCGCTACCACGGATACACGGTCCTTAACTGGTTGGCGAGCTATGTCATCCAAGACCATCACCTATGTTGCCATGCCCAATCCCTCATTGACCAATCATCATCATTTATTCAACATTGATCAAGTTTTAGACCACAACCATTTATGTTGCTTTAGTGAGCAAACATGTCCTACAGTGCTCAAGAGAGATGAGAAATCCATCATCTTCCTGACTTCTACAATCTAAGCACACTAAGCATGAATTATTCGATACTTGAAAGTAAACAAACAACGTTTGAGTGGTGTGGTAACATCAAGGTGTGAAAGTTCAATTAGGAATTCATGGTTGTACTAGTCATATAGTAACATATCAATGCAAATAAATAACCATAGTTCATTTATGCAATTTGTGTGACACCCTAAAATTTGCATCTTTTGAAATAGAGTTAATATGATTTAATTTTGTGTTATTGTGCTCATGAAAACATAGGAAAATAATAAATTTTTAAAATTTATCATAGGATTTAGCAACATTGTTCTTGCTTACATGCTGGTGCACTGGATTAATTGTAATGTGTGGTTTTCTCTAAAACTCAAATGGTTTGAAAAGCTTTTGAAGTGGCTTTGAAATAAAAGAAAAATAAAATAAAATAAAAAGGAAAATTCCCTCTCTTTTGGCCTGAAGGCCAAAACCCTCTCCATCTCAGTTTGTTCCCCTCCCCCATTCCCGTAGCCAAGCTTGGCTAAGAAGACCCATATAACGACCTTGTCGTGACAAGCTTGAGTTCATCAGCACCCCTCCATTTGCAATCCATTTCTAAGAAACCAAACTACATGTCGGGTACCTAAAACTAGGGGTACCCACAATCAACGATTAAGAAAAATAAAACGCTACCCGCAAATGAAACGAGCCAAAATAACAGATGAGATACCTCGACTACGGTCCGACTCGTACGAAGCCAGCTCGACGGGACGCCTCGACTATGTTCCGACTCATACGAGGCACCCTCGACGGGACACCTCGATTGCGTTTCGACTCACACGAGGCTCGTTCGACAAGGCATCTTGACTTTCAGGAAATCTCCGACTCGCACGACCCCGGGTCGGACCGATCGACCCACCTTATTTACCTACTATGAGACAAAAGTGAGAGCATTTATTGCGACTACCTACTACTTCCTACCGTCATGGCTACAGCTGTGACCGATGTGGAAGCAGTACCGGTGTCAAATCTTACTTTTTATCTCCCATCCCGAGATGGGAGGTGAAAACCTGTCACTATACACACCCTACCGCGCACTGTTTTGCCACCGATCACCCTCGAGGCAGGATACGACAAGGACCGTACCCCACAATCTTGGGGATTCGGCCTTATCCACCCGTCCTCGACCCATCCTCGACCCGGCCTTGACCCAGCCTCGACCTACCATCGGTCAGCAGGGAGGAAAGGGCGACGTGGCACATGACTCGGAGTCTTTTCACCGTCTCGTCCTCTACGTCACCATGGTGTCCAGGGATGGCCAGGCATTCCCGGGGCATGTCGCTATAGCCACCTCTACAGGGATCGACAAAACTTCACCTCAAGACACCCTCGGCGTCCCAGCCTCCTCTCACCCTATAAAAGGGCAGGCCGGGGCTCTACAAGGGGGCAAGGCCAGCAACGAGCCAGAAGCCGAGGCACAAGCAAAGCAAATGCAGAAGAACCACAGACCATGAAAAACCAACCTCCCTTGTATTCTCATTTTTCCCTTTGAGACCTGGGCTCAGTTCCCTCTCTCGCAGCTTGTAACCCCTACGCAAGCACTTAGGTGCAAGGAAATACAATACTTCGCTGGACGTAGGGCCTTCTTTTGCCTGAACCAGGATAAACCTCCGTGTATCCTCCTTGCATCACCATCCAGATTAGGGACACGCAACACTTGATTCACTCGTTGGCTTAGGACCCCCGCAGGACTGAACGCCGACAGTTGGCGCACCAGGTAGGGGCAGCTGCGTGCCAACATCGTTTTCTCGCCATTTTTCTGGATGGCTGACCCCGAACGTCCGCTCTCGTTGGCCACGGTGATCTGGTTTGGGAGTTTGGAGTTCATGTCGCTTGGCCACAGCTACGACATGGTCCTCCTCCTGCCCAGGCACCCGACTGACGAGGACCACGAGCTCTCCCAGCCCGGGGGAGCGCTGCGCCGGTATCGTCGCTCTCATCAGGCACGAGCCACATGGCAACGGCGAGCCCGCACTACAAGCTTTTCGGTCTAATGCAACGCCGAAGAATTGCAACGTAGAAAATTTGGTTGCTAGAGATCGTTGTATTACAACCATTCTAAAAAATGGTAGCGATACATGCCTTTAATACAACGGTTTTCAAGATGTTCCAAAGCTCTGTTGCATTTGGTAGATGATATTGCAATGGTGAAAAATGGTTGCAGTAGAGTTGATTTTGGTTGCAATTGTGTGGTAGTACTGCAACTACATTTACGTTAGTTGCATTTGGTTTTGACTATTGCTACGGTTTTTTTGTGTTGCATAAAATTTGACAAGCGTTGCAAACGCTAGATGCTTAATGCAACGAGAACTCTTGGAGGCGAAGCAAAAGTGGGGGTCAATTGCAACCTTTTTGGCAGTTGCAATATACTTTGATATTGTTGCAAGTGCTAAATTTTATTGCAACGAGATCTCTAGGGTCGAAGCGAAAATTGTGTTCAAGTGCAACGCTTATTTTTTGTTGCAATATACTTTGATAATTGCAACGAGAACTAGAAGGCGAGGCTGATTTGGATTGGGCTTTATCACGGGCCATACATGCAGCCGGGAGTGTGGTGTTCTTCGTATTTATCTATGATTATTATTAATATAATTTATTCTCTACGATTTTATCTAAAATAAAAAAAGGGCGGGAGTTAAGAGGATCGAACCCTGCACCTCACGAAGGAGATAGGGCGAACAAACCACCCGGATAGGCATGTTCTTGTGTTATTCTCAGATTATTTGGACAATTTAACATCTTTTCCATGATTTTTTTTAAAAAAAAGAAAAACAGCAAATAACTCGGTGGGAGTTATGGATCGAACCTACAACCTCACGAAGAAGACAGGGCGAACAAAACCACAAGGATAGGCATGCTTTAGTGATATTTTTGGATTATTTGACTCATTTAACATTGTATTCATCATTTTTTAGCAAAAAGAAAGAAATAGCAAAATCCTGGTACAAGGCAGGGATTGAACCTCCAACCTCTTTAAGAGGAAAGTTAAGTCATACCACCGGACCATTCCAACATTGGTGGTGAAAGAGGTTATTGCGGCTTTTTATAAGAAAATACATGTAGATGTTCGACAAACAAAGCTAGAGTTGAGCCACGCCAAAAAAAACTGGAAAATCAAGAACATGAGCATTTCTCTCTTTAATCTGTAGTCAAAACTTGTAACTAGTGTTTCTCCCTCGTACTAACTTTAAATGTAGTGAAGGATAACGAACATTAAGGTTCCATGCAACAGTTCAAACTTAACCATGTCTGTCATCAGTTCAAAAGAAAAAAAAATAATAAAGTGCGACATATGCGTATGAAGGATAAGTGACCCATCCCATCAAACAGTGCAACAAAAAAATTGTATTCAAACAAAGAAATCATCTTCTATATTTTCTTCCATGACTGGTGCAACAACCCCATCATCAATGTAGGTGTCATCGTCGTCAGAATCATCATCACCAATATAGTCATCAACAGGTTCGGGAATTGCTTTGCTACGCACTTGATTAATAATGGCGGCAGAACCAGTTGTGCCTGCCCTATCTTGTCTTGACCAGTTTAAGAATTCCTGACCTTGGCCTGATTCATTCATTTCTTGGATTCCCACATCAAGTGCATCGGCGTCATTTCCTGTGTCTGGCATGGAAAACAAATTTCTTGGTCTCACCAAAACAACAATAGACCATCCCGGCTTGTTCACAATAGGGACATAAAACACCGGTTCAGCGTTTGAAGCAAGAATGTAAGGTTCATCCGAATATCTGAACATGGAAGTAGCAATGTCGATAATACCAAATTTATCCCTATTGTACCCTCTGCTTCTGCTGGTACTGGTAGCCGGCACATCATACCAATCACATTGAAACAATATAACTTCTTTTTCTTGTGGGAATTCTAGTGAGATTATATTTCTAATGACTCCATACCAGGTCATGTTGCCTGTACTATCATCACCCTTCACAAGGACACCAGAATTTTGTGTCACGAGGCTTTTCTCTATGGCAGCTGTCCGAAATAGCCAATTATTGAGGTGCACTCTATTCAACACACGAGCTCGAGGGTCAGGTCCTTGAGAAAGGGCATGCATCAGTTTACTTGCTTCCCCTTTCTCATATAGTTTTGCTATCTGCAATTTAAAAATCAAGTTAGACATCTACCAGTTAATTACTATGTCGGTCTTACCATAAAGTGGAATTTAAAAATATAAAATAATACTACATACCTCGATTTCAAACCATCTTACAAAATGCTCCTTGTGTCGTTTTTAATGTTAATTGAACTATCCCTTGTTAGTTGTGTCTTATGCTCCCTACATCAGAGTGCACCAAATTATTAGTTGACGCCATAAACAAGCAGATAATAGATAAATTTAGTGGTAAAAATTGCAACTTACTCTACCCATTTCCTGGCTTCATCACAATTAGTAATTATGTAGTGCCTCATCTTTTGAAGTTCAACTTTCTCCAAATTCTTAAGCTTATTTCCTCTCCTCTTGTAATCAATTTCACTAAATATGCTTAGACCACTTGGAGGCTCATTCACAACTGTATTTTCATGACGATCAGCTCGACTCAGCTTGGTGTCGATGTCGAAGAATCGAGAGCAAAATGTAAGACACTCCTCAGCTATGTATGCCTCAGCTATTGATCCTTCTGGTTGTGCCTTGTTCCTGACATATCCTTTAACAGTACGTAGATACCTCTCTACTGGATACATCCATCTGTAACACACGGGCCCTCCTAGTTTTGCCTCTTCAACTAGGTGGACCGGCAAATGAATCATTATGTCAAAAAATGCAGGTGGGAAAACCATCTCAAGCTGACAAAGAGTCTCTTTAATTGAACTGTCTAGTTTCTCAAGATCTGCTGGCACCAACTCATTTGAACAAAGTGCACTGAAGAACCTACTGAGCTCAATCAATGGCCTGGCAACATCTTCTGGCAAAATCCTTCTAATGACTAAGGGCAATAGTTTTTGTAGAATAATATGGTAGTCATGAGTTTTGAGTCCAGACACCTTACATGTTTTATCGTCAACACATCTCTTTAGATTGGAGCAGAACCCATCAGGCATCTTCACTCCTTGAAGAAATTGGCATAAAATCCTCTTGTCATCCTTGTCTAGAGAGTACAACGCTGCTGGCAAGGTGTACGTGTCATTATCAATCACAGGATGCTGATCTTGCCTGATCCCAAGATGTTCCATGTCAAGGCGGGCATTCTCGCTGTCCTTACATTTCCCTTCAATTTCAAGCAAAGTCCCTAATATGCTCTCACATATGTTTTTCTCAATATGCATCACGTCCAAATTATGCCTTATGAGCAAAGAAGACCAGTAGGGGAGCTCAAAAAAAATACTCTTCTTCCTCCAATTGTGCCATCTTGCGTCTTCATCACGCTTCCTCTTTTTTGATATGTCCTTTCCAAATCCCGTTTGATGAAAAGTTGCATAATGGTCTAATACATCTTGACCAGATAGTGGAACTGGAACCTCCCTGGTTTCCTCCTCATTGTTGAAGCTCATCTTGTTCATGCGCCATGGATGGTCTAAGGGCAAAAACCGACGATGTCCCATGTAGCAGAACTTCTTCCCATGTTTCAACCACAAATAATCTGTATCCTTGTGACAGTAAGGACATGCAAATTTTCCTTTTGTGCTCCAACCAGAAACCATCGCATATGCAGGGAAGTCATTGATTGTCCATAGCAGCATAGCACGTAGTGTAAAGTTTTCCTTTGCCTTTACATCCCTACAATTAACACCAGTATTCCACAGCTCCTTCAACTCATCAATGAGGGGCCTCAAGTAAACATCAATATTCATTCCAGGACTTTTTTTGCCAGGTATCAACATCGACATGATCCAATAAGATTGTTTCTCATACAACCAAGGAGGCAAATTGTAAGGTATTAGGATAACAGGCCAACAACTGTAAGTAACATTTTGCATACCAAATGGGTTGAAGCCATCAGAAGCAAGACCCAGTCGAACGTTACGAGCTTCTTTAAATCGTGGAAACGTATTGTCCACGTGCTTCCATGCCCTGGAGTCAGCAGGATGACGTAGTTTGCCATCATCTATTCTTCCTTCCTCATGCCAACGCATTTCTGATGACGTGCTCTCTGACATGTACAATCTGCGCAACCGAGGTGTGAGAGGGAAGTACCGAAGGATTTTGACTGGGACACGACGACGGCTGTTATCATGACCATCGTCCACATGGCCAGCACCACGGTCATCTGTTTTCCACCTAGACGCTTTACATATGGGGCATATATCCAGCGTCTCGTATTCCTTCCGAAATAACACACAATGATTCTCACATGCATCTATCTTGATATAGTCCAAGCCTAGATCGCGAACCACCCTTTGCACTTTCTCCATTGTGTTTGGGACACAATGACCTTTAGGGAGAAACTTTGAGATCAGAAAGAGTACCCCCTCCAATGCTTTGTTACTTATCCCATACATGCACTTAACCTAGAAAAGTTCCACAATAAAAGATATCTTTGTACCATCTTCGCAACCTGGATATAATTCCTTTTTTGCCTCCTGTAGTAACTTGAAGAAGACCTTGGCTTGCTCGTTCGGCTCGTCTTCATCACCGATCTCTCCTCGTATTTCACCTCTGATTAGGGATTTAATCAAATTACTGGCCTCATCATCTTCACTCGGTGCGCCGCCTTCTTCATTGTCTACTCCAGAATCATGTGGTGCACCTTCATCATTGTTCTGTACTTGTACATCTGCTGCTATTGGGTCATCATTGTGTACTTGTACATCACTAGGTCCTACATCTTCATTGTGAAATACCACATCAGCTGAACCTTCCCCTTCCATTATAAAACTTTCAGCAAACCCTGTTGAAAGGACATGAATCTGAAGCACAGCCCGTGTTCTGTGTGACATGCATAGACATTTACGGCACGGACATGCTGCGGTTCCGCCCCTCGAAGTGCCACTATATGTCCTGTCCAAAAACTGCATGAATTTGTTCTGCCACTCGGTTGAAGAACGAGGCAAGCGCATCCAACTCCTATCATCGCCTGACATCTGCGTGATTAAGATGAACGATGATCACCAATTTAGCCAGCGTATTTACATACATAATTGAACTATATATGTGCAGCCCATGCCCATGGTGATCTCGTACCTTTCGTCGCGAGGACAGCTTGTCTGATTGATCAATCGACGTCGAAATCAGGGCCGAAATCAGCTATACTCTACCTATAAATTAATCACATTATAGCACAAATTAGCGAGCTATAGGGTTGTACAAATTAGACATCGAAGGCTGATAGCTTTTGATTCTCATACCTTCAAAACTGATTATGTGATCCACGGGATGCACCGTTATGGAGGTCCGAAGGGCAGTGGATTGCAGGTCGGATGAGTCCAGATGCCCACCAGCGGCGGCGGTCGCCCTCACCCCGTGCGTGCGCAGCGCCCCCTGAGGATCGCGACTCCACCCCCGTGCGCAGCGCCCCCTGATTAGATCACGAGGCCCCGACTGTCCCGGCGGCGAGCCGAATCATAAAACTGACGTTCAATCACCCAACTAGGGTTCCTCGATCGGCGGCTCGACAACGAGGGATAACTCCACCGCAAAATAAAATCCAATCTGCTGCTGCTGAACCAGACTCCAACAAGCGGCGGCCACCCGACGCATGCTGCTGTACCAGACTCCGACTCAGGACCTAACCAAAACGTGTCCTGACTAAGGCATGTTGAACACACATAGACTCATCTACGTGATGGACTAGTATAGGAAATAAAATACGTGACCATCTATGTGTACGGGTTTTTTTGGCTAAAGAAGTGGACTGGCCCATTTACCCATTTATGGGTTTGTGTTGCCTGTTGCCTAACGCATGCACGTTAGTACCACCTCGCTAATTCACTAAATCAAACCACAGCTTAAATGGTGAGGAGTGTACATCTTCGTCAAGAAAACTTCTCTAAACCGCATTGCATTGTCTTGGGACACGTTTTGGTTAGGCCTGTGCTGTGCAATCATTTTTTTAGTTCTATATTTATGATAATTTTTTGTTTCACTTTTCAGAATTAACATTCCAACTGCATTTATAATTTTTGAAAATCTATTTGTCTCATGGTCATATAGTTTTCAGAAAACATACTAGTTATTAATAACCAATATATTTTTTAAAATATACAATAAATCACTCAATCATGTCTCACTAGTAGGTACATGCCTTGGTATACAAAGGATGAGGGAAAGAACGCACAGAACAAGCAACTAACCGGATTTTCCCTTTTTCCTGAATTTTCCCTGATTTTCCCAAAAGGCACTAGTAGGAATCAAACTTTTTTATTTTTTCACTATTTTTTTTTATATTTTTCTCTGAAAAAGGATCACAAAAGATGCAACCACAAAAATTGGCACCTACAACTGAGGTGGGATGTGGTCTACAGAAAAACAACACGTTCTCTGAAAAGCGTGCAAAAGCTTTGACAAATTTTTTTCTTTATTTTCCTGATTTTTTTTGGCAATTTTGATGAAACCAAACAGGGCGAAGCCGAGTTTGGGTCGGCTCCAAACGGTGTCAAGAAGCTGCTGTAAAAATTTCAGATTTTTCTGATAAACGAGCGAAAAGTTATGCCTGTTTTACCGAAGGTATCTCAAGTTATGTTTTCCGGAAGGCACAACACGGCAGCGGTAGTTAGGGCAAAGCGTCCCTAAACTCCAACACCGATCACAAGAGCGAATCTGAAACGAAATTGCAAAGTTACAAAAGGTGATAGTACAGCGGAAATTGAAATCTTTTTGGGGTTTTTGTGGACTCTAGGTAATGAACAAATATGAATCTAAGGCAAACGAGAATATACCTCGCGGTAAACCTAAAATCTCTGATACGCCACCAAGTGCCATGTTATATGTCACCGTGAGTCTAATCATCATGCCACCAAGTACATGTCGTGTGCCTAGTGTCGTACTAAGCATGCCATGTCATGATCAACCGTGTGCCATTTTTACTGGCCATGTCATGAACAACCACTTAATATGTAGTCTCACCGTGTGCACATCATAAACTCGATCATGTTGATTTAATTTATGTAAATTGATAAATTTAATTTAATGTTATTTAGTCAATACCTACGTGATTTATTGTTAATTATTTTACAAGGTTAAGATGTTTGATTAATTTAGAAATTAATTTAAAGCAAAAAATTAATGATTTTAAATTAGATCCCCGGCGCTGAGTCGAGCTACAAGGAAACGAGAAAATTTTGATCCCCGGCTCCACGCTCACGCCCGCGAAAATTCTCCTTACCGCGAAAACTCTCGCGCGTGCCCACCCCCGTTTCCTCCCCCCCACCCCGCCCCCTTTATTTCGCAACTTCTCAATTCCCTGGCTTCCTCATATACTCCGTTGCCGCCGCCTCCACACGGTTAGGGTTTTCGGATTCCACCAAAGAGAAGTCGAACATGGCGACAACTCCAACGAGTGGAACACCTCCGTCCTCGACGTCGATGCGCACACCTGCAGGAGCGGGGACGCCAACAACTCCGGCGGCGGCCGCGGCGCCGGCAAGTTCATCCAGAGCCAACGCGACCATATCCCTCTTTGGGGCAACGCGTTCGTCCGGGACGCCAACAACTCCAGCAGCGGCAGCGGCAGCGGCGGCGGCGGCGCCAGCAAGTTCATACAGACCCAACGCGACCATGTCCCTTTTTGGGGCAACACGTTCGTCCGACCGGTCAACAGCAGCACTTGGTGATCAACAAGAGAGCTCCCTGCCATTCAATGAGACTAATGATAGGTAACACCTCTTGGCTTCCTATTTTTGGATTCAACATCTCGGGTTTAGGGTTCTAGATATATAATCTTGAAAACGTTCTAGGAAAGATGTAGCCTAAGAGCATCGACGTTGCAGGGACATGCAGGAAGCAGTGCGCCATGGGGATAATGTAGATCGAATGCATGGGATTAATGAGTCTGGTCTCTGTCCACACACATAGTATACATACATGTTGGTTTTGTTTAATTTCAGTCATGGGGATAATGTGGATCGAAAGCATGGGATTACTGATATGTAGGGATATGATTTTGCTCTCTGTCCATACACATATGCCTATAAGTTCAGTGATTAGGATATTGCTTTTTATCAAATTATGCACTATCGTTTCAGATCTTAGGATATTACTGAAATCCTAATATCCCATTTTCCTAGCATCATGTTGTTTAAGATTTGATATCTATTTTGCTATCTATGTATGCCAGCAGATAAATCTTAGTTTTTCTCTAATAATCTGTTATCTTATTTCGCCTAGTCAAATCTAGCCATCTTCTATGTGCTCTAAATGAGTAAGTGCCAAGGTACTGACCTAATTCTAATTTGGAATGGGACTGTAAGCATTTCCTATCAATTAAGCTAAGAAGAACAATTGTGCAATATTTAGTGTTTCCTAGTATAAATATTTTTTTTGGTTTACTTTCATTTCAGTCATGGGGGGTGCACATATAGTTCAAATAAGTGGCACTAAGTTTTAATTACTTTCTCTGTCTGTACACATACTATATGTACACTGGTTTCCTTTTAAGTATATTGTTGTATCATCACTAGTGCTTAAGTTTGATACTATTGTAATATTGGGCAGCTCGGATCAAACATGGACTCTCTATTTCACTTGCGAGGGGGCGCCGGGGGGGCAAGAGTCTTTGACTATGACAATCAGTAGGGCTGATCTCACCCTGAGTAACTTGCTTATAGAGAAATTACAATTGGGGTATAGGGTAAGGGACTATTTGTACTACAAGAGGAGATGTGGTAATGCAGCAACACTACACGAAATCGAAGATGAAGCCGCTGCAGATGCTATGATAGCATGTAATGAGGAGGAAAGACAGGTCAGACTATTGTTGTCCAAGGAACAAAAAATTGACCATAATGTGAACATAACACCCTTGAAAGTACCTGGAAGGAGACCCATTAGGGAAGAGAATATAGATGAAGATGAGGAGTCAATTGATGCTTACAAGGAATGGCTGCACGTCATGCATACAGAAAACCGATTCATGGGTAAGTGTTATGTTGGACTCCTATATATTTAAAAATTGTTGTATTATTTTATATTGGAGAAGCCTTTGTACTAATATTAGCTTGGTTGACCCAGATTTGAAAGATATCGACAGGAATGACACCACCAACACTTACAAAGAATGGTTAAGGGTGCAAGGACAACTGGATCATATTAGTAATATAACATCTGTCCCTACATCTCTATTGTTAATATTCCTACACAAACATATTATATCTTACACAAGTGACCAATATTTTCTGCAGTGGCATATGTGGACAGTAATCATCATACAGATGTTGTACTTTCAAGTGAAGATAGCAACCCCACACCACCACTAGTAAACAGACCATCTCATGCTCGGCGTTTCATTCCACAGGGAGACGGAACTGGTAAGTAATGAATATTTTTAGTTTATTGTGAGGTTCAGTTATTTATAAACTATGTCAATAGTTTTTTAAGTCTTTTGCTTTGTATATATTTGTTTTTGATGGACTAGACTCCAAAAAGAGGAAGCCAAGAGGTAACTTGAAAGGATGGACAGCAACAAACAAGAGAACCAGGGCGGCATCTCAGAAGCTTAGCATCCAGTTCTCTAGGCTTGGAGGACCTGTAGGTTCAAACAAACGAATATTTGTTGATGAAATAACACTGTTCACAAGGAGAAGAGCACCTCTCATCGGAGTAAGAACATGGAGAGATATCCATGTGGATGTCAAAATTGCAATAGCAAACGATGTGCTGGTAAGCTTCTGTTATCCATGTGGATGTCAAAATTGCAATACCAAATTATTGTTTAAGAAGTAATTTATTTAGGCTTTACCTTGAGCAGGCTAAGTGGGACCTTGAGGATAATGAGGCGAACAGAATCAAGATATGGACGGTGGCTAATGACCGTTACAAAGGATGGCGATCTACATTTAGTGCTACCTACAAGGCGTACACCACATATGAAGACAGAATGAGACATAGGCCAGAAGAATTAGACATTGTTGAGTGGCACTATCTGGTGTCGTATTTTGGCACTGAAGAATTCCAGGTTTGTTCCCAATTTTTTAAGAAACTTGCCAATTCCACTTCTGACATCAAGGTTTATGCTGTGCGCACTGCTGATTTTATAAAAATCAAATCATTGCTGGTTGTGTGTAGAGGATTAGCAATAAGAATTCTCAGAATCGGCACAATCGAAAGATACACCATGTTACAGGATCAAAGGGTTTTTCTTAATTGAGCTATGAGAAGGTAAAAAATTCTGTCACAAGGTTTTCCTTCAGGCATTTTTTTATGGTTTGTGCTTGTGCCCCTGAATGACAATGACATGATATTGTTATAACCTATATAGTCTTTGTATTTGATAGAGATATTTAGCCCACTGCCCACTATAAAAAAATATATTTTGCATTCTTCTATACAGAAAGCTGAAAAGTACTAAAACTAATGTGTGCCAAAAAAAAGAACTATGATTCCTTTAGATTTTCAATAGCAATAAATATTTTGGTTATCTTTTGTTTTTTAATTTCTGATGAATATCTTCCTGATCTTTACAGTTTATAAAATCTTCTACATTTCCCTAGATTATGAAATATGGCTAATTTGTTTACATGCTTGCCTAATTAGAGGGACCAACTAACTGGTGAAGAGCCAAATGATATGGAGCTTTTTATGATGACCCACCAACAAAATGGACAATGGACAAGCGAGGAATCTAGGGAAGTCTATGTGAGTATTAAACAGTTTTTACAACCCTTCTTAAGTGATGTAACTGTCCTCGCTTAGAATTAAAGTTTTAATTAACTAAATGTCTTTACTTTTTTAGGACAATGCAACCAGGAAGATTATGGAGCTCGAGTCAAGGCCTGACGCAAATGTCGTCTCAGACTTGGAGCAGAACCAGATTTTCCAATCGACCTACAAGGAAACGAGAAAAATCAAATCAAACAAGATGCATGCTAATGGTTACCTTGCAAGGTACCCAACTAGAAAGGAGCTACTGTCGGAGGACTACCAGCGCAAACTCCAACAGGAGGAAGCCCTCATTGAATCGTTTGGACGGCTGCAAGAAAGACTAGATGCCCAAGAAGTTGAAAGGGAAGCCGAGAGGCAAGAACATAGGCGTCAGCTTGAACAGATGAACAAGGAAAGGGTGGCTGATAGAGAAGCACTTAAGCAAGCTATGTTAATGTTGCAAGCAGCCCAACAGCAAGCTTCAGTACAAAAGGTGATATTAACAACATATATGTTCTCCAGTTTATTGAACTGAAAATCATGATCTTGAACCCAATTCGAAATGCAGGCTAGCACAATTGTGGAGCCAACTGAAAATGTTGCTGCTGCTGCAACAATTGAGGGGACACAAAATGTAACAACTACAGAGGGAGAACACATGATGCATAGTCAGCAGGTAGTTTGATGATAATTGAAGAATGTTTAATTGTAACATGCATGTCATATTTTTGTCAATGGGTGTAGTTTATTGAACTGAAAATCATGATCTTGAACCTAATTCGAAATGCAGGCTAGCATAATTGTGGAACCAACTGAAAATGTTGCTGCTGCTACAACAATTGAGGGGACACAAAATGTAACAACTACAGAGGGAGAACACATGATGCACAATCAGCAGGTAGTTTGATGATAATTGAAGAATGTTTAATTGTAACATGAATGTCATATTCTTGTCAAGGGGTGTAATTTTTACCACCAACCATTTATTTTCAGGTTACCCAAGAAATAAGCCAGCCAGAACAACAACCCCCTTCTTCCGCAGCTGAAGAACGTCTCACAAGAGGGCGCATGAGAAAAAGTAATTCGGCAGCGAATTCGGGTGCTGTTTTTACTACAACAAAGCAACTGAAGGAATCTGCTGCTAGGAAAAGATCTGCATTGTCCAAAAAGAATACGCAGGTACTATGTGAAACCTTTTATCTGCATTGTCCAAAAAGAATACGTAGTCCTTTTGGAGAAGTACATAGCCATTCTTTTGTTCTGCTCCTAAATCTGGTCCAAGCTTAGTTTCCTCTTGCTGATTAGAAATATATATGGATGTGTTTGTGCTCATGTGCTCATAAAATGTCTTGGGAGGCAGCTGCATGTATGTTTATATTTGATTTTCGCTTCAAAGTTCATGGTTGATAGTACTGCAGCTCACAGAACGCTAGTACTACAACTCGTGTTTTGCTTCAGTGTTCAATTAGCTTTGCCACCACTAGTCTCAGTTTAACTAATGCATGTCAATGATTTTTTTCAGGAGGAATCTTGAGTTTGAGAAGGAGCATGCGAATGGTGGGACGATGGCCAACTTGCATATCAAGGGAACCGTTGCTGCTACAGTAGACATTAGTCTTTTGATTTGAATGAGTTCAAATAGTTGTCTGTGCTTGACACATTATTATGTGTTAAGCTATCTACTTGTGTTCTCATTTAGTTTGACACTCGGTGTGTTTCATTAAAGATTTTGTATGAACAAATTATATTTCATTTTAATGGATGTCGATGCTTCATTCGTTTATGTATTTGTCGTTTTGCGATTATTGATTTAAGCTACCAAACAAAGCGTCGCAACATGAATTATTAATATATTAATCTAGCGTTGCAATAAATGATGGCACATATAACAACCACATTTAGTCGTGGCAATAGGTACGATAATCGTGGCAATAGAGAACCTATCTCTTGCAACTACAAAAAGATGACGGTGGCAATAGAGGAATCTACCTATAGCAACCAGCTAGTTAGTAACGTGGCAATAGATGACCTATTTGTAGCAACCAACCTAAGTAATGTGGCAATAGCCCATGCCATCTATAGTAACCATTCAGAAACGTGGCAATAGAGGACCTCTCAATAGCAACCAACCTAAATAGACGTTGCAATAACCTAAGCCACCTATAGCAACCATTTAGGTGACGTGGCAATAGAGAACCTCTATTGCAATGCTTCCTCCGCGTAGCAATAACCACAATTGCAACACCTGTGTTGCGTTGCGATTGCATTGTGTTGCTACACGACCAGCGTGTCGCAATACGTATCGCTAGCAACGCCTAGTTCGTTGCAATTGATACTATTACCACACCCATAGTGGTTGCAATTGCTTTTGTTACAACACTCACCGTGTGTTGCAAAAGCGTCAAAAGTGTTGCAATAGAGGGGCTGTGTGTCGCAACTAAAACGTAACCCGTTGCATTCTGCTATTGCTACCCTTACAAGTGCAACGACATTTAACCAAAACAAAATGGTAGCAAAAGTACAATTGCTACCATTTTTGGGTCTTTTGCTACACTTTTTCGGCATTGCATTTGACCGAAAATCTTGTAGTGCCGGTGCAACCACCGTCATCGCCTTGCGGAGGACGATGGGATTCCCCAATCCGGCGCCTCCTAGCTAGATGCCAACACGGGTTTCCTCACTAAGGATCTATGTAGGATGAGCTTGGCTGAGGGTAAGATGCCGACTGGGAGTTCCACCGCACTACCGCCTGGTGCGATGCCACCACCACCCGGTTCGACTACACCGGCATGAGGAACGACGCCTTCATCAGCTTTCCCATTTGGGCTAGACTCGGTTGCCCGGGCGTACGCTTCTTCTGTAAGCACCAGCATGAGTGCTTACGAGGAACTCCCCGGACACCATCTACGCTCCACTCTCGACCTTGTTGCATCCACACCAGCTTTCGAGTACCTGGACTCTACGGAGACCCTAGAGATGGAGCCCTGTGCAACTGCTTCTCGATGTTATGACCCCAGAGATAGACGACCTCACTTGCACCCATCATACTACTACTTCGGCGCTCCAAACTCTAACTCTACCGATGACACCTACGACCCGACCCACGAGTGCTTCAACATCGATGGAGTTAGCACGTCGGATTCGGAGGATGAGGCAGCCATTGAAGGAAGGAACACGCCGCCTCAGGTCGAGCTCTCTGCCGAGCGGGATGAGGCTCAATTCCTTGCGGATCAAGGAATGCAGCTCAAGCAAATCTGCGAGTTGCAGGATAGGCTCGACGAGGAACGAGAGAACCTGCGTCTACTTCAGCGAACCCTCGAGCAAGAGCGCACGACATGCGCACATGGCGGAGGAGCTCGAGAAAGAGCTCGTGACGTCAATCGTCGCATCGTCGAGGATCGAGCGGTCGACCCCCCGGTTTTCGGTCGAGCCAGCTAGAACGTGGTCGCCGCCGCCATGCTCCTTTGTAACATTGTTGACGGTCCTTAAGTATCAATTATAACTATCAAATAAATAGAGAAAAGGATCCAAATGAAACCAACACCTAGACTTAGGGTTTTATCTGACAGAATTCCACGAGTTTTGCTGTTTATCTATTTCTGCAGGGGGTTATCAGGAAATACGGAAGAAAGGCCCACATGTCGGATTAATGACGGGATATTAACCGAACACGTAATTATCTTACATCTAGAAGAGTCCAGAAGCCACGAGAACGAACGGGAGACGTAACGGAGCCGGACACAGGGCGCCCGCCCTGGTCCTTAGGGCGCCCGCCCTGGCCCCGGAGCCAATCAGGCTCCGCCTTGAGGATTATGCTCCACCGACCTAGAGGATCAAGGAAAACCGTCTGTTCAATGTCGGTTTGATCCGACGGCCCAGATTCATCCGAAAGGGCTATATAAGCAAGGCCCCTGCCCCTGGAGGAGAGGCCCCTCGTCTCATACTTCAAACCCTAATTCAGGAGGAGAGCCTCTGATCAAGCCCTAGAGCCACCACATCAACTAGATCTCTAGTTAGCATAGCTACATAGGATTAGAACTAGAAGGAGTCAATCTTCGATTGGTTCCCGGATCTGTCAAGAGGATTCTTGGTAATTCCTCTCTTGTTCTTCAATTGTTCATCATTGTTCTTCAATATTATGAATATGACTTTGTTCTATTTCAATATATTGATTATGACTTTGCTCTACTTGATTATATTTGCAATTATATTGTTCTTAGTTTATCATAGTTATATGCTTGGCTTAGTTAGATTGGAATTATATACATGCCTAGGATCGTATAGCGTTTATCCATGTGTACAGTGGGTGAATGATAATTATTGTGTAGACGTGGTGTCTATACCGTATTTATCTGCGATTGCACCCTATATGCCGGATTGTGGGGTAGTTCGCGATAGTGACAGCTTCGTTGATTCTTATATAGTCCCCCTCTCGTGTATAGGGCAGGCAGAGCAACACTATTACAGGGGAGTGATTGCTATGTTCTTCATCTTCCTTGCTAATATTCACTATGCATGGATATAGTCTTTTCTCACCATGATTGCCAAGTATAATTGCACTAACTATGATATGCTAGACTTTATAGTTAATAATAACTTAGGGAATATCTTCGTAGTTCATCCTAATTCCATGCTAATGACTTGCTAGAATATCTGTTGAGGTGCTTATCATTATTATATGTGGCTAGCTGATCAGATTAATTATCTTTGTCACCATTATCACTTTACCTTTACTTAATGTGACATTTATACCTGTATAAAGAGATTGATAAATACTCTCGGTTATACATGCAATGATGTGTACTCAGTTCCATATTCTCATTCCATTATCAACCATGATACTTAGAAATCCCTTCCCAGTGGTAAAAATATAAATAACGATACCTGGAATACTTCCCGGTTAAAATGCTACATCGGTATTAATCTGTGCGCTTGCAGATCCCTTTTATTATTTATCTTGATGAGCAAATGCATATTTCAATACCGCGTCTCTCATGTCATGCTGGGGATGACAACTTGGCTTAAGTGGCATGAGGGATAGGTTTGGCATTTTTGGCGCCGTTATCAGAATTAGAAAACTAAGTCTACTTTTGGTAGTGACGTTAAGAATGCCCAACAAGCATTTTTGGCGCCGTTGCCGGGGAAGGTTGATTACTAAGTAGGAATGAATATGGAACTTTGAGTCATCATTTGCATCACTAATCTGATCGAGCTTATCAATTCTCTTATACAGTTTTACCCCTGTATTTTCCATTTTGATTATTTATTGTAGGGTGATGCATGAATAGAAGACATCTTCCAGACAACTTTGTTGACGATCCCGAAGCCTTATTCAGAAGAACAAGAGCCAAGCTCAAGAAGACATCGTCAACACTTCAGCACAAAGCTTCATCCAAATCCGAAGACCGCCGAAGTTTCATCCGGAATTTGTCGACTGAATTCAAAGCCATGGCGAACAAGTCGATCCGCGAGTTCTCAGCTCCCACTACGGACAACATCCGCACTGGACCTGCTGGGTAGATCGACCGCAACTTCGAGCTCAAGCCTGGGCTCATCAACATGGTGCAAGCTAACCAGTTCTGTGGGAAGCCACATGAAGACGCTAGTGCTCATCTTCAACACTTCCTGGAGATCTGCAGCACTTTCACCATGGCTGAAGTCCCCAGAGACGCCATACTACTTCGCCTTTTCCCATTCTCACTGTTGGGGAGAGCGAAGCAGTGGTTCTACGCTACAAAGGAGAAGAACACTACGTGGGCACTCTGCTCCACGAACTTTCTGGCCAAATTCTTTCCCATGGGCAAGACCAATGCTCTCCGTGGGAAGATTACAAGTTTTCAGCAACAACATGATGAATCCGTTCCAGAAGCATGAGAGCGTTTCCAAGACTACATCCTAGAATGTCCCCATCATGGAATGGAAAGCTGGCTACTGATGCAGACATTTTATCATGGGCTCATTAACAGTGCCCGTGAAACCATGGATGCTGCAGCTGGAGGAGCATTCCTATCACTCACCATACCTCAAGCCACAGCTCTTGTGGAGAAGATGGCATCCAACCAAGGTTGGAATGAAGAAAGAACTCAGACACGCAAGAGAGGTGGAGGTATGCACCAGCTCAAGGAGGTAGACATGCTGTCTGCCAAGCTAGACCTACTCATGAAGAAGCTCGATGATCGAGCTGGAGAAAAGAAAGAAGTCATGCACGTCTACGACTGCCACATGACTTGTGAGGAGTGTGGAGGTACTGGACACTCGGGCAATCACTGTCCTGAGTTGCTGGAGGACGTGAACTACATCAACAATAACAACAACTACTACAACCGTCCTCAGCAGAATCAAGGTTGGAATCAACAGAGGCCTAACTACTCAGGTAATTACCAAGGTAACAATTCTTTCAATAATAATAATAATTATCCACCTTTGAGAGAGTTAGTATCCAACCAAGGAAAGCTAATGGATAACCTGTCTAAGAAATTGGCATCTAATGATAAAATACTAGAAAATATAAATAATAGAATGGATAATTTCTCTACTGCCATCAAGAACCAGATTAGCTTTAATAAAATGATTGAATCTCAGTTGAATCAAATAGCTGCTGCTGTTCCTGCTACTAACCCCGGTATACCATCACAACCGGAAGGACTAGAATCTGCAAATCTTGTAGACATGTTTGATGTAGGAGATTACTGGAGTAACCCTATCGTGGAAGTAAGTACTGACCATCTGCCGGTCAAGAGAGGCGATCCAGGACGCCCCGTCATCCCGATCTCCATCGGCATACGAGACTTCCCAGAAGCACTCTGTGACTTTGGCTCCAGCGTCAACATCATGCCCAGGGTACTCTATGAAAAACTCTTTTCACAACCATTATTAGAAACAACCATGTGTTTGCAGCTTGTAGATAGGACACTGAGTTTCCCGAGAGGAATATTGAAGAACATCTGTGTCCGAGTTGGTTCCTCGTACGCTCCAGCAGACTTCGTAGTGATAGAGACCGGTTCTGATGAGAGGGCTCCCGTCATCCTAGGGAGACCATTCCTGAACACCGCGGGAGCTGTCATCTATGCTAGTGCTGCCAAGATCAGTTTCTACATCAAGGGGAGGAAGGAAACGTTTTCCTTCAAGAACAAGACCGCACAAATCACAGAGCAACCCCAATATGAACCAACGAAGAGGACCAACAGGAGGAACAAGAGCAAGAAGCAAGTATGGACCGAGACAGCTAAGATGGTCACTGCCGTGCACAAAGGTCAAGATCGCCAACTCAAGTCACCGTTCTTGCCTAAGAAGGACGACCCAGGTATGCCAAGCATTTATTGCTCCATTAATGGGTCCCACTTCTACAAGACACTTTGCGACACTGGGTCGGGCGTCAACATAATGGCCAAGGTCACCTATGAACTTCTGTTCGGAACCATGCCCTTAAACCCAACATATATTCAGCTCCAGATGGCAGATCAGACATTCCGACAGGTCGAAGGTACAGTAACTGACGTCCCTGTCAAGATAGACGATCACTTTGTCCATACAGACTTTTAGGTTATTGACATGGGAGAAGATGAATACGATCCACCCATCATCCTTGGAAGACCATTCCTTAGTACTGTCAAAGCAATCATTTACATTGGAACTGGAGAAGTCCACATGCACTTCCCCTCTGAGAAGGTACGTCTTTACTTTACTGACTCTAACTATGTATTTGAAGAATCCAAGCAGGTCAGGACAAGAAGAAGGCGGCGTAACCACAATCAGAAGCAACAGGTCATCAAGGACGGATGGGCAGATTATGAAGGAGAAGTGGTAAGATCTGAAGACATACCACTCAACCAACACTGTCCTGAGGAGACCAAAGCACCGAGACAGGTATGGAAAGAAAAGACAGTTGTACATGAAGAGGAGGCGCCGCCGGAACCACCGACTACGCCATCCACCAAGTCCCAGGACGACTGAACGAATAAGAGTCCCGTTCGGAGGACTTAAAAACACCGAACGCCTTGCCAAGAGGTAACTTGGTAGTTATCCTTTCCTTTTAATTATTTACTTTATCTTAAATAGTTTGCTTAGTTAATCATATTCATACTATCTTAAAAAGAAACTAAAAATGTTAAAAACCCTAAAGCCCCATGTGAGTATGCGAGTGGCATAAAACCCATAAGTACATTCACTGTGGTGGCATAAAATATATATATATATATATATAATAAATACATAAATATTTTCTTCTGCTTTATAAAAGAAAAAAAACAACATAAAAAAAATCAAGGAGGCTCAGCATGATAAAGGCTAGATATTTATGCTAACACTTAATCAGTTCCACAAAGCTTTGTTGTCTATTTGAGCTTCACAGAATTCAAGGAGACTAGCAGACAGAGGACATTCTAATCGCTGTCAGGGTGCTGCCGACTTTCAAATACATCTCCGCCATCTGCTAGCTACATCAGAAGAGATTATGTCAAGATCCAGCTTGGGGGAGAGCACCTCCATTATCTTGCTAAGTATTTCTATCTTTATCTTTATATTTATGTATACTTCTACCTTATAAAAATAAAAATATACATAACTATGAAAAAACCAAATAAAGATTTTGTGCTTATATATATACCTATATCTTTTGCTTAGTGTGTTTTAATAAATAAATAAAGTGGCTATGCTAAACTGAATCTAAATAATAATAAAACTCTAGCATGGATATGATGAATAGTTGCTTTGCCTAATTTTCAAATTTGAAGTTCTCTCTCTAAGTTTACATAACTGTTATCATTTAAAGCTTGCTCTAAACCTGAACTTGTGGGAAGAGAACTTGATCTAAAGTCTAAGTTGTTAACGGATATGATATGGGAAGGTTGAGCTGCTGTTTATCTATTCGTAGAGATGCTAGAATTCTGGAGAATTTTATCTTTGAAAATCTTAAAATGCTACATGATGAGTTCCTGTATGATGAGAGTTTAAGTTCCTACCACAACCATACATACATGCTTGCTAGACTTTAAGCCATACCTTTACTTTTTACTGCTTATGAGCATTGAGTGTAGTCAAGCTGTGTAGACCCTTAGGAACTTGTCATGCGGTTAAAATCAAGATTCACTTGCACGATCACTCATACATGCTGCTTCTACTCCGGAAGTACGCATCCACATATATCCACTCATTCTCATCTCCAGATCCACATAAAATTATTCTACTCCTAATTCGGGAGAGAATAGCCAAAAATATTTTCCCATTCTTGTTATCCCCTGTGAAATAAATGCTCAAGCTATTTTGGTTACTACCACTTGCTATATTGTTCTAAGGAGATGAGTGCTCTATACGAGGAAATAAAAAGGGGCAAGTGCCCGGAACCTCGAAAAGAAAAAGATACGAGGAAATAAAAAGGAGCAAGTGCTCGGAACCTCGATGAAAAAAAATGTGAGAAGAGAGGTAAAAATGGACAAGTGTCCGACAGTAGAATTAGGGGTACAAGATACCCACCTGAGAGGAAAAAAAAAGAAGAAGAAAGAAAATATAGAGCACCTCATTCTCCTCAAGAGCTTTAAAAGCAAGAAAGGTATGTATCCCCTCAAAAAAGAGCAAAAGTAGAATTAGACTTTCATCATTGTTATCATCACTACCACCATACACCATTTATTCGCCACACATGCACATCTTGATTTGACTTATTGGCTTGTTTCTCTGGATCCATGGTTTGACTATGCAATAAATGTCTTGTAAGTATGTATACTTTATCTTCCACCGATGAGCTCCAGATATCAAAAACCTTATTAGAATAGGATGAGAGAGAAGGCAATGTCACTCTGCCTTATACCACAAATACTACATACTTTGCTTTGAGAGAAGGCAGACATCATTACTGCCTTGGTGAGGATCCAGAAATACCACAAAAGAGAGACCTGAGAGAGTCATACAAGGAATCTCTGAGTTTTATTTGAAAATCTGCAAAAAAACTCCAAGAGCTATAGCTAATCAAGAATAAGAGACATGGCGCTTGACTAGACTGTACTATCTTTTAACCGCTCAAGACAAAGGTGACGGTTGCAAGCCCCATGGTGAAAGGTATAATGAGTAAGTTTTAAGTCTTGACAGTTTACTTTAACTCATAGATGAGACTCTATTTGAAAGCATGTGTACCGTCAAAATTCAAAGGCATTTCAGCAACTACTGAGTCTCTCCTTGCTCAGGGACGAGCAAGAGGTAAGCTTGGGGGAGTTTGTTGACGGTCCTTAAGTATCAATTATAACTATCAAATAAATAGAGAAAAGGATCCAAATGAAACCAACACCTAGACTTAGGGTTTTATCTGACAGAATTCCACGAGTTTTGCTGTTTATCTATTTCTGCAGGGGGTTATCAGGAAATACGGAAGAAAGGCCCACATGTCGATTAATGACGGGATATTAACCGAACACGTAATTATCTTATATCTAGAAGAGTCCAGAAGCCACGAGAACGAACGGGAGGCGTAACGGAGCCAGACACAGGGCGCCCGCCCTGGTCCTTAGGGCGCCCGCCCTGGCCCCGGAGCCAATCAGGCTCCGCC
Source organism: Saccharum spontaneum (assembly GCA_022457205.1). Lineage (NCBI taxonomy): Eukaryota > Viridiplantae > Streptophyta > Magnoliopsida > Poales > Poaceae > Saccharum > Saccharum spontaneum. Next base: position 26,434,336 of record CM039593.1, on the reverse strand, counting down.
TCGAGGATTATGCTCCACCGACCTAGAGGATCAAGGAAAACCGTCCGTTCAATGTCGGTTTGATCCGACGGCCCAGATTCATCCGAAAGGGCTATATAAGCAAGGCCCCTGCCCCTGGAGGAGAGGCCCCTCGTCTCATACTTCAAACCCTAATTCAGGAGGAGAGCCTCTGATCAAGCCCTAGAGCCACCACATCAACTAGATCTCTAGTTAGCATAGCTACATAGGATTAGAACTAGAAGGAGTCAATCTTCGATTGGTTCCCGGATCTGTCAAGAGGATTCTTGGTAATTCCTCTCTTGTTCTTCAATTGTTCATCATTGTTCTTCAATATTATGAATATGACTTTGTTCTATTTCAATATATTGATTATGACTTTGCTCTACTTGATTATATTTGCAATTATATTGTTCTTAGTTTATCATAGTTATATGCTTGGCTTAGTTAGATTGGAATTATATACATGCCTAGGATCGTATAGCATTTATCCATGTGTACAGTGGGTGAATGATAATTATTGTGTAGACGTGGTGTCTATACCGTATTTATCTGCGATTGCACCCTATATGCCGGATTGTGGGGTAGTTCGCGATAGTGACAGCTTCGTTGATTCTTATATAGTCCCCCTCTCGTGTATAGGGCAGGCAGAGCAACACTATTACAGGGGAGTGATTGCTATGTTCTTCATCTTCCTTGCTAATATTCACTATGCATGGATATAGTCTTTTCTCACCATGATTGCCAAGTATAATTGCACTAACTATGATATGCTAGACTTTATAGTTAATAATAACTTAGGGAATATCTTCGTAGTTCATCCTAATTCCATGCTAATGACTTGCTAGAATATCTGTTGAGGTGCTTATCATTATTATATGTGGCTAGCTGATCAGATTAATTATCTTTGTCACCATTATCACTTTACCTTTACTTAATGTGACATTTATACCTGTATAAAGAGATTGATAAATACTCTCGGTTATACATGCAATGATGTGTACTCAGTTCCATATTCTCATTCCATTATCAACCATGATACTTAGAAATCCCTTCCCAGTGGTAAAAATATAAATAACGATACCTGGAATACTTCCCGGTTAAAATGCTACATCGGTATTAATCTGTGCGCTTGCAGATCCCTTTTATTATTTATCTTGATGAGCAATTGCATATTTCAATACCGCGTCTCTCGTGTCATGCTGGGGATGACAACTTGGCTTAAGTGGCATGAGGGATAGGTTTGGCATTTTTGGCGCCGTTATCAGAATTAGAAAACTAAGTCTACTTTTGGTAGTGACGTTAAGAATGCCCAACTAACATGCCCGAGCTCTTAGGAGCAACTGGAAATAATATCTCCACCAACCAATTAGTCTTAGGAGCAAAGATCGAGATAGAAAGACGTCTGCATGATGTGGATCTTGTGGTATTACCAGGATTAGGTCTTGACGTAATCTTGGGAATGAAGTGGATGAGGGAAACGGTGTTCTAATTGATACCTCTACAAGAGTGATTTTGCTGAGGGATCCAAATGATCAACAAGCATTTCTCGTATAGCTTCCTTGAGATGTTAGTCCTTAGACTACAGTTAATGCTACCATAGCAAAAGCAAAGGAAATAGCAGATGTTCCTGTGGTATGCGAATTTCTGACGATTTGCCTGGATTACCTCCGGATCGTGATGTGGAATTCAAGATTGAGCTACTTCTTGGTACTGCACCGATCTCAAGAAGACCATATAGAATGCTGCCAAATGACTTAGCTGAGCTCAAGATCCAACTTGGAGAACTCTTGCAAAAAGGTCTAATCCATCCTAGTTCATCTCCATGGGGTTGTCCCACTATCTTTGTGAAGAAGAAATATCAGTCTTTACGCATGTGTGTAGACTATCGGCCGCTCAATGCAGTTACTATCAAGAATAAGTATCCATTGCCTCGCATTGATATTTTGTTTGATCAGTTATCCAAACCTAAGGTATTCTCAAAAATTGATTTGAGATCTGGGTATCATCAAATCAAGATTCATCCTGAAGGCATACCAAAAACAACTTTCTCTACCAGATACAGGTTGTATGAGTATCTGGTCATGTCTTTTGGATTAACTAATGCCCCTGTGCATTTCATGTACCTGATGAATTCGGTATTCATGCAAGAGTTGGACAAATTCATGGTCATCTTCATTGATGATATTCTCATCTATTCCGAGAATGAAGAAGAACATGCTGAGCATGTGAGAATTGTACTAGCTAGATTGTGAGAACATCAACTCTACGCCAAGTTCAGCAAATGCGAATTCTGGTTTAAGAAAGTACCTTTTCTCAGTCATGTATTGTCGGGTGATGGAATTTATGTAGATCCCATTAAAGTATAGGAAGTTTTGGATTGGAAGACACCTACTACCATTCATGAAGTTAGAAGTTTTCTTAGATTGGCTGGCTACTATCGTCGTTTTATTCTGGATTTCTCCAAGATAGCCAAGCCTATGACTCGATTGCTCAAGAAGGACCAAAAATTTGATTGGACTCCAGAGTGTGAGCAAGCTTTCCACACACTACGGACTTTATTAACATCAGCTCCTGTGTTAGCTCAACCGGATATTGAGAAACCATTTGATGTATATTGTGATGCCTCATGCACTAGTTTAGGCTATGTACTCATGCAAGAAGGCCGAGTTATTGCCTACGCTTCGCGTCAGTTGAGAAAACATGAAGTCAACTATCCAACTCATGATCTAGAGTTAGCTGTTGTGGTTCATGCTTTAAAGATTTGGAGACACTACTTGCTAGGAAATGTGTGTAACATCTATACAGATCATAAGAGTCTCAAGTACATATTCACCTAGCCCGAGTTGAATATGCGACAAAGAAGATGGTTGGAGTTAATCAAGGATTATAATCTTCAAGTGCACTATCATCCGGGAAAGCAAATGTGGTTGTGGATGCTTTGAGTAGGAAATCTCATTGTAACTCTCTGATAGAAGGAGATTTTCATTTATCCCATCTCTTACATCCTACTGTGCTCCATAATATCACTGTTGAAGGTTCTCTGAGAAATCGAATCATCGAGCTACAAAAGACAGATGTAGGTGTATTTCACATCAAGAGAAAGATGAAAGAGCAAGAAACTAAGCATTTTCAAGTCGATGAGAAGGGAATTCTCTGGTTCAAGGATAGACTCATGGTGCCAAAGGACAGAGAGCTCAGGAATCAAATCCTATCTGAAGCCCATTCTTCTAAGTTATCCATCCACCCTAGTAGTAGTAAGATGTACCAAGATTTAAAACCTCTCTGTTGGTGGACTAAAATGAAGAAAGAGATCACAGCCTATGTTGCTAGATGTGATAACTGTTGCACAGTCAAAGCGATACACATGAAGCCTCCTAGATTGCTTCAACCATTATCAATTCCAGGCTAGAAATGAGAAGAAATTAGTATGGATGTTATCTCTGGAATTCCTCGTTTTGAGAAGGGGCATGATTCCATTTGGGTTATTGTTGACCGATTGACCAAATCTGCACATTTTATCCCCATTGGAATTGACTATCGCCCACATCAATATGCTTAGATATACGTAAATCAGATAATTCATCTTCATGGAGTACCAAGGACTATTATATCTGACCGTGGACCTCAGTTTACTACTCGTTTTTGGGAATGTCTACACAAAGAGTTAGGTACAAACTTAGTTAGAAGTTCTGCTTACCATCCTCAGACATCTGGGCAAACTGAGCGTGTAAACCAAATCTTAGAAGACATGTTGAGAGCTTGTGTAATTTCTTCAAAAGGATCATGGGAGAAATGGTTGCCCTTAGCTGAATTCTCGTACAATAATAGTTATCAAGAAAGTATCCAGATGGCTCCATTCGAAGCTCTTTATGGTCGTAAATGTAGAACTCTGTTGAACTAGGTTGAACCCGGAGAACGAAGATACTATGGTATTGATTTCGTGAAAGAAACTGAGAAACAAGTCCGAATCATACAATGACACATGGCAGCTACCCAAGCACGATAGAAAAGTTATGCCGACAAGTGAAAAAGACCCATTGAGTTTGAAGTTGGTGACCATGTATACCTAAAAGTATCACCTGTGAAGGGAGTACAAAGATTTGGTGTTAAAAGAAAGCTTGCACCTCGATATGTAGGACCTTATCCCATAATTGAGAGGTGTGGTAGGGTCGCTTATAAACTTCAGTTACCTCTAGAAATGCGTATGATATTTCCAGTGTTTCATGTCTCGCAACTAAAGAAATGTCTTTGAGTGCCTGAAGAGGAAGTCAAAGTCAGGGATATCAAGATCAAGAAAACCTTGACTTATGTAGAAGAGCCAGTATATGTTTTGGATCGCAACAATCGAGTGACACGAAATCAAGTGGTGAAATTATACAAGATCATGTGGAGTAACCATAGTGAGAGAGATGCAACGTGGGAATGGAAAGATTATTTGTGAGAAGTTTACCCCGCCTTTTTATAAAAAATGGTACGCTTTCCAAATCTCGGGACGCGATTTTTATAAGGGGGGAGGGCTGTAACACCTCAGGTGTTTGCCTTGCATTTGGGCATCATTTGAGCAGGGTCATAGCATGGCATTAACATAAGCATCATCATTTCATGTGCATCTTGTTTGAAACATGACTTTGCAACACATGCAACAATCAAGTTAAACAACTGCAACATAAGTAGGCTGTGTGTGCTAGTGATATGACCATATGTGTGAGCCATGTTAGTTCATTTACTAGGCTTGTTATGTTTGGAACATGTGAAACATGCTCATGAAACATGTGTAACACCTAAAGTTAGATTAGGCAACATGTAGTTGCAAAGCAATGTTGCATTAGTGCAAATAGTGGTGTTTCAGTGTACTTCTGCTTGATTTTTTACTTACATGTGATGCTACATGGTAAATTGTGCCTTGCTAGTGTTTCTAAAATGTTAGTTAAGCATTTTGAGCTAGGGTTTATGTTTATGCCATGCCCTAATTCCATTTTTACTGATGCTTTGACTAGTTGACCTTTAGGACCTTCTTTGTTTGACCGTTTAGAAAGTCTAACCTAGAGCCCTTGCATGTTAGTGCAACCTTAACAAAGTTTGTGCCAATTTTCTTGAGGAACAAAAGTTATTCCGTGGTCAACCCATGAAAATGCTTGGAACATGCCCAAACATGGCCCACAAGTCAGGGTTGAAGCTGTTTTCAGCACTTAGCCATTTTGGCTAAGTCCTAACCTGAAGTTCAGTTTCAAGATACCCCTCTTTGGAGGCCTATATCTTTCTAACCTTGCTGAACTAGCTCTTGTGGTAGTAGACTTTCTCCTAGATCTTACTTAGCTCTACCTAAAAGTCTCTTGCACCTTCATCTAACTCGGGATGGTTTGTGAGTTGGAGATTGATGAAAGTGCGCTGTCAGACTTATCTTGACTGCACAGTTTCTAAGTACCCCACTTTGGTTCTTTGTATCTCTTAAACCGTGCTGATCTAGCTCGAGCTCTAGTTTACAATATTGTAGACCTCATGTCCCTCTACAATTTTGCTTACTATAGCTCACACCAGATCGGCCTAGATTAGGTGTTATAGGACGTAGAATTTTGCTTGTCAGTCGGGTTAACTGAATCAACGTTTCAGTTCAGTCCGAGTTCAGAAACTTGAACTTGGCCGTGGCCGACTGTCCTCAAAGTCCTGGCGCCACGTGGCTTCCATGCATCTATGCCGCTCTGAGCTCGCCCTCATGAAGATGCCAAGCACCGTGGCCTCCCTCCCTCGCTGCTCATTCTCTCCCCCTCGCATCCGTTTGCTCAGCTGCGGCAGCTCGCCGTCACGCACCTCCCCACGTCTCGTGCTTCCACCACCGCAGTGCCACACACCTGCCCTCGCTAGCAGCTCAACCAATGCCTAGTGCATTGCGCCGACACGTTGGTCTCGCCTTTGGGGCCGCACGCTAACTGTTGGGCATTCTTAACGTCACTACCAAAAGTAGACTTAGTTTTCTAATTCTGATAACGGCGCCAAAAATGCCAAACCTATCCCTCATGCCACTTAAGCCAAGTTGTCATCCCCAGCATGACATGAGAGACGCGGTATTGAAATATGCATTTGCTCATCAAGATAAATAATAAAAGGGATCTGCAAGCGCACAGATTAATACCGATGTAGCATTTTAACCGGGAAGTATTCCAGGTATCGTTATTTATATTTTTACCACTGGGAAGGGATTTCTAAGTATCATGGTTGATAATGGAATGAGAATATGGAACTGAGTACACATCATTGCATGTATAACCGAGAGTATTTATCAATCTCTTTATACAGGTATAAATGTCACATTAAGTAAAGGTAAAGTGATAATGGTGACAAAGATAATTAATCTGATCAGCTAGCCACATATAATAATGATAAGCACCTCAACAGATATTCTAGCAAGTCATTAGCATGGAATTAGGATGAACTACAAAGATATTCCCTAAGTTATTATTAACTATAAAGTCTAGCATATCATAGTTAGTGCAATTATACTTGGCAATCATGGTGAGAAAAGACTATATCCATGCATAGTGAATATTAGCAAGGAAGATGAAGAACATAGCAATCACTCCCCTGTAATAGTGTTGCTCTGCCTGCCCTATACATGAGAGGGGGACTATATAAGAATCAACGAAGCTGTCACTATCTCGAACTACCCCACAATCCGGCATATAGGGTGCAATCGCAGATAAATACGATATAGACACCACGTCTACACAATAATTATCATTCACCCACTGTACACATGGATAAACGCTATACGATCCTAGGCATGTATATAATTCCAATCTAACTAAGCCAAGCATATAACTATGATAAACTAAGAACAATATAATTGCAAATATAATCAAGTAGAGCAAAGTCATAACCAATATATTGAAATAGAACAAAGTCATATTCATAATATTGAAGAACAATGATGAACAATTGAAGAACAAGAGAGGAATTACCAAGAATCCTCTTGACAGATCCGGGAACCAATCGAAGATTGACTCCTTCTAGTTCTAATCCTATGTAGCTATGCTAACTAGAGATCTAGTTGATGTGGTGGCTCTAGGGCTTGATCAGAGGCTCTCCTCCTGAATTAGGGTTTGAAGTATGAGATGAGGGGGCCTCTCCTCCAGGGGCAGGGGCCTTGCTTATATAGCCCTTTCGGATGAATCTGGGCCGTCGGATCAAACCGACATTGAACGGACGGTTTTCCTTGATCCTCTAGGTCGGTGGAGCATAATCCTCGAGGCGGAGCCTGATTGGCTCCGGGGCCAGGGCGGGCGCCCTGTGTCCGGCTCCGTTACGCCTCCCGTTCATTCTCGTGGCTTCTGGACTCTTCTAGATGTAAGATAATTACGTGTTCGATTAATATCCCGTCATTAATCCGACATGTGGGCCTTTCTTCCGTATTTCCTGATAACCCCCTGCAGAAATAGATAAACAGCAAAACTCGTGGAATTCTGTCAGATAAAACCCTAAGTCTAGGTGTTGGTTTCATTTGGATCCTTTTCTCTATTTATTTGATAGTTATAATTGATACTTAAGGACCGTCAACAAACTCCCCAAAGCTTACCTCTTGCTCGTCCCTGAGCAAGGAGAGACTCAGTAGTTGCTGAAATGCCTTTGAATTTTGACGGTACACATGCTTTCAAATAGAGTCTCATCTCTGTGTTAAAGTAAACTGTCAAGACTTAAAACTTACTCATTATACCTTTCACCATGGGGCTTGCAACCGTCACCTTTGTCTTGAGCGGTTAAAAGATAGAACAGTCTAGTCAAGCGCCATGTCTCTTATTCTTGATTAGCTATAGCTCTTGGAGTTTTTTGCAGATTTTCAAATAAAACTCAGAGATTCCTTGTATGACTCTCTCAGGTCTCTCTTTTGTGGTATTTCTGGATCCTCACCAAGGCAGTAATGATGTCTGCCTTCTCTCAAAGCAAAGTATGTAGTATTTGTGGTATAAGGCAGAGTGACATTGCCTTCTCTCTCATCCTATTCTAATAAGGCTTTTGATATCTGGAGCTCATCGGTGGAAGATAAAGTATACATACTTACAAGACATTTATTGCATAGTCAAACCATGGATCCAGAGAAACAAGCCAATAAGTCAAATCAAGATGTGCATGTGTGGCGAATAAATAGTGTATGGTGGTAGTGATGATAACAATGATGAAAGTCTAATTCTACTTTTGCTCTTTTTTGAGGGGATACGTACCTTTCTTGCTTTTAAAGCTCTTGAGGAGAATGAGGTGCTCTATATTTTCTTTCTTCTTCTTTTTTTTCCTCTCAGGTGGGTATCTTGTACCCCTAATTCTACTGTCGGACACTTGTCCATTTTTACCTCTCTTCTCACATTTTTTTTCATCGAGGTTCCGAGCACTTGCTCCTTTTTATTTCCTCGTATCTTTTTCTTTTCGAGGTTCCGGGCACTTGCCCCTTTTTATTTCCTCGTATAGAGCACTCATCTCCTTAGAACAATATAGCAAGTGGTAGTAACCAAAATAGCTTGAGCATTTATTTCACAGGGGATAACAAGAATGGGAAAATATTTTTGGCTATTCTCTCCCGGATTAGGAGTAGAATAATTTTATGTGGATCTGGAGATGAGAATGAGTGGATATATGTGGATGCGTACTTCCGGAGTAGAAGCAGCATGTATGAGTGATCGTGCAAGTGAATCTTGATTTTAACCGCATGACAAGCTCCTAAGGGTCTACACATGACAAGCTCCTAAGGGTCTACACAGCTTGACTACACTCAATGCTCATAAGCAGTAAAAAGTAAAGGTATGGCTTAAAGTCTAGCAAGCATGTATGTATGGCTGTGGTAGGAACTTAAACTCTCATCATACAGGAACTCATCATGTAGCATTTTAAGATTTTCAAAGATAAAATTCTCCAGAATTCTAGCATCTCTAGGAATAGATAAACAGCAGCTCAACCTTCCCATATCATATCCGTTAACAACTTAGACTTTAGATCAAGTTCTCTTCCCACAAGTTCAGGTTTAGAGCAAGCTTTAAATGATAACAGTTATGTAAACTTAGAGAGAGAACTTCAAATTTGAAAATTAGGCAAAGCAACTATTCATCATATCCATGCTAGAGTTTTATTATTTAGATTCAGTTTAGCATAGCCACTTTATTTATTTATTAAAACACACTAAGCAAAAGATATAGGTATATATATATAAGCACAAAATCTTTATTTGGTTTTTTCATAGTTATGTATATTTTTATTTTTATAGGGTAGAAGTATATATAAATATAAAGATAAAGATAGAAATACTTAGCAAGATAATGGGGGTGCTCTCCCCCAAGCTGGATCTTGACATAATCTCTTCTGATGTAGCTAGCAGATGGCGGAGATGTATTTGAAAGTCGGCAGCACCCTGACAGCAATTAGAATGTCCTCCATCTGCTAGTCCCTTGAATTCTGTGAAGCTCAAATAGACAACAAAGCTTTGTGGAACTGATTAAGTGTTAGCATAAATATCTAGCCTTTATCATGTTGAGCCTCCTTGATTTTTTTATGTTGTTTTTTTTCTTTATTTTATAAAGCAGAAGAAAATATTTATGTATTTATTATATATATATATTTTTTATGCCACCACAGTGAATGTACTTATGGGTTTTATGCCACTCGCATACTCACATGGGGTTTAGGGTTTTTAACATTTTTATTTTCTTTTTAAGATAGTATGAATATGATTAACTAAGCAAACTATTTAAGATAAAGTAAATAATTGAAAGGGAAAGGATAACTACCAAGTTACCTCTTGGCAAGGCGTTCGGTGTTTTAAAGTCCTCCGAACGGGACTCTTATTCGTTCAGTCGTCCTGGGACTTGGTGGATGGCGTAGTCGGTGGTTCCAGCAGCGCCTCTTCTTCATGTGCAACTGTCTTTTCTTTCCATACTTGTCTCGGTGCTTTGGTCTCCTCAGGACAGTGTTGGTTGAGTGGTATGTCTTCAGATCTTACCACTTCTCCTTCATAATCTGCCCATCCGTCCTTGATGACCTGTTGCTTCTGATTGTGGTTACGCCGCCTTCTTCTTGTCCTGACCTGCTTGGATTCTTCAAATACATAGTTAGGGTCAGTAAAGTAAAGACGTACCTTCTCAGAGGGGAAGTGCATGTGGACTTCTCCAGTTCCAATGTAGATGATTGCTTTGACATTACTAAGGAATGGTCTTCCAAGGATGATGGGTGGATCATATTCATCTTCTCCCATGTCAATAACCTAAAAGTCTGTATGGACAAAGTGATCGTCTATCTTGACAGGGACGTTAGTTACTGTACCTTCGACCTGTCGGAATGTCTGATCTGCCATCTGGAGCTGAATATATGTTGGGTTTAAGGGCATGGTTCCGAACAGAAGTTCATAGGTGACATTGGCCATTATGTTGACGCCCGACCCAGTGTCGCAAAGTGTCTTGTAGAAGTGGAACCCATTAATGGAGCAATAAATGCTTGGCATACCTGGGTCGTCCTTCTTAGGCAAGAACGGTGACTTGAGTTGGCGATCTTGACCTTTGTGCACGGCAGTGACCATCTTAGCTGTCTCGGTCCATACTTGCTTTTTGCTCTTGTTCCTCCTGTTGGTCCTCTTCCTTGGTTCATATTGGGGTTGCTCTGGGATTTGTGCGGTCTTGTTCTTGAAGGAAAACGTTTCCTTCCTCCCCTTGATGTAGAAACTGATCTTGGCAGCACTAGCATAGATGACAGCTCCCGTGGTGTTCAGGAATGGTCTCCCTAGGATGACGGGAGCCCTCTCATCAGAACCGGTCTCTATCACTACGAAGTCTGCTGGAGCGTACGAGGAACCCACTCGGACACAGATGTTCTTCAATATTCCTCTCGGGAAACTTAGTGTCCTATCTGCAAGCTGCAAACACATGGTTGTTTCTAATAATGGTTGTGAAAAGAGTTTTTCATAGAGTACCCTGGGCATGATGTTGACGCTGGAGCCAAAGTCACAGAGTGCTTCTGGGAAGTCTCGCATGCCGATGGAGATCGGGATGACGGGGCGTCCTGGATCGCCTCTCTTGACCGGCAAACGGTCAGTACTTACTTCCACGATAGGGTTACTCCAGTAATCTCCTGCATCAAACATGTCTACAAGATTTGCAGATTCTAGTCCTTCCGGTTGTGATGGTATACCGGGGTTAGTAGCAGGAACAGCAGCAGCTATTTGATTCAACTGAGATTCAATCATTTTATTAAAGCTAATCTGGTTCTTGATGGCAGTAGAGAAATTATCCATTCTATTATTTATATTTTCTAGTATTTTATCATTAGATGCCAATTTCTTAGACAGGTTATCCATTAACTTTCCTTGGTTGGATACTAACTCTCTCAAAGGTGGATAATTATTATTATTATTGAAAGAATTGTTACCTTGGTAATTACCTGAGTAGTTAGGCCTCTGTTGATTCCAACCTTGATTCTACTGAGGACGGTTGTAGTAGTTGTTGTTGTTATTGTTGATGTAGTTCATGTCCTCCAGCAACTCAGGACAGTGATTGCCCGAGTGTCCAGTACCTCCACACTCCTCACAAGTCATGTGGGAGTCGTAGACGTGCATGACTTCTTTCTTTTCTCCAGCTCGATCATCGAGCTTCTTCATGAGTAGGTCTAGCTTGGCAGACAACATGTCTACCTCCTTGAGCTGGTGCATACCTCCACCTCTCTTGCGTGTCTGAGTTCTTTCTTCATTCCAACCTTGGTTGGATGCCATCTTCTCCACAAGAGCTGTGGCTTGAGGTATGGTGAGTGATAGGAATGCTCCTCCAACTGCAGCATCCATGGTTTCACGGGCACTGTTAATGAGCCCATGATAAAATGTCTGCATCAGTAGCCAGCTTTCCATTCCATGATGGGGACATTCTAGGATGTAGTCTTGGAAACGCTCCCATGCTTCTGGAACGGATTCATCATGTTGTTGCTGAAAACTTGTAATCTTCCCACGGAGAGCATTGGTCTTGCCCATGGGAAAGAATTTGGCCAGAAAGTTCGTGGAGCAGAGTGCCCACGTAGTGTTCTTCTCCTTTGTAGCGTAGAACCACTGCTTCGCTCTCCCCAACAGTGAGAATGGGAAAAGGCGAAGTAGTATGGCGTCTTTGGGGACTTCAGCCATGGTGAAAGTGCTGCAGATCTCCAGGAAGTGTTGAAGATGAGCACTAGCGTCTTCGTGTGGCTTCCCACGGAACTGGTTAGCTTGCACCATGTTGATGAGCCCAGGCTTGAGCTCGAAGTTGCGGTCGATCTCCCCAGCAGGTCCAGTGCGGATGTTGTCCGTAGTGGGAGCTGAGAACTCGCGGATCGACTTGTTCGCCATGGCTTCGAATTCAGTCGACAAATTCCGGATGAAACTTCGGTGGTCTTCGGATTTGGATGAAGCTTTGTGCTGAAGTGTTGACGATGTCTTCTTGAGCTTGGCTCTTGTTCTTCTGAATAAGGCTTCGGGATCGTCAACAAAGTTGTCTGGAAGATGTCTTCTATTCATGCATCACCCTACAATAAATAATAAAAATGGAAAATACAGGGGTAAAACTGTATAAGAGAATTGATAAGCTCGATCAGATTAGTGATGCAAATGATGACTCAAAGTTCCGTATTCATTCCTACTTAGTAATCAACCTTCCCCGGCAACGGCGCCAAAAATGCTTGTTGGGCATTCTTAACGTCACTACCAAAAGTAGACTTAGTTTTCTAATTCTGATAACGGCGCCAAAAATGCCAAACCTATCCCTCATGCCACTTAAGCCAAGTTGTCATCCCCAGCATGACATGAGAGACACGGTATTGAAATATGCATTTGCTCATCAAGATAAATAATAAAAGGGATCTGCAAGCGCACAGATTAATACCGATGTAGCATTTTAATCGGGAAGTATTCCAGGTATCGTTATTTATATTTTTACCACTGGGAAGGGATTTCTAAGTATCATGGTTGATAATGGAATGAGAATATGGAACTGAGTACACATCATTGCATGTATAACCGAGAGTATTTATCAATCTCTTTATACAGGTATAAATGTCAAATTAAGTAAAGGTAAAGTGATAATGGTGACAAAGATAATTAATCTGATCAGCTAGCCACATATAATAATGATAAGCACCTCAACAGATATTCTAGCAAGTCATTAGCATGGAATTAGGATGAACTACAAAGATATTCCCTAAGTTATTATTAACTATAAAGTCTAGCATATCATAGTTAGTGCAATTATACTTGGCAATCATGGTGAGAAAAGACTATATCCATGCATAGTGAATATTAGCAAGGAAGATGAAGAACATAGCAATCACTCCCCTGTAATAGTGTTGCTCTGCCTGCCCTATACACGAGAGGGGGACTATATAAGAATCAACGAAGCTATCACTGTCGCGAACTACCCCACAATCCGGCATATAGGGTGCAATCGCAGATAAATACGGTATAGACACCACGTCTACACAATAATTATCATTCACCCACTGTACACATGGATAAACGCTATACGATCCTAAGCATGTATATAATTCCAATCTAACTAAGCCAAGCATATAACTATGATAAACTAAGAACAATATAATTGCAAATATAATCAAGTAGAGCAAAGTCATAACCAATATATTGAAATAGAACAAAGTCATATTCATAATATTGAAGAACAATGATGAACATTTGAAGAACAAGAGAGGAATTACCAAGAATCCTCTTGACAGATCCGGGAACCAATCGAAGATTGACTCTTTCTAGTTCTAATCCTATGTAGCTATGCTAACTAGAGATCTAGTTGATGTGGTGGCTCTAGGGCTTGATCAGAGGCTCTCCTCCTGAATTAGGGTTTGAAGTATGAGATGAGGGGGCCTCTCCTCCAGGGGTAGGGGCCTTGCTTATATAGCCCTTTCGGATGAATCTGGGCCGTCGGATCAAACCGACATTGAACGGACGGTTTTCCTTGATCCTCTAGGTCGGTAGAGCATAATCCTCGAGGCGGAGCCTGATTGGCTCCGGGGCCAGGGCGGGCGCCCTAAGGACCAGGGCGGGCGCCCTGTGTCCGGCTCTGTTACGCCTCCCGTTCGTTCTCGTGGCTTCTGGACTCTTCTAGATGTAAGATAATTACGTGTTCGGTGAATATCCCGTCATTAATCCGACATGTGGGCCTTTCTTCCGTATTTCCTGATAACCCCCTGCAGAAATAGATAAACAGCAAAACTCGTGGAATTCTGTCAGATAAAACCCTAAGTCTAGGTGTTGGTTTCATTTGGATCCTTTTCTCTATTTATTTGATAGTTATAATTGATACTTAAGGACCGTCAACACTAACCAAAAGTCATTTTCTGCCGCCCACCATTGCCAGAGCCTTACCAAGCTCACTCCTCGCCGTGGCTAGCCAGAGTCCGGGTCTCTCTCTATCTCCTCGCGTTCGTTCTGTGATCCCTCTACCCCACCGATGCTTGAGTTGTGAGCATTCATGACGCTACCGCCCCAGCGGGTCGGAACGCACCCGAGCTCTCGGCGTGCTCTGCCATGGCCACCATGGCATCGAGCGCGTGCATCCCATGCTCATCTTCTTTATGCCTTTGATGTCTTGTGTCTGACCTATCCTAGGACTAGATAGAGTTCCTTGCATGACCTCACCGTCTGCGGTGATCTCTTCATGGCAGAATGCCACCATGGCCATCCCCGTGTCTCCGCCGCCGCATCGGCCGGCACATGGCCGTGCTCGCCAAGCTCTTCCCTCACCCCTAATCCCACCTTGAAGGCTTCACCGTGTCCCCAGGAGTCTGTAGCTGCATTCACCATGAGTCGCCGTGAGCCCTGTTGGCCGCCACACTACCGCCAAGTCGCCGCCGCCGCCATGGCCAGTGATGTGCCTCGTCGGTCTAACCCTAGTGCCGCTGTAGGAAATCAATGGGTACGGTTCGTCGAGAGGAACATAGTGGTGTGGTCGGCCTCGCCGGAGACCTCATCGACGGCGAGGAAACGCCGGCCGGAACCGCTCCCCTGCCCCGCTCTCACTGTCTCGGGGGCCCGCCTGTCGGGCAGGATTTCCCCTTTGTTTGGTTTCGGGCCAAGGTGGGCCGACCACCACAGTGGCCCAACAGTTGCGGCCCGTTTAGGTTATTAAGTTTTGTCTTTTTCTAAAAATGCAATTTCTGTACAGAACTTTGTAAATTCATAGAAATTTGTAGGAAACTCCAAAAATGCCAAATGTGGACTTTCTGGAATCCTTGAGATGTGTACTTTGCACTAGTGTAATAAAATATGGCATGTTAGTTTATGTTTTCTGAAGTTGGTAATTATTTTTGTTAAGCTCTTTATTTAATTAGGTGATTTAGATAACTTTGTAGCTCTCTATGTATTAATCCAATTGCCATGAATTTTTTGTGGGATATTAAGTATGGTATGAAGATGCTCTAGTTAAAATTTCAGCTATATTGGATGTCATATGCTTCAGCTATGAAATTCCTTTGTTGTAGGCTCTATAGTGCTTATATATTTGTTTATTTTGATATCTCTTAAATTACTTGTCAAATTGAGGTGAAATTTTTATGGTAGCCTCCTGGTGCCTTTTATATTTATTGCCATTTATGCTTAAGCAACTAAATAAACAGAAAAGGTCAATTAAATAAATGTTTATGCAAGTAACATGATATGGTCTGGTGTTACTTTAACATGCTCTAGCTGGTAGTAAAGTTGGTTTGGTCCAATTGTGCTTTTGCACCATCATTAATTATTTAATTTGGAGAATCTGCCATTATGGACAGATGTGCTAGTTAAGAGAATTAACCTATGATAATGATGCTTTTATGCTTGGTGAAGTATAACAAAGTTGTTAATAACTTCATTCACTAGTTTCTGGTAAAATTTGGTGACATTTGAACTCATGGTTTAGAAATGGAAGCTGTTCAAAGTTCGAGTCAGAATTGTTTTGCTCTCTGTCCTTTTAGAACAGTTTTTGTGTATGTGCTATTTTGACCTGGTAAATGATAAAATCATGCTTAGATGTTTATAAATGAATTGTAGACAATTTCATAAGCTTTTCAGAATGCCCTTATGCATGTCCATTGGAGTTATAGAACTCCAGTTATGAACTTTGTAAGTTGCTGCGGTCAACATGTCAATGCGCTAAATTGCTGGAACTTGTTATATGTGTGCTGAGTATGAAATTTGTGGTACTTAGTGGTTATTTATGGTTGTGTGAACATGTTAATACTAGAGAGGAAATTTGCACCTAAAATTAAAGTGATTTGAATAGAGCACCACATGACTTGGTCTTGTGCGTATGATGTGCTATGTCATTACACGCATCCCGCATCATTCATACATGTGCACACATCATCATGTCCCCCTTGGTGCATACATGAAATTAATTGGTGCATATACATGCAATAGGTGTGCCGAGGATCATCGTACGAGCGAAGCTCCGCAAGGTGTGAACCCCGAAGTTGGAGTCCGTTCGGGAGCTGGAGGTCCAGTCCGGCGAAACCGTAGGAAACGCGGGAGCCGTTCATGAAGCCCGACCTGAAGCCATCCTCGTTTGTTTAAGGCAAGCCCCGGAGAATTATAAGCCTCCTACTTTCAAAGCAATTAATTATATATGTTATATGTATTGTTGCATTAAGTGGTAGGAGTTGTTTGGAACCCTTGCGGCATTATATCATTCCTTGTCCAGATATAAGAATCCATGAATCCTATGTAGACAGGATCGTCTTTATGCTTAGCCCTGCTTAATTAGAATGGTAATGTCAGGTGATCTCCTATCACCTGCAAAGTAGGAAGTATTTGGTCACGGTTGGCTATATTTGCTATCGTGGAAAAGAACCAAGTGTTACTAATGAACTTAGACCGGGCGGGATGTCGATAGTGAAGCAACAAGGCATGGAGGTCTTGGGTGTGGATCTATCCCCGTCTGTGTCGGTTAAGGACCGATCCACTGTACTTCCTTTGTCATTTTGAACGCAACCTAACACTTAGCTGGCCGGCCTGAGGTTGTCAACCGCGAAGCCGAGTAGCTCAACTCAGGCTGTGAAGCCGAAAAGTGTAAGTCGCCTCAGAGGGGAGCCAGGTGGGACCAAGGGCAGGTGAGTTAAAAGTCCTGAGCTTCCTGGCCACTGGAATCCCTGAGAGCGTGGCACTGTTCGGGCCCATCCTGATTTGTACCAAAGGTGACTGTTGATGACTCTTGCAAAGTATGCTCAATTGGTGTTAGGAATACCCCCTTAGCTGAGTTGGAATCGATTCGAATCGCCGTCTCTCCCGGATAGTGAGAAACTTGATTGAGCAGAGGCAAGGTAGATTTCACTAAATCTACTGATGGTTCTGAAGATGATGATGATATAATGATGGCCTTATAAACCTGATATGGTTACTATTGTTTGCTTAGCTGAATCAAGTGATTCCTATAGTACAAGTACTAATCTAGAGGATAGGTTAATAATGATTAACTTGATGCTTAAAGCAATAATGATTACTTATCTGTACTTAAGCTTTTTATGCAAATATGTCAAGCTAGCCCACTTATACAAAGCTTTGCATACTCCTTGGTGTCATCTTATTCCTAGTTTTTGGCGGGTAAGTCTAGCTGAGTACCTTCCCGTACTTAGGGTTTATTCCCACCTTGTTGCAGGTAGCAGATTCTTACTGGTCACCTTAAGTACCGTCTTCACTATTGGGTGTGAAGACTAGACCATTGGGCATGGTCTCTGTAGTATTCTCTTCTATTATGCTTTTGCAGGATGTGACTACGCAGTGGCAATATTCGAACTAAATGTGGTTACAAAACTATGTTGCTTCCGCTATTCCTAATTTGGTTTGTAATAACTTATTCGTACTCTGAGGTATGAGAACTACTTATGAACTATTGTAACAGGTGGTGTGTTATGTTGAATCACTAGGATTTTGGTTTGTTCTCAGTTTGGTTTGAAATCCCTCGTGATTTCATGGACTATCGGAGTTATATGGGCTCAAGTTTGAGAATTTGATCGCTTCGGTGATTGTTTTTGGACTTGTGCTCTTATAATTTGGACGGTTCTTTGATAGTTGGGTTGTATAACACCTTTTCCCAAGATCTGCCAACTTTGCTTTGAAGGGTCAAAGAAGGGGTGTGGACAAGCCCCGGAGAATTATAAGCCTCCTACTTTCAAAGCAATTAATTATATATGTTATATGTATTGTTGCATTAAGTGGTAGGAGTTGTTTGGAACCCTTGCGGCATTATATCATTCCTTGTCCAGATATAAGAATCCATGAATCCTATGTAGACAGGATCGTCTTTATGCTTAGCCCTGCTTAATTAGAATGGTAATGTCAGGTGATCTCCTATCACCTGCAAAGTAGGAAGTATTTGGTCACGGTTGGCTATATTTGCTATCGTGGAAAAGAACCAAGTGTTACTAATGAACTTAGACCGGGCGGGATGTCGATAGTGAAGCAACAAGGCATGGAGGTCTTGGGTGTGGATCTATCCCCGTCTGTGTCGGTTAAGGACCGATCCACTGTACTTCCTT
Organism: Saccharum spontaneum; assembly: GCA_022457205.1. Taxonomy (NCBI): domain Eukaryota; kingdom Viridiplantae; phylum Streptophyta; class Magnoliopsida; order Poales; family Poaceae; genus Saccharum; species Saccharum spontaneum. The sequence goes on along the minus strand of CM039593.1, from coordinate 26,415,835 downwards.
TGTCATTTTGAACGCAACCTAACACTTAGCTGGCCGGCCTGAGGTTGTCAACCGCGAAGCCGAGTAGCTCAACTCAGGCTGTGAAGCTGAAAAGTGTAAGTCGCCTCAGAGGGGAGCCAGGTGGGACCAAGGGCAGGTGAGTTAAAAGTCCTGAGCTTCCTGGCCACTGGAATCCCTGAGAGCGTGGCACTGTTCGGGCCCATCCTGATTTGTACCAAAGGTGACTGTTGATGACTCTTGCAAAGTATGCTCAATTGGTGTTAGGAATACCCCCTTAGCTGAGTTGGAATCGATTCGAATCGCCGTCTCTCCCGGATAGTGAGAAACTTGATTGAGCAGAGGCAAGGTAGATTTCACTAAATCTACTGATGGTTCTGAAGATGATGATGATATAATGATGGCCTTATAAACCTGATATGGTTACTATTGTTTGCTTAGCTGAATCAAGTGATTCCTATAGTACAAGTACTAATCTAGAGGATAGGTTAATAATGATTAACTTGATGCTTAAAGCAATAATGATTACTTATCTGTACTTAAGCTTTTTATGCAAATATGTCAAGCTAGCCCACTTATACAAAGCTTTGCATACTCCTTGGTGTCATCTTATTCCTAGTTTTTGGCGGGTAAGTCTAGCTGAGTACCTTCCCGTACTTAGGGTTTATTCCCACCTTGTTGCAGGTAGCAGATTCTTACTGGTCACCTTAAGTACCGTCTTCACTATTGGGTGTGAAGACTAGACCATTGGGCATGGTCTCTGTAGTATTCTCTTCTATTATGCTTTTGCAGGATGTGACTACGCAGTGGCAATATTCGAACTAAATGTGGTTACAAAACTATGTTGCTTCCGCTATTCCTAATTTGGTTTGTAATAACTTATTCGTACTCTGAGGTATGAGAACTACTTATGAACTATTGTAACAGGTGGTGTGTTATGTTGAATCACTAGGATTTTGGTTTGTTCTCAGTTTGGTTTGAAATCCCTCGTGATTTCATGGACTATCGGAGTTATATGGGCTCAAGTTTGAGAATTTGATCGCTTCGGTGATTGTTTTTGGACTTGTGCTCTTATAATTTGGACGGTTCTTTGATAGTTGGGTTGTATAACACCTTTTCCCAAGATCTGCCAACTTTGCTTTGAAGGGTCAAAGAAGGGGTGTGGACAAGCCCCGGAGAATTATAAGCCTCCTACTTTCAAAGCAATTAATTATATATGTTATATGTATTGTTGCATTAAGTGGTAGGAGTTGTTTGGAACCCTTGCGGCATTATATCATTCCTTGTCCAGATATAAGAATCCATGAATCCTATGTAGACAGGATCGTCTTTATGCTTAGCCCTGCTTAATTAGAATGGTAATGTCAGGTGATCTCCTATCACCTGCAAAGTAGGAAGTATTTGGTCACGGTTGGCTATATTTGCTATCGTGGAAAAGAACCAAGTGTTACTAATGAACTTAGACCGGGCGGGATGTCGATAGTGAAGCAACAAGGCATGGAGGTCTTGGGTGTGGATCTATCCCCGTCTGTGTCGGTTAAGGACCGATCCACTGTACTTCCTTTGTCATTTTGAACGCAACCTAACACTTAGCTGGCCGGCCTGAGGTTGTCAACCGCGAAGCCGAGTAGCTCAACTCAGGCTGTGAAGCCGAAAAGTGTAAGTCGCCTCAGAGGGGAGCCAGGTGGGACCAAGGGCAGGTGAGTTAAAAGTCCTGAGCTTCCTGGCCACTGGAATCCCTGAGAGCGTGGCACTGTTCGGGCCCATCCTGATTTGTACCAAAGGTGACTGTTGATGACTCTTGCAAAGTATGCTCAATTGGTGTTAGGAATACCCCCTTAGCTGAGTTGGAATCGATTCGAATCGCCGTCTCTCCCGGATAGTGAGAAACTTGATTGAGCAGAGGCAAGGTAGATTTCACTAAATCTACTGATGGTTCTGAAGATGATGATGATATAATGATGGCCTTATAAACCTGATATGGTTACTATTGTTTGCTTAGCTGAATCAAGTGATTCCTATAGTACAAGTACTAATCTAGAGGATAGGTTAATAATGATTAACTTGATGCTTAAAGCAATAATGATTACTTATCTGTACTTAAGCTTTTTATGCAAATATGTCAAGCTAGCCCACTTATACAAAGCTTTGCATACTCCTTGGTGTCATCTTATTCCTAGTTTTTGGCGGGTAAGTCTAGCTGAGTACCTTCCCGTACTTAGGGTTTATTCCCACCTTGTTGCAGGTAGCAGATTCTTACTGGTCACCTTAAGTACCGTCTTCACTATTGGGTGTGAAGACTAGACCATTGGGCATGGTCTCTGTAGTATTCTCTTCTATTATGCTTTTGCAGGATGTGACTACGCAGTGGCAATATTCGAACTAAATGTGGTTACAAAACTATGTTGCTTCCGCTATTCCTAATTTGGTTTGTAATAACTTATTCGTACTCTGAGGTATGAGAACTACTTATGAACTATTGTAACAGGTGGTGTGTTATGTTGAATCACTAGGATTTTGGTTTGTTCTCAGTTTGGTTTGAAATCCCTCGTGATTTCATGGACTATCGGAGTTATATGGGCTCAAGTTTGAGAATTTGATCGCTTCGGTGATTGTTTTTGGACTTGTGCTCTTATAATTTGGACGGTTCTTTGATAGTTGGGTTGTATAACACCTTTTCCCAAGATCTGCCAACTTTGCTTTGAAGGGTCAAAGAAGGGGTGTGGATTCGAATTTCTTTAGAAGAAAGTTCTACTTCTTCTACCCATTCACCACTCAAAATTATGGTCAACTCATTGATGGATTCCTTAAGAAATTCTTTATCTATAGGATCATAAGGAGTGATAGGACTAGCGGCCTCTTTTGGCATGAGTATTTCGATGTGTTTTCAAATTCTTTGAAAAGTTCATCTTCGAAATACGAAAGGTTTGGTGAGTGTCTCTCTGGGGATGTTATGGGTTTGGCTTTAGCCAAAGATACTTCCTCGTGGTTCGGCTTTGGCTCTACGTGGAGGGGTTCTAGCAGGGGAGTGTTCTCTAGAATGTAGTCTAGGAGAGCTTCTCCTTCCGCTATGGTATTATGGGTAAATGAACCTCCGACAGCTATATCGAGCTGTAGGGCAGATTCCTTACTAAGCCCTAACCAGAAATACTGTAAAAGCACATGATTGGGTATAGACAAGTTTGGGCCAGATCTCGTTAAAATTGAGAATCTATCCCAAGCTGCACCTATGGATTTCTTCTCTTTTTGTTGGAAGTTGAGTATCTCCTATCATAGGATAGCGATTCAGGATATGGGGAAGAACGCCAGACAGAATCTGTTCCTTAGTTCTTCCCAATCACCAGCTACCTTCCCTACATTGTGGGCGTACCATTTCTTCACCTTCTCATCAAGTGAGAAGGAAACAACTTCCACCGAAGTGTTTCTTGTGACATGCCTAAAATGGTCAGGCAAGCACAGAACTGCTCAAACTCCCTAAGGTGATGGTAGGGGTTTTCATAATCTAACCCTGAGAAGGCTTGTTCCCAAACATGGCTATAAAGCCATGGTGCAATTCATAACTTGAAGTTGTGATTAGCTTTGAGGATTATGGTAGTTCTACGAACTAGCCCTTAGGACTAGAAAGGTTCTAAATGGTAGATTGCTCCATTGAAAAAGGGTAAAAAGAAAAGAAAGGTAAAAACAAAGGATACACGGGCAAACTAGGTTCAAAGACTAAAATGACAACCGCTCCCTAGCAATGGCGCCAGAAATGCTTGTTGGTGCTTCTTATTGTAAGCAGAAAAGTCCGCAAAGGCACGGAAGTACCATTGTAGCACTTCACCTAGTGGTATTTAGGGTATCCTATTTCCACGAGGAACAGAGGTGTAAGTAGTCTCTTAGCTAGTTTACCTAGGAGAACAAGATGAAAGGTAACTTGGGTAGTGAGGTTCTTCTAAGGGCAGAAACCTTAAGTGAAGATAACTTTGCTACTACAAACTTAATTAGGGCACCAGAGCACACCTGATCTGTCAGGTGATACTGACGTGTAGCTCTACGCTGTATCTGGACGTGGGGGATTACAAAGGACAGATAGGGCTGTCACCACCTGCCGCCTACCCCCTCAACCGTGGGATACGAAACAAACAAAGGTAACGTGTAGCTTAGACGCCACGTCTACGCTAACCGTTACTACTGTAGCATTGGCCCGGAACATCCATTACTACTCTACCATTACTATAGCACCCGCCACGAGGACGGATGATGAACCCCCAAGTAAGTAGCAACAATAATAACTTTACTTAAGGGATCAAAACCAAAAATATGAACACGAACTTCTTACTTCAAGTAGTAAGACAAACGTAGAGGGACAAGTGTAGAGGGGGCCGACAAGTCCGGCGCTCTGTCCACCCGATATACAAGGCTTGTCGAGTTCAAGAAGTAGAGGGCGCTGCTACTCTGCTATTCCTCTAACTCTTTCCTCTCTCACTCCCTACTCTAGTCTGGCTAGAAGCTAGTGGAATGTGTGTATCCCTTCTTCTTCAATTTGTAAGATGATTCTCAAATGTGAAGAGGGGGCCTCCTTTTATAGCTTGAGTATGAAGTTTGCTCATCTATTTTAGGAAAGCACCACATGCAACCGTCTCCCCCAACATTGAATGCACCACCTGAGCAAGGTGGGGCCGAGTAGAGCTAGGGGCGGTGCGCCCGCACCATTGGTGCGGGCACACCCTGGGCCAGCCCAATCGCCACCGCCTTGCTCTAGTGGGTTGCTGGCTGGGCCTAGACAGCTCCCACGCTGGTGTTCTGGCCCAAGTCAGAAGTTTGGATGGGCTTTATTTGTTGTTTTGCTTGATTGCGCCTTCTCGGTTGCGCATTTTGGTGTATTTTCCCGTATTGTCCTGCAAAACATGTGTATACAAAAACTCATGGAAAATATGAGTTGTAAGCCTGTTTTAAATGTTGGCGATAAAAATATGAGGTAAGCACCTCCAACAAAGGCCGATGATGATCACTGTGGTATTGTGTGTTGGCGGTCCTTAACTCCTTTTAGTAACCACCAAATATCACATAAAATGAACCAATATGGACACCAATCTTAGACATAGGGCTTTAGAACTAACAATTTCCACAAGTTTTGGTGTTTGACCAATTGCAGGAGGACATATCATAATAGCACAAGAAATGTACCTAAAGTAGACAAGAAATACAACAAAACAAACACCGCTGGCTAGGCAATCTTAGACACATATGCATTTACCATTGACCAAGTTCTAGATGTATTTGGAGATTATTATTTTGTAGGACATAAACACAAATACATGGAAAATACACCAAGAAGGTGCTTTTCGATGAAGCATAGAGCAGACATGTGCAAAGAATAAATGGAAAGGCCCATCAACTCAAGTTATCTGTGCGAAAGACCACCCAAGGAGCAACCGACATCCACTCAGCAGTCCACCACATGAAGGTAATGGCGAGAGGAGTCAGTCAAGGCTTAGCCAACCCTAGGGCACGCCTGACCCCCATCAGCGCCTCTCACCACCCATTCGAATGGCAATGGCATGGCCCATGCAAAGGCAGCGTAGCTCAGTCCTCGCCCCAATTATAGACTCCATCACCACCTTGCACCTTGTATAAAGAGAGGGGCACCCCCATCTCACAACACCACCTCAAGGCAAAGAGTTGTAAGGGACAGATTTGAGGGAGAGCTCAGGGAAGCACCAGACTTGTTGGTGTCTCTCCAACTTGTACCTCGATGAGCATCTTTACTTCTGTGGGTTTTCCCGCTGAGTGAGTGCTCGTGAATCCTTTGGTATAAAGTCTATAACAGAACGATCCAAATTATAAGAGCACAAGTACAAAAACAATCACCGAAGTTATCAAATTCTCGCACTTGAGCCCATATAACTCCGGTAGTCCAATGAAATCACGAGGGATTTCAAACCAACCAACATACCAGCCAAGATCGTAGTGATTCAACATAACAAGTCACATGTTACAACCATTTCACAAGTAATCAATATACATCGGAGTTAGTTATTACAACTTAGATTGGATAGTAGCGGAAGCAAGGTAATTTGAAACTAACAACACCCTTATTTCAAATACATGCCAGTACCAAGATTGACTTCCAACAAAAGCATTAGAGAGAAGATAACTTAGAAGGATCATGCCCGTGATCACACTCCGCCTCTACGGCAGGAGCCAACCAACTCTTGCAGTCACCATGATACATCACAACCTGCAACAAGTGGGGATAAAACCCTGAGTATGAGAAGGTACTCAGCTAGACTTACCCGTCAAAAACCAAAAATAAAGTGACACCAAGGATCATGCAAGGTTGATATAAAGTGGGCTAGCTTGACAACATTTTGCATAAAAGCTTAATATGGATAAGTAATCATTAATGCTTAAGCATCAAGTTAATTATCATTAACCTGTCATCTATATTAGCACCTGTACTAGAGCACTCACTTGATTAGGAGCAAACAATATTAACCATAGTAGGTATAAATTGAGGCAACCTTTCCATCGTTATCCAATTAACCATCAGTTCAATTTAATTGAATCTATGTTGCCGCTGCTCAAGTCAAGTGCTCACTAACCGGGAGAGACGGCGATTCGAATCGAGTTCCTATCCAGCTGGAGGGGTATTTCTAAAACTCACCGCGCAGGCCCCTGCTAGGGTCGCACAAGCCACCTTTCGTACAATTTAGGAGTCACGGGTTCGACTGATGCCGCATCCCCAAGGGCAACACTCTGCCAGGTGATAGGGACTCTAACCCCCTCTTGGTCTCACGCCAATGTCCCCAAGCACATCCTTACTATCCTCCAAGATGCGACCTACCATTCGATTCCTGGCCTGAACTGTATTAGTCGGCTTCGCGGTCGGAACGACTTATCCGGCCAACTAAGTGTTAGACTGCGTTCAACATGACTCAAGGACGTACAGCGAATCGGTCCTTAAATGACTCAGACAGGGATAGATCCACACCCAAGACCTCCATGCCCTGTTGCTTCACTATCGTCATCCCGCCCGGTCTCATTTCATTTTATTAACACATGGTTCCATTCCATGATAGCAAATATAGCCAACCATGCCATATATGAATATCCCTATATCTCGCAGGTGACAGGAAATCACCTAAGTTCTACCGCTTAAAGCAGGGCTAAGCATCTATTCGATTCTAGTCTATGTAGGATTCAAGGATTCATATAACTGAACAAGGAATGATAAAATGCAGCAAGAGTTTCCAACCAACTCCTACCACTTAATGCAACAATACTTATAACGTATATAGAATTAATTGCTTTAAAGGTAGGAGGCTTATAATGCTCCGGGGCTTGCCTGGGATCCGACTCAAGTTAGGGTATGTCAGATGAAACCCGCTTGGCGAGCATCTCCCAGTTTAGCACTTGCCTGATCCTTCTATCTTCGGGATGGATCCACCAACTCCATCTTCGGGTTTAGCTCCACATCATGTCCTCCACATAGTGCATCTAGCGTACCTAGATGAGATGTAAGATGTAAGTGTATGAATACATGGAAATGCAATGGATGATGCATCACATACTAAACAAGGCAAGTACAAGGTTATACTAAAGACACTTAAGCACATCACTTTGCTTAAATAACATCACACAAACCAACATGCTAAGATAGCAAGGAGGGCACACTCAGCATGACACACAAGTTCCACATGATCTCAGGTGTATTTAACTTAATTACCAAGGACATGAATCACACGTAGCAACATGCAAAGCAAGTCAAGGTGAAGCAACAACTATAACTAGAATATGTCAATTTCTGGACTTGCAAATAGTAGCTTCATAAATCAATCATATTTGGAGTTTCATAAATCCAAATGACTTGAAAGAAGATATTCTGGAAATCTTAGGAAATTATCTACATTTCATCTTTAATAATCTCAACATGATTCCTAAGTTATCATGACCAAACATGCCAATCTTTAAAGTCTGCACAGAAGGTAATTAAAATCTGATAGTAGACTTATTAAGCATGCAACTCTTAAACTATCAGACCTGGGATCATGAAAATTTACCACAAGCAAGATAAGATAATTATATACAACTTTTGTATTTACCAAAACCACAGTAAACATCATTTACACCATGAAACTAGTTGCACGAGTAACACCACACATGCAGCCCAACAGCAATGGTACAATTATAGACAGAAAACTGATAGAAACTTCAGAGAAGCATAAATGGAGTTCTAGACCTCCAACAAATATGATTCTCAACTTTATGCAAAGCTTATAAAGTTACCTACAACTTTCTTGTAATAATATTAAGATGATTCTACAGTTAACATGGTCAATTAATTAAATAATTGCATCTCTATCCAAAATATGGACAGAATCTGATATGCCACTTTAAATCGTTATAACTTGAGTTTCACAAATTCAATAATTATGGTTCTAGACTTTTTAGAAAGCTTAAAAAGTTGTGAACAATTTTTTTATAAACATATAGAGCTAATTGTGCTACTAACTAGGTCACACATTATAAACAAGACAACCCTGTCTGGGTTTGGACAGAAACAGCTACAGCACTTTAGAATACTATAGTTAAACATATACTTAGCCAAAAATTATGATCTTTAGCTTTTTGAAAAGCTTAAGAAAAGTACTACAACTCATTTACTGTCATCAAGGCATGATTCATAACTTAACTAAGACAAACAATGCATACATGCAGAACTGTCCAGAATAGAAGCAAAGCAGCATATAGCAATTGTTATTTTTATAGCTCCTAAACTATCAAGCCTAAAATCTTGAAATTTTTACTCGACATCATACATCACAAGAGTAACATGCCACAAAAATTGCACTTCATTTTAAGTTATATATTTACAGTTATTAAAAATAACAGATCCAACTAGCATTCAAAACCTAGTTGCATAAATATATTTTTACAGCTAAAACTTTAAACTAAAACATGCCATATTATAGATCCAATGCATAGACAATTTCACAAGGATTCCAAAAAGTCCTTATTTGCTATTTTATGATTTTTCTACCAATTACTATGTATTTTTGAAGTTCAGCCATTTAAATGCAATACTAATTCCAAAAAAAGAAAAGGAAAAACATTTATGCAGAGTGAACACAAAACTTTCCACAATTCACGTAAGCCCCTATATGTAAATCCTTTGTCTCTAGGCATTTTGCAAAGTGAACACAGGAAAAAGTTTCTATTTCTATCTTAACCCTTCTCCTTCATCTTCATGGAGCAGAGGACGACGCCGTAGTCGTTTCCGGCCGGCAAGGTCGCCGCCGGCGGTGGGAAAGAGGTGTGGGGGCACATCTGAGGCTGGCCGCACCAAAGTGGGGCCCGTGCCCGGCCAACCACAGCCGGCTCTGGCCTGGCCACGGTCGCTGGCGGCGGCTCGATGCGGTGCCCGCACGGCGGCTCGCTGTACGCTGTCTCAGCAACGGCAGCGACCAGAGAAGCGGCGGGGAGGCGTGGCTGGGAGGCACGACATGGAGGCGAGGTACAGGCAGTGGCAAAACAACAGAAGCTACGAGCTTGGCTGCTCAGCCATGGCGAGCGAACCGAGAGACAGAGAGCGAGAGGGAGAGCGACTGAGAGGCCAAGGGAGCAACGCTCGACATTTAACGGCGCGACGACACGTGGGTACGAGGTGGGGTCGATGATGGAGCATGGGTGCCACGCAGCACGCGCATCCAGGGCTGGTCGGCCACGACATCCCCCTGATGATTCAATTCCAATACCTGAAGCCAAGGATTGAAATACCACCTCAAAAATGTGACTGAAAACTCAATTTTTCGTCGATCACAACTCCCAAATTAGCTTGAATTGGCTCATGGTATAATTGACAAAATTGTAGAGCTACAAGTGTACTCCAACTTTGGTTAAAGAATCAAAGTCTAATTCGGCACAGTTAGAGAGATACAAAGCTCCAAAGGAGGGTACCTCAAAACCGGGTCCTGCAGTCCAATTGCGAGCCAACTGAAACTGCACTTTTCTCCCCTGTCTACTCCCTAATCCAGCCGGTTTCAGCAAAAACCTCATTAATAAAAGTTGTAGAGCTAAGTGAGTAATACAACTCCTATTAAAGGTTCATGAACTAGTTCGGCCTGGTTTGCAAACTACAAGGCATCAAAGATGGTCACTTAAACTGTAAACTGATCTTCAGTTTCTCAGACTTAGCAAAATTTCGAGCTCCCAAAACAGCAACAGATTCAAACTTTAGGGCTCGGTTACACTAAGTTAGAAGCCTATCTAGGTCTTGACCTTTGAACAAAGTTTGTTCTACATGACATGAACTACAACTTTTATTTAAGGTCCAACATCAAAACTTGTATAGAACCTTCAGTTCCACTTTGACTAAAGTAACATCATAATAAAACTTAGATTATCCTTTTTGACTTATTGGAGCATTTTCAGGGCATTTACTCAACACGAACTCTTCATGACTTTTGTTGTAGAGTTCATCTAGAGTCATTTGGGCAAAGTTGCAAGATTTGGTTGATGATCTATAATTCCATTCACTTAATGGTGAAATTCCAACACTTAGTAAAGTCATTGAAACAAAGACATAACTTATCATTTTATGTGACTTTTTGATCCCAAACTTCATGAAACTTTTCTGGGGATCACTATAGATAGAAAGTGATGCGAGACACATAAAAGAAGTGACATCAACACTCACTTGCATTACCAAGCATGAGCATCTAACATACATACATTGAAACACAACTAACAAAGGTATGTTGTATATGTTTCAAGGAGATGTTGCAGATGTTTCAAGCACATTCCAAACACATGTTTCACATGTTGCACTAGCATGTTTCATATGTATCACTATTACACCACATATGTGCCTGCTCATATCTGAACAATGATGCTTAGGCCCATGCAATGCAAGTGTCCCAAAATGCAAGCCTAACACCTGGGGTGTTACAGCCCTCTCCCCTTAAAGGAATTGCGTTTAGAGATTCAGAACGGAAGACTTTTAAGGAAGAGAAACATGTTATCTAGTTCTCAACATCTGCTATAGCATTCAGCTACAAAGCTTCAACATCGATGAACAATTTGGTCCAGGCAAATTTCTGGTACTTGATCTTTGTAATAACTTCTTTTGTCTGAAGAATTTCCTTCATTGGTTGTCATGAAAAATTGTTACTTTGGGAGGAATCTAAGACAACACAGTAATTCGTTCTCAGTATGCAGAGATCATTCGGTCCATGAGCTAACGACTCATAAGTATCTGATTCTTTAGCGATCACAGCATAGTCCGTATGAACCTTACACTAGACCAAAATCTTCAGAAGTATACTCGTTGAAATGACCCTATGTTCACAATTTTTGAAAAGTAGTCCTCTACCAAAAATGGCTTGAGCACAACCTTCCAAAGGGTGAGATCATAGACGACAAACAACTCTCATAGGTTATATGATACTGACTAACCAATAGACAGGGTCTATGTTGGTCTAAAATTTTCAATCATTTCGATATCAACTATTGGAAAGCTACTTACTATTCCATGCGTGCAGTTCTCTTTCTCTGATGACAACACTGTATTATCAGAGTCTATCGAGGGGTTAGTGAATGTGATAGCTGACTCTGTCGGCTTCGTCTTCCTGCCAACAACTATCTAATAAGATTCTTTTATCCAAAGACAACATTTATCTGGGTTGAATCAGATGCAACCTCTTGGGTAAAAACATTTATAAGGTACCCAAGTATGTCATCATTGGAAAATAATTCCCAAAGAAAGATGTAGCGAGGCCTTAAGGACAACAAAAGTTGTAATATTTACTAAACCGCGGGGAGTAGTCTACCACCAAGCGATTGAGTAAAATTTTCCTTGGTGACTAGTTGTACTGTAAGTTGAGTTGACTTGCAGCATAACCACTTTGTCAGGCCAACTTTCACCTGAGGCTTCCTCTTTGGGATCAAACAACAGCTCTAAGATAGGAAATCTGTTGTTTGACACTTCTCAAATTGCTTTCGAATATTCCTCAACACTTTGTCCAATAAAGTTATGAACAAACCGTTTGTGGCTCCTAAGGGCACAAGGATGTTGATCAAAACTAGGGCATGCTTTCTCTAATTCTTCACCGCAGCTAATTGAACACCTTGCACTATCTATGTGATTGTCCAAGATGGAATTGACTTGATCACAATGGCCCTAGAAGATAGAATATCTCTCAAGTTGTTGGCTAGTTGATTAACTTCTTGTTGGTTATTGCTCTGTAAGACATAGCCTTCGTAGCTACCAAAGAGTTGTTACCTAGCTGGAGATTAACCTTCCTATTGGTAACTAATCAGTTGTCTCTCAACACTATACTTTGCTCCCTAGATAACGTTCGTCAATATGTGAGCAACTAAATAGAGTCACTTGTCTACCACCTATTGCAGTCTGTTAATGTTTATGTCGGTGACCTGTTCTTCAAAGATTTTCCTCTTAGCAACTTTACCAGGAAGCTCCACTACTTTCGGTCTAAGATATGGATCTTATGATATGATATGGAGAGATAATCAAGAAAAAGGAACATGAGAAAATAACACATCGTCTGTCGTTTGATAATGGATCATGACTAGAAACCGTGATACCAGCGCGTGCCAAGCAGCCAGCCATGTGTCTGCAGCCACAGGAGGCCCTTGGTTTCATCGCGGCACCATTAGCGGCTACTCATAACACCATTACTAAACGCACAACGAAAGTGAAATTTCAAGTGGCACTAATGGGCTGTAAGAGCAAGCGCCATACAAGGAGGGATAGCAAGCAAAGGTAGTCACAAGGTTTAGAATCAACATGAAAATGATCCGAAGATCAAAATATAGCACAAGAGAACATCGCGCAATTGCCAAGGATAACTGAGCAAGAGACTCTTGCTTAAATTCTACGTACGACTTGTGTCCACCGAGGGGAGTACCAGATAAAAGATTAACAAGAGATTCAATCTTGTTGAGCAACAACATGAGATCAAGACTGATGAACATTCTGAGACTTGGGAAGGTGGGAGACGAATTAAGCAATTTTCAAGGCAAAAACCGATACGCAGTCATAGATTGAGTAGATAAGGTGGATGCACGAATTTGCAAGCAAACGATTTTGAGGCCATAACAAAAAGATGTTTCGTCGCATTAGCTAACCTTTGGGAGAGGCAACCGGGAGGTCCAACATAAATTTGGGTGCGGTCTCCACAACTAGCAATGTACAAACCATGGTCAAAGGCTAACGTTGATGAGAATTAACTTGGTTGGTCAGTCGATAAGGGTCTTTAGAAAAAGGATTGCAAAACATCCATGGCTTATGCAAACATATAGGAGAACTCAACTTTGGGCTTTCGGTCAAGCAAAGGCATGGATACAAACATTCAAGGACTAACCACCAAGTCTATAGGCTCAGGCTCCTAAGAGAGAAGACCTAATTGAAGACAACAACCATATAATTACGTAACGTAAATGTTGTTCTAGGATAAAGATATGCGACCCTCGTATGCTCACCGAGGACAAACAAGATGACAACTAGGGCACTACCTAGATAACAAGCATACATACAACATCATAGTCAAGCAGACATGGGAGAAAACTCAAACGAATGGGCTTAAGCAACCAATACAAAGCACAAGGCTCACTCAAAACAAACATTTATCTAAAGCAAGAACCAACTACAAGTTTAGTCCAAAACAAACGCTAGCTAAGGTGGGTAACTTAGCATATACATAGAATCTGGACGGCAGCACAGTAGTTACTTGTTCAACCATAACTGAGGTTATAGACATCCCACAAAGGTGATCCTAGACTTTCTAGAAAGCTTAGGAAGATGACTACGCTTTAGTTATTCATACCAAAAGCAAATTCATAGATTAACATGACCAAAAATGCTAATGTTTCAGATCTATACCAATATGGATAGAAAACTGACAAGAACTTCAAAAATGCATAACTAGAGTTCTAGGGACACAACAAGGCTGAGCCTTAACTTTATGTAAAGCTTATTAAGTTTTCTATAACTTTCTTATTATCATATTAAGATGATTCTATAGCCAACAAGGCCAAACAAGACAAAGAAGACATCTCTGCCCTGATTTGGACAGATTCTGTCATTCCATTTTGCAAGCTCATAACTAGAGATTTAGACCACCACAATTAGTGCTATAGGACATTTTGAAAAGATTAGAAAAAGTACTACACTTCTTCTATTATCTCCAAGACACGATTCCATATGCACATAGGTCAAATAAACCAAACATTCAGATCTATCCAGAACTTTAGCAAAACCTGACTGTAAAATTTTAAAATTCATAACTCTCAAACCATAAGACATAGGGTCATGAAATTTTAGGAAACGCTAGAAAAGTAAGTTGGCTACAACTTTGGTATTCTCCATAACTACAGAAAACACCATTATGACTACAAAAGCATCACTACAACAGAAACTGTTCTAGTAGCCAACGTTCAAAAAGCAAAGCAAAGCTTGCCTTTGTTCTACTTAACAAGAGAGCACACAATCATGTTATTCTAGTAGCTCTAAACATTATTAACTTAGACCAACCAATTTAATTCATTAATAAGAATCACAATTACTTATGTGAGGCCTAAAGCATTTGCAACCGCTTAACCACATATGCACCACTTGGCTAAACTAGAGGGCATCTATAGGTTCGAGCAGGTAACCACACTTATTTCTAGCAAAGCTAAGCACACACTTTCCTCAAGTACTTTCTATTTGAGCCACATTGAACAAGACATTCATGTCTAACTCCACACAAGAAAAATAGGGTAATACATTGATCACAAGTTACTTATCATTTGAACAAGGGTGAAAGGAGCATAACTATGCATAAAGAAACAATCATGAAGATGCATGCTTCGTCCTATTCGTCCTCACAAGACTACCAACCTAAGGTGCCGATCACGTTCTATGTCGGTGGCATAACACGCGCTCTTTCGATATATAGCTAGTCGCCAGCTATATTCAACTTACGCATTCGTGGTTAGCGTACCTACAGAAAAGTTTCATTGCAGCCCAACAATTCCCCAATATATGGCACACAATGAAAGCAGGAAAGTAAAAGTCTAAGTACTCCCATATACATATACCCCCGTATATATACATGTGGCACCAAACTACCCGAATCATCAATCTCCCACAATTAAGTACCTTCATATATACATGTGTGTAACATGTAAATAATCCAGTAACCAAAACTAGCTCTCCCCTAGACCGTAGTTTGTACGATCATGCTCTCACAACTCACACTTACCTGAGCGTAGGTGTGATGTTGCATAAAAGTAAACTAGCGACATATACGACTATCTCATATATGAAGGCTACCACCAATCTAACACACCGGGTAGCATAGTGTGGGAGAGTCATCACACATACATACCTTGGCCTGGGCGTAGATGCATAAATGAAAAACCCCCAAGTTAGTACTTATATAAGCCACCTAATAATTCTTATACGGGCATAAGGAAATTGACCACTGGCATACTTAGGTTTAAAATTTAGATTTGGCAAACCTATATATAGATATAAGTTGATAAAACCAATTTTATAAAACAAAACCTTTGTTTAAATACACATACGACAAGTTTATTGTTGAATCTTGCTCCGATGCCAGCTGTAACAGAACCGTCCAAATTATAAGAGCACAAGTACAAAAACAATCACCGAAGTGATCAAATTCTCGCACTTGAGCCCATATAACTCCGATAGTCCAATGAAATCACAAGGGATTTCAAACCAACCAACATACCAGCCAAGATCATAGTGATTCAACATAACAAGTCACATGTTACAACCATTTCACAAGTAATTCAATATACATCGGAGTTCAATGTAGTTATTACAACTTAGATTGGAAAGTAGCGGAAGCAACGTAATTTGAAACTAACAACACCCATATTTCAAATACATGCTAGTACCAAGATCGACTTCCAACAAAAGCATTAGAGAGAAGATAACTTAGAAGGATCATGCCCGTGATCACACTCCGCCTCTACGGCAGGAGCCAACCAACTCTTGCAGTCGCCATGATACATCACAACCTGTAACAAGTGGGGATAAAACCCTGAGTACGAGAAGGTACTCAGCTAGACTTACCCGTCAAAAACCAGAAATAAAGTGACACCAAGGATCATGCAAGGCTGATATAAAGTGGGCTAGCTTGACAACATTTTGCATAAACGCTTAATATGGATAAGTAATCATTAATGCTTAAGCATCAAGTTAATTATCATTAACCTGTCATCTATATTAGCACCTGTACTAGAGCACTCACTTAATTTGGAGCAAACAATATTAACCATAGCAGGTATAAATTGAGGCATTTTCTCCCCTCTCTACTCCCTAATCCAGCTGGTTTCAGCAAAAACCTCATTAATAAAAGTTGTAGAGCTAAGTGAGTACTACAACTCCTATTAAAGGTTGATGAACTAGTTCAGCCTGGTTTGCAAACTACAAGGCATCAAAGATGGTCACTTAAAACTGTAAACTGATCTTCAGTTTCTCAGACTTAGCAAAATTTCGAGCTCCCAAAACAGCAACAGATCCAAACTTTAGGGCTCGGTTACACTAAGTTAGAGGCCTATCTAGGTCTTGACCTTTAAACAAAGTTTGTTCTACATGACATGAACTACAACTTTTATTGAGGTCGAACATCAAAACTTGTGTAGAACCTGCAGTTCCACTTTGACTAAAGTAACATCACAATAAAACATAGATTATCCTTTATGACTTATTGGAGCATTTTCAGGGTATTTACTCAACATGAACCCTTCATGACTTTTGTTGTAGAGTTCATCTAGAGTCATTTGGGCAAAGTTGCAAGATTTGGTTGATGGTCTATAATTCCATTCACTTAATGGTGAAATTCCAACACTTAGTAAAGTCATTGAAACAAAGACATAACTTATCATTTTATGTGACTTTTTGATCCCAAACTTCATGAAACTTTTCTGGGGATCACTATAGATAGAAAGTGATGCGAGACACATAAAAGAAGTGACATCAACACTCACTTGCATTACCAAGCATGAGCATCTAACATACATACATTGAAACACAACTAACAAAGGTATGTTGTATATGTTTCAAGGAGATGTTGCAGATGTTTCAAGCACATTCCAAACATATGTTTCACATGTTGCAATAGCATGTTTCATATGTTTCACTATTACACTACATATGTGCCATGCTCATATCTGAACAATGATGCTTAGGCCCATGCAATGCAAGTGTCCCAAAATACAAGCCTAACACCTAGGGTGTTACAAAGTCTTTTGATTAGTTAACTTTATCTTTACTTGTTTGTGGGATTGTTGTTCATCCTTGTGGTGAATGCTCTAGTAGAAGGGCCCTGATAAAGATGGTTAACCTTTGTTAACGTACTAGAGTAGTTGTCGATAGCGTAGACATGGTGTCTAGGCTAGAGGCTACCTTTGTTTGCCTCGTACTCTATGGTTGAGGGGTAGGTGGTAGGTGGTGATAACCCTGTCCGTCCCTCGTAATCCCCCGTGTCTAGATACAATGTAGAGCTACAAGTTGATATCGCCTGGCAGACCAGATGTGCTCTGGTGCCCGTAGTAAGCAAGTAGAAGTAGAGTTTATCTGTATTTATACCCTATTACCATAGGAATCCTTCTCTATCCTTTCCTACTCTGCCCTTGTGTTGTCCTTGGGTGAACTAGCTAGAAGAATACCCCTGTTCCCTATGGAAAATACAATACCCTGAATACTTCCAAGTGATGTGCTACAAATACTTTCGTGTGCTTGCGGATTATTTCTGTATGTGTTAAGAAATACCAACAAGCATTTCTCGTGTCGTTGCCGGGGAATGGTTGCTATATTTCTTTGAATCTAGTTTGTACTCGTATTTGTATCTTTTCTTTTTGTAGAAACACAAAAAATATTTTCACCATGAAAACCACTCCTATCCAATATAGGTCTGCTTTAAAGGCCGAGTTCTCTAAGCCACCACCAAAACCAAACTTTTTTATCCAGCTGTGAACTCTGCCCTGACTTAATACCCATGGTTCGGGCACAACCCTTCTCAGGGCACTATAATTAAAACCCCTACCATCACTTGCATGAGTTCATGGAGATGTGTTCGTGCCTGAGCATCTCAGGCATGACACAAGAAACTCTAAAGGTGGAAATTGTTTCCCTTCTCTCTCACAGGAAGGCAAAGCAATGGTACACACATGCCATAGAAAGTAAAAATGGGGACTAGAATGAACTTAAAGACAAGTTTCACCTTTCATTTTTCCTATGTCTCATATAGACTCTCTACCAATGGCGATCCTTGACTTTGAGTAGTACGAGGAGTCTACAGGTGCAGCCTGGGCTAGATTTTTAGCATTAGTACACGCCGGCCCAGACTTGTCTTTACCTTACAATATATTGCTACCTCTTTTGTTTGGGTATTGACATGGGAGCTAAGCTATGCCTAGACATGACTATCGGAGGTCGTTTTACACACAAAACTATAACAGGACAAGTAGAATTCCTTGAGCACATCATAGACAAACAGTCTTCTTCTGTCATAAGAACTAAATATCTCTAGGAAAAAGTTAGTCAAGTGTTGAGGAGTCCTCACCAGTCAAATCCAAACCTTTAACATCCTTAGATTCAACTTATGAACCCTCACCCAAACCACGAACACTGAAGAAAAGAGTAATGCATCCTTCAGAGTTCCCTATCAAGTTCGGGGATTATGGCAACACCTTGAGATACTTTAGGCACGAAAAGCCTACACTCCCTTCCCCCAAGGTAGAACCATTAAAGGAATGGTTAATTGAAGTGAAACGTTCTTCCAAAACAATTCTGTACAACCCCATAGTCGGGGCTAGCATCATGTCAGAATTCCTTGCGAAAATCTTTTGGGCAGCATGTTGTTAGTTTCGACCGATAAACTTTTCAAAAGTCAATTAGGACTCATCTTTGAGTGTTATAGGATTGCCAGGGCCATGCCAATCATAATTGATGAAATCGAGGTTCACTTAGATTTCCATATCTTTGCCATCCTTGAATTTGAACTTCTCATAGGCTACCCTTACAAAAAAACTTTTTCAAGAAAAACCTTCCTATGGGAGCCTTAGTGAAGAGTTTGGGAAACAAAACTTTTTCAAGAAAAACCTTCCCATTCGTTGCACATCCATGTGAAACAGAACATTTATCCCCACTCTCTCTCAAACCAAAGCTTTGTCCCTTTGGCCATCTGTTGATGGTAGTTAACAACCATTATAAACCATCAATAAAACATGTATAAGGGCACAATTGTGATCACTAATAAAGGTCTAGGGGTTTAAACTAACAAATTCCATGAGTTTTGGTGAATATGTATTTTCTGCAGGGTTTATCCAGAAAATCGCCAAGGCAGACCTACAGGTCAGAATTAATCATGCCTATCCACTGTGAAATGGGCACCAGAAGGTTCTAGAGGGCTCTAGAGGACACCACACTAATGCAGGAGCCAAGGGGCTGTCGGCCAGCCCCGCCTGTAGGCCGCCTAGCCCCTAGGGCCACCCGTCAGCCTCCGCCTCGTTATGTCGGTTCTCCACTGCCTCCTAGGTTGCATCTACGCTGTTCTTTAAGTCAGTTTGATCTAAGGGCTCACGATGGATGCTTCGGCCTATACAAATAGCCCTGTATCCCCCTTCCTCAGCAAATCCCTAAAACCCTAATTCATATCATGAGGACCAAAGCCAGCTATTAAGAGAAGATTAGTGTTGATATTTCTTAACACATACATAAATAATCCGCAAGCACAGGGAATTACTGTTTTAGAATTTCACCCGAAAGTATTCAGGGTGTTGGTATTTATTAACACAAATAGAATATCAAGAATTCTACAAGCGCACATAATACCATTGTAGCATTTTATTAGGAGTATTCCAGTTATCGTTATTTATATTTTACCAGCATAGCTTATCTAGAGCAAGGGGTAAAGGTAATGATATGAATTAAGCATAATGACACTCAGGGGATAGATCATTAAGATATTGCAAACTAGTTAACTCAGGAGAACAATGAGTGAGGTAGATTCCTATAACTTTCTTATTACTTGGTCAAAGTATATATACATCCAACTATAGCTAAGACTAACACTACTGTTGTGCACTTTGGGATGCCGCTTAGACGGTAGAGGACCCACAGTAGATAGCTCTACTAACGCGACTACTATCCTACAATTTAAGAACCTGCTCAATTTGGCGTGGACTACAAAGGATAGAAGGGGCTGTCACCTCCTGCTGCTACCATACAACCAGAGAATAGGGTGTACTCACAGGAAAAGCATTGTATAAGCACCATGCTTACACGAGGCTCGACTACTCAGCCTAACCATGGTAAACTAATAGGCTAAGCACTCTATGAACCCACACATAAAAGTATTGATAACCTTAACTAAGCAAGACATATATATTCAAAGTAAGCATAGCCATGTAGATAAGAATATGATAAATTGATAACAAGTCTTACAAGATGTAGAAGTGAAGATACAAGGCTTTGCCAAGACTCCAAGACTACATCCAGAACCTGAGCAAGAGCTCACCTCAACCCTCGCTCCCAAGCTACTAATCTACTATATTAGAGAGCTCTAGACCTAATCCTCCTGGTGTGTTGATCTGGCTGAGAGATATGAATTAGAATTTTAGGATGGTCTATGGGAGGGGTTAGGGGCTGCTATATATAGCCTAGAGCGTCCAACATGAGCCCTTGGATCAAACTAACTTAGCAACGAGAGGCTGACGAGGGCCCCCACAGGACGGGCGGCCCCACATAGCAGCCCCTTGGGGTGTGCTTTAGTGGAGAGCCTCCTAGAGTCTTCCCACGTAGTTCCCGCGGTGGAATTCCGTAATTTCCTCTGACATGTAGGTCCCTCTTGATGGTTTTCTAGATATACCCTCAAGAAATCACAGATTCACCAAAACTTATGGAATTTGTTAGTTTAAACCCTAAACCTTTGTTGGTGATCTCAAATGTGCCCTTATGTATGTTTCTTTGATGGTTTATAACGGTTGTTTACTACCGTCAACAAGCTCCCCCAAGATTAACCTTTGCTAGAACTCAGCAAACTTGGATCAGGAGTTGGTACAATGCTTTCACTCCTCAAAGTACACATGCGTTCAAATAAAAATTCTCCTCTGGATTAGAATAAACTAATCTGATTTTTAAACTTACCCATATTACCTTCAACCATGGGGCTTCTAGCCTTCACTTGGGTCTTGAGTAATTGAAGGATAGAATGATCAAGTCAAGCGCTATATCTCAAGTTCTTTGTTCAACCATTATTCTAGAGTTTTTGTAAGTTTTAAAAATAAAACTCAGTGGTTCCATTTTATGACACTCTCAAGTCTCTCAATGTATGTGGTATTTATGAGTCCTCGCCAAGGCAATAAAGATGATATGCCCTTTTTCTTCCTACAACTAAGGCTTATGTGGAGTTCATAGGTAGGGAGAAAGCTAGAGCATACTTGCAATGCATATATTATAAAGCCAAACCTTGGATCCAAAGAGAGTTGAGTCATACAATCAAATTAAAATGTGCATGTGTGTTGGATAAATGGTGGATATATATGGTGGCTAACCTAATTCTACTTTGCTCCTTGAAAACTTATCTCTCTTTGAAACTTAGAAACATTTGCTAGAAGCCAGGGGCTATCTTATTCATCCCTTTCTTCTTTTTTTAGGTGAGCATCTAAGTACCCATTGTTTTCAATATCTCAAACACTTTTATGTCCATTTTTTCAAGTCTTTTTTATGAATAACTTTTGCATAGCCCCATGTCTCTTTTCTATAACAGAACTTTGAGAGATAGTAACAAGAATTTTGGAGGATTTATTTGATGGATATCCTATAGGGCACATTTTTTGTGTTCACTCCCAGTGTAGGAGTAGAACATTTTTGGGTGGATCTAGATGAAAAGCATGTTTTTGCTCCTACCCTTAGTGTAGGAGTAGTGCATATGTGGGTGGTATGTATGTGATTTTGATTTTAAGAGCATGACAAACCTCTCATAAGGGTCAACAAAGCTTGACAAAACTCAATGCAAAAGCAAGCAGCATATATATGTAAGTTTTTCTAGCCTAAATAACATGTATGGCTCTAGTGGAAATTCAAGCTTTGTCATAGAATAACTCATCATGTAACTTTTTTTGTGTTTCTCAAAAGATAAATCTCCAGAACATTAGTGTCACTTGGAACAAGATAAATAGTAGTTCAGACCTTCTCATATTATATCTTAGCACCCGGTTTTAAGGACAAAACCAGATACACACCATATGTGAGCCCAGGAAGTCAAATCACACATATGGCTACAAATAAGGGTAATATCAAAAGACAAATGCTTAATTACATAACGTAATAGTGCAAAGAATACAAACTTAGCTAGTAGACAGCGGAAGGAAATTCTGATCTTCGGTTGAAGACTCCACTCCACAGGGACAACTGACTGGCTGATCACAAGCCTAACTCTTCCAAACTCTAGCAATCTGGTACTCGTCCTGAGGTGTGGGGGAAATAGCAAGGGTGAGCACATGTCGTACTCAGCAAATATATCATGGGGTTCATGAGGCTCAAAAGTTGACACTGGTTTACTACGATTAGCTTTTAGTGAGTCATCTTTTTAGCATTTGAGTAGCAACAAGTTATCATAAGCCCAAATAACCTCATGACCATGTAAACGTGAATAACGTATAGCAAGAAACAATAATCATTAGTGAGCATCAATATCATCAGTATTATCATTACCATTATTATCAGTGTTCATCATTTATTCTGTAAGGGTCCAAGACCGCTCTTGACCATGAGCACGGCTGTTATAACAGTTTTATACTCTGCAGAGGTTGTACACTTTCACTGTGAGTCATGATTTATCCTTTTGCCTGAGGTAGCTAATCTCTTGACCCACTTCTAAGGAAGGTCGGCAGGGTTCATGTCACACCCATTTTTAAGGACAAAAATAGGATGCATAAATTACTCATGTGCGCCCCAGGACATGATCGCACACATAAGCAGACAAATTACATAGTATCATCACAGTGCTTATTACATAGCGAATAAATACTTAAGACATAGTCTTGAACGATAAATAATAATATCTAATAACAATCTCCAGCGGAAACTCCACACAGGGACACGGTTGACTGGTTGACACCAAGACTAGTACTCATTACGATAATCTTCCTCATAATCTTCATCTGTTATGGTGGAAATAGCAAGAGTGAGTCCATGTCGAACTCAACAAATATAACACAGGGTTCATGAGGCTCAAATGGCTAGACACTGTTTAACTGCGGTTAGCTTTTAATCATATATTTGACAATTGGATAGCTTCAAAATAAACCACTTCCCGTTAATGAACCAATGATCAATTGCAATAATGATAACGAATAACATTAACATAAACATAATAATAATCATCAATAATTAAACATAATATAGCAAAGGTGATCATCTATCTGTAAATGTTCCAAGGCCGCTCGTATCCGTGAGCACGGCTAGTATACCAGTTTTTAACTCTGCGCAGAGGTGTACACTTTCACTGTGAGTCATGATTTCCAAATGAGTGGGGAGATCAAGCCCAAACACTAGAGAACCACATAAAGCCACTCAAGAGTTCGTCTAACAAGTTAGGGCCATTAGATTCACTCGGCAGGCAGATGTAGAACCCCCCTTCCCTGTGGCACAACAACCGCAGCCTATACACACTAGGCCAGGGGCTCGCACTACACCCAACGTGGCAAGCCATTCTTACGCCATTTAAGGTAACCACTAACAAGCTAGAAAAGGTCTCTTGAATAACTAAAGCCAGAGCCATATAGCCCTCACAGCTGTACTGTATATCCCGGATGATCACGTACAGATAAGTCCTTACGGAGAGTAACTAGAGCGTCAAAAATAATACACATGCTCTAGCCCCCTTTTAACAAAAATTAATCCATCTTAATGATTGATTGCTTGATCCATTAATCTTATTGCAAGATCATTGTTCTTAGTTTAAGCACTAGCCATAGCTACCCATATGCATTCCCAAGGTTGACAAGGAATCAAGATAACAAGCACTAAGTTATAATCTCTAAGGTTGTCAAGGTAAGCATATGCATATGTATGATAATTCGATGAATAGGTAACAAGGATAGTCCTGTGTTATCCTTGCCTTGATCAAAGCTCTCCAAATAATACTGCTGACTTGGCTCAAAGTAATACTCCGAATCGTCCAAATACTGCTCACCTTCTATACTCGATCATCAATCCACAACATACATGCATCCAATCAAACATACACGAAGCAAACAAAAAGATATAATTAGAACAGTACACCAACAGTAACAAAACAGTAATAAAAGTTTATAAAACTCTTCTACACGTTTCTACGATCACACAGATGCAAAGATCACCAAAATCGGAGTTAAAACGTGAAAGTTATGAATTTTCTAAGATTTCCTATAGATAAATAAATACTTAATTATAAACTCGAAAAATAAATTATCAAAACTAACTGTACAACTACACTAACATGTAGAGTTCGCAAATACGAACCTAACGCAACTTGAACGGATCAAATCGGAGTTAAAACGAAGATTTTATGACTAAAACAATCCTAGTGGCAAAACTGTAAATACCTGAAAACGTATTTTTGATTTAACCGGAAGGAAATACGCTTTCAAAACGCGAAAACGGATTTTCCAGAAATGCGCCAAGGACCGCGGGTTAGTTTCCGAAAAACTAAGGGGCTCTTTACAAATTTTGCCACGCGAACCGGTATGCTCTAATCTTGATCGTTGATTCACGATCGGACGGTCCAGATTCACCCTAGAGGAAGCCGGCGGCGCTACCGCCGTTCCCCTCCAACCTCACGGCGGCGCCATGGCCGGTGGCTCGCCGGAGATGCCAAACTCGATCTATACTTCACCAAAAGACACACGGATGGTACCACTCGAACGAGGAGCTTAATGCGATCTCACCTAGGGCTTCAAAGCGATCAATCGTGGAACGAAGGCGACGGACGGCTCCAAAAGGCGGGCGGCCAAGCTCCTACACACGGTAAGGACACTACAAGGCCTTAACTTCAAAATTGGAAGCACAATTAGGTTCGCAAAGACGAGCTAAGGCTTATAGAACAACTTACAGCGGCTAAAATCCGAGGTGGCCACCGAATTTTTCCCCACCGCGGCTCCTAGGGTTCAACCGCGCGGCTAGGGCCAAAATACGACTCAAACTTCGGATAAAAAGGAAGGGCAAGTTCGGTTCTAGCTTATATAGGGTTGGGACACCTCAATTTGGTTAGAAATCCCGAGAAAATCGACTTTGATTCGGTGGAATACATGCTAGAGACCGGCTCGGT
This sequence comes from Saccharum spontaneum, assembly GCA_022457205.1. NCBI lineage: Eukaryota > Viridiplantae > Streptophyta > Magnoliopsida > Poales > Poaceae > Saccharum > Saccharum spontaneum. The sequence goes on along the minus strand of CM039593.1, from coordinate 26,390,504 downwards.
TACGAACTCGAAGAAGAGGACGCGGCTGACGATCGGGTCCCACCCGTCGGTGACCCAAAGAGGAGAGGGAAGGCGCGGCTACGGCTTGGGCCGACTGGGCCACAATGAAACTCGACGGCCCACGCGGGCAGGCGCAAGCGCGGGAAACATTCGGGCCGTCGGTCAGCTGGGCCGCCGGCCTATCAGGTAAGTATCCTTTTCTCTTTTTTTTCTTCAAGAAATATCTCAAACAAATTTTCTAATCCAAAATAAAATAAAACAAAACCACACCACACAATAAAATAAATGCAACAGCATGAATGCAACATCAAACTTATTTTGCTATTATTTTAAATTGGCCATTATTTATTATCTAAATTATTCAAACTTTGTTATCTCTAAAATTTGGGTGTTACAAATTCTACCCCCCTTAAAAGAATCTCGTCCTCGAGATTGGACTGCTTACTCAAATAACTGCGGATATGATTTCCTCAATTCATCCTCTCTTTCCCAAGTTGCCTCTACCTCTGAATATCGATTCCACTGTACTTTACACATCTTAATAATCCGACTTCGAGTAACCCTCTCAGCAGTCTCTAAAATCTTAATTAGAAACTCTTCATATGTAAGATCCTCCTTAACAGTCAACTCTTCTAAAGGTATCTGCTCCTCAGGTACCCGCAAACACTTCTTAAGTTGTGAAACATGAAACACATCATGCACCCCAGATAAATTCTCAGGCAATTCTAATTGATAAGCAACTTCCCCACGTCTAGCAATAACTTTAAATGGTCCAACATACCTTGGTGCTAGTTTACCTTTCATGTTAAATCTCTTCACACTTCTCATAGGTGACACCTTCAAATAGACATAATCACCTACTTCAAAAACTAGATCTCTTCTCCTATTATCAGCATAACTCTTCTGACGAGACTGTGCCACCCTCAAATTCTCACGAATCACTCGCACTTGATCTTCTGCGTTTCTAAGAACATCTGTACCAAACACCTGAGATTCACCTGTCTGATCCCAAAACAATGGAGTTCTACACTTACGTCCATACAAAGCTTCAAACGGTGCCATCTTAAGACTCTGTTGATAACTATTATTGTAAGAAAATTCTGCATAAGGCAAACTCTTATCCCAACTAGTTCCATATTGCAATGCACAGGCTCTCAACATATCCTCTAATACCTGGTTGGTCCTTTCAGTCTGTCCATCTGTCTGTGGATGATATGCTGTACTAAAATTCAATTTAGTCCCCAAAGATTCATGCACAGCTTTCCAAAAGTGCGATGTAAACTGCGTACCTCGATCAGACACAATCTTCTTTGGTACCCCATGCAAACATACTATTCTTTCCATATACAAGGTAGCTAATTGTACTCCCGTGTAATTAGTCTTGACTGGTATAAAATGAGCAACTTTAGTCAACCTATCCACTATCACCCAAATAGAATCATAACCTCTCTGAGTACGCGGTAACCCCACTATAAAGTCCATACCAACTTCCTCCCACTTTCATTCAGGAATTTTCATTGGTTGCAACAATCCAGCAGGTCTCTGATGCTCTGCTTTCACCCTCTGACAAGTATCACACAATGCCACATACTCAACCACATCTCGCTTTAATCCAACCCACCAATATTTCTGTTTAAGATCCAAATACATCTTAGTACTACCAGGATGAATAGAATAAGCTGACTCATGAGCTTCACGAAGAATTGCCTGTCTAACAGCTTGATCCTCAGGTACACACAGCCTCTTTCCAAACCACAAAATTCCATTATCATCCATTCTAAAGCCTAGTGACTTACCAATCACTATATCCTCCGCTATCTTCTTTAGTTTCTCATCCTTCAACTGACCCTTATAAATCTCTTGCTCTAAAGTAGGCTCTATCACTAATTCCATTGTATTAGTAACAATTCCCAAATTCAAATATTTAAATTCAGCACATAACTCCCTAGTCATAGACAATGTTCTTATCTCCTTGGCATAACTCTTCCTACTAAGAGCATCAGCTACTACATTAGCCTTACCAGGATGATAGTGTATCTCAATATCATAATCCTTAATCAACTCTAACCATCTGCGTTGCCTCAAATTCAGATCTGACTGAGTGAAAATATACTTCAAACTCTTATGATCAGTGTATATATCACTCTTATGTCCAATCAAATAATGTCTCCAAATCTTTAAAGCATGAACAACAGCTGCTAACTCCAAATCATGTGTAGGATAATTCAACTCATGCTTTCTCAATTGTCTAGATGCATAAGCCACAACACTGCCTTCTTGCATAAGAACACATCCCAAACCTTGACGAGAAGCATCACAATAAATAGAAAACTTCTTACTCAAATCTGGTAAAACCTAAACTGGCGCTGTAGTCAACCTCTTCTTCAACTCCTCAAAACTAGCTTGATATTTATCAGACCACACAAATTTGGCATTCTTTTCTAACAGTGATGTCATAGGTTTAGCAAGTTTAGAAAACCCTTCAATGAACCGTCTATAATATCCAGCTAAACCCAAGAAACTGCGAATCTCGCTAACATCGGTAGGTGGTTTCCAATTCAGTACATCCTTCACCTTGCCTGGATCCACTGATATACCTCCATTAGAAACAGTATGACCAAGGAAAGAAACTTCCTTCAACCAAAACTCACATTTACTTCGCTTCGCATACAGTTTATGCTCTCTAAGCTTCTGCAATACCAACCTCGAATGTTCAGCATGCTCTACCTCTGTCTTGGAAAATACCAATATATCATCAATAAACACCACCACAAACTTATCCAAATATTCCATGAACACCTTATTCATCATGTACATAAAGTATGCAGGTGCATTGGTCAATCCAAACGACATAACAGTATACTCATATAATCCATACCTTGTAGTAAAAGCTGTCTTTGGAATATCAGAGGCACGAATCTTCAACTGATGATAACCAGAACGTAAATCAATCTTAGAGAACACACAAGCACCTCTCAACTGATCAAACAAGTCATCAATCCGGAGCAAAGGATACTTATTCTTGATAGTTACTTCATTTAGTGACCGATAATCAACACACATCCTCTGACCACCATCTTTCTTATCAACAAAAATAACTGGTGCTCCCCAAGGTGATGAACTAGGTCGAATGAAACCTTTATCTTGTAATTCTTTAATTTGTTTCTTAAGTTCTTCTAATTCATCTACTCCCATCCTATATGGTCGTTTGGCTATAGGTGTAGTTCCAGGTAATAATTCAATAAGAAATTCAATGTCTCGGTCAGGTGGCATACCTGGCAATTCATCAGGGAAGACATCCGGAAATTCCTCAATCACTGAATTCTCCTTAATAGTATCTTCAAGCTGATTCACTACCGCGGTTGGTTGCTTCTGCATTGCTACATCCACATTGATTTTATCTCCATTAGGCGCAGTCACAACTACCACTTTCTGCTGACACTGAATCTCTGCCTGATTTTGCTTCATCCAGTCCATACCCAATATCACATCAATACCAGATGTTCTCAACACTATAGGAGTTATCTTAAACTCTACCCCCCTTAATACCATACTAATTGGAAGACAACGATTACCTCCAGGTGAATTTACTAAGAGAGGTTCTTTCATAGCTAGCATGGGTATACTATGCATTTTAACAAAAATATTGGATATGAATGTATGAGATGCTCCAGAGTCAAAAAGAACAGTTGCGGGAGTGGAATGTACATTGAACGTACCAATCATAACTTCTAGTGCATCATGAGCTGTATCAGAAGACACGTGATTCACCCTTCCAGTACCCGATTGCCTCTGGTTGCTCTTCTGGCTCTGAGGAGTCTGTTGGTTCTGCTTCTCAGGACAATTATAAGACAAATGGCCCTCTTTACCACAGACAAAGCATCTAATAGGAGTGCTGGGAGTACTATTCTTCATGGGGGTAACATTGGGATTTCCAGTGCGAGGAGTCTGTTGCCCAGTCTGCTGATACTGTTGACGCTGTGGATATGATGAACGCTGCTGCGACTGATTACTTTGCCAATTTTGGGACCACCTCTGATTCGAATTGCAATTCCACTGACTAACCGGTCCCTGAAACTTCTGATGAAAGCCATGCTGAGAATTTGTGCGTTGACGGTTGTTGCTTCCTGAGCCTTGCACCTTCATCTTCCTTTTTCTGTCCATCTCTCTACGCTCATTATCAAGCACAATAGCTTTGTTCACCAGCTCTTGAAAACTAGCATAGTTATTCCCCTTCAGTTGCAAGCGAAGATCATAATAAATTCCCTTCAAGAAAAGACGCTGCCTGTCTGCATCTTCTCTAACTTCATTGGGAGCATAGCGAGCCAACTGGGTAAACCTGTCATGATATTCACTCACACTCATTTGTCCCATCCTCAGGTTTCTGAATTCTTCCTGCTTCAGCTCAATTATACCTTCAGGAATATGACGAGCTCAGAAATCTCTAACAAACTCATTCCAAGTGATGGGAGGAGCATTGTCAGGGCGTGCAGCTTGGTACGACTCCCACCAAGTCTGAGCTGTCCCTTGTAACTGACCAGATGCATATAACACCTTTTCCATATCATTGCATTGGGCTATGTTCAGCTGTTTCTCCACTGCTCTCACCCAATCATCTGCTTCTAAAGGATCAGCAGCATGAGAAAACACTGGAGGGCGTCCCTTCAAAAATTCTCCACGCTTATCCCTTACTTGAACAGGTGGTGGTCCTCCAACAGGGGGATTGTTCTGCATGTGCTGCATAAACATTTGCATCAGCTGATTCTGTGTTTGCATGAGTTCCTCCATAGTAACGGGTGGATTAGCACCCCCACGACCTCTGCCACGACCTCTGCCTGACATCTGTTTCCAAAACACAGAAGATGAAATTCAGTACAATCCGAGATGATGTATACAATAGGTAAACAAAATCTGATTTTTCTGGGCGAACTCCAATTTCAGCAACTCAGTAAAACTGTTATATCTCGAGCTACAGACGTCCAATTCAGATGATCTTTACATGGTTGGAAAGCTTATAAAATTATCTACAACTTTTATTCACAACACTTTTTCTGATTCTGTCAATAAATTGGTCAAAAACTGAACTTAACAGAAACTATTCCAGAATTCCAGACTGTGCAGTAACTCCAACTTGGAACAGGTATATCTCTTAACTCATAATAGATATTAAGGCGATTCTTGTGGGATTGGAAAGATATAGGAGTATAATTATTCCCAGTAAAATTTCTTAAATTTCCCATGAACGGATTTTAAGTTATTTCTAAAACATCCCAGACTGATCCAAAAATCAGCAAAGGACAGAACTAAGTTAACCTCATATTCAACTAATATATCTTGATCAAACTTAATATTCTTAACCATGGAACTTGTAGGCATGTCTACAAAACTCCAGCACACATTACAAAGATCCAAATCACACATTATCATAATAACAATCCATCAATCACACAATTGTTCACACCACAAACTGACTCTTAAAACAATCCAAACTTAAAATTAACTCGCAACTACTATCGTTCTTATTACATAGGGGTTTTTCCTATTTCCTAATTAAGCTTCTCATAAATCTTAGGACGACCTAACTCCGCCCTTAATTGGTCAATCTCTTTATAAGCTTGCTCCTTAAGTTCTTTTTCCTTCAACAACTCATCCTTCAAGTCCACCTCATGGAGAGCCAATTCACGAGCTAATGCCACCGTAGCTTGTAAAGTCAAGGAGGAATCATCTGCAAGTGGCACGGTCCAAATACCCTTGTCATGTAAGAAACAAGGAAAATGCCGGAGTGCACCCTTTAGCGTCTTGTCCGAGCGTAAACCATGGTAGTAAACAAATGCATTGAAAGCGACATCCTCCATGCTTGTCTCCACAGTTGCCCGGCTCACTCGGGTAATGAACTTTGACTCCACCTTAGGCTCCTTAGTGGTAGGATCCCTTTTCTTGACCCATAACTCCGTCTCCCAATAGGAATCCATCCATGGATGACTATACTCTGCACTGCGATACTCCAAAGTAGCTTCCCAGTCGTAGTAGTAGTTGTCCAAAGTTCTTGTCAACATATCATGGAAGAAAGCATCAGCCTTAGGAACCACGATATGAAACTTCGTAGTCCACCCCATAACTACATCCTCCATAGGTGTATCACCAACTCTTGATTCAGCATCGGATAACTCTTGATCACCCTCTTCATATGGCTCCTGAGGTTTGAAACGGGCAACATATTGTGCAGCTGACAGACGGGGATGAGGAGGCATCTACAAGATTTAGACATAGATTAGATAGAATCAATGTATTTTCGCAATAGAATAAAGTAGAGGGAGCATAGAACTTTAGTGATTTAACAAGGTGAAAAGAGGAAGCATGAATTAAATGAAGTAAGGATGCTATCAACGACCATTCTAACTAGGCTTGCGTCCTACAGTCAACATGGCTCTGATACCAATCTGTCACACCTATTTTTAAGGACAAAAATAGGATGCATAAATTACTCATGTGCGCCCCAGGACATGATCGCACACATAAGCAGACAAATTACATAGTATCATCACAGTGCTTATTACATAGCGAATAAATACTTAAGACATAGTCTTGAACGATAAATAATAATATCTAATAACAATCTCCAGCGGAAACTCCACACAGGGACACGGTTGACTGGTTGACACCAAGACTAGTACTCATTACGATAATCTTCCTCATAATCTTCATCTGTTATGGTGGAAATAGCAAGAGTGAGTCCATGTTGAACTCAACAAATATAACACAGGGTTCATGAGGCTCAAATGGCTAGACACTGTTTAACTGCGGTTAGCTTTTAATCATATATTTGACAATTGGATAGCTTCAAAATAAACCACTTCCCGTTAATGAACCAATGATCAATTGCAATAATGATAACGAATAACATTAACATAAACATAATAATAATCATCAATAATTAAACATAATATAGCAAAGGTGATCATCTATCTGTAAATGTTCCAAGGCCGCTCGTATCCGTGAGCACGGCTAGTATACCAGTTTTTAACTCTGCGCAGAGGTGTACACTTTCACTGTGAGTCATGATTTCCAAATGAGTGGGGAGATCAAGCCCAAACACTAGAGAACCACATAAAGCCACTCAAGAGTTCGTCTAACAAGTTAGGGCCATTAGATTCACTCGGCAGGCAGATGTAGAACCCCCCTTCCCTGTGGCACAACAACCGCAGCCTATACACACTAGGCCAGGGGCTCGCACTACACCCAACGTGGCAAGCCATTCTTACGCCATTTAAGGTAACCACTAACAAGCTAGAAAAGGTCTCTTGAATAACTAAAGCCAGAGCCATATAGCCCTCACAGCTGTACTGTATATCCCGGATGATCACGTACAGATAAGTCCTTACGGAGAGTAACTAGAGCGTCAAAAATAATACACATGCTCTAGCCCCCTTTTAACAAAAATTAATCCATCTTAATGATTGATTGCTTGATCCATTAATCTTATTGCAAGATCATTGTTCTTAGTTTAAGCACTAGCCATAGCTACCCATATGCATTCCCAAGGTTGACAAGGAATCAAGATAACAAGCACTAAGTTATAATCTCTAAGGTTGTCAAGGTAAGCATATGCATATGTATGATAATTCGATGAATAGGTAACAAGGATAGTCCTGTGTTATCCTTGCCTTGATCAAAGCTCTCCAAATAATACTGCTGACTTGGCTCAAAGTAATACTCCGAATCGTCCAAATACTGCTCACCTTCTATACTCGATCATCAATCCACAACATACATGCATCCAATCAAACATACACGAAGCAAACAAAAAGATATAATTAGAACAGTACACCAACAGTAACAAAACAGTAATAAAAGTTTATAAAACTCTTCTACACGTTTCTACGATCACACAGATGCAAAGATCACCAAAATCGGAGTTAAAACGTGAAAGTTATGAATTTTCTAAGATTTCCTATAGATAAATAAATACTTAATTATAAACTCGAAAAATAAATTATCAAAACTAACTGTACAACTACACTAACATGTAGAGTTCGCAAATACGAACCTAACGCAACTTGAACGGATCAAATCGGAGTTAAAACGAAGATTTTATGACTAAAACAATCCTAGTGGCAAAACTGTAAATACCTGAAAACGTATTTTTGATTTAACCGGAAGGAAATACGCTTTCAAAACGCGAAAACGGATTTTCCAGAAATGCGCCAAGGACCGCGGGTTAGTTTCCGAAAAACTAAGGGGCTCTTTACAAATTTTGCCACGCGAACCGGTATGCTCTAATCTTGATCGTTGATTCACGATCGGACGGTCCAGATTCACCCTAGAGGAAGCCGGCGGCGCTACCGCCGTTCCCCTCCAACCTCACGGCGGCGCCATGGCCGGTGGCTCGCCGGAGATGCCAAACTCGATCTATACTTCACCAAAAGACACACGGATGGTACCACTCGAACGAGGAGCTTAATGCGATCTCACCTAGGGCTTCAAAGCGATCAATCGTGGAACGAAGGCGACGGACGGCTCCAAAAGGCGGGCGGCCAAGCTCCTACACACGGTAAGGACACTACAAGGCCTTAACTTCAAAATTGGAAGCACAATTAGGTTCGCAAAGACGAGCTAAGGCTTATAGAACAACTTACAGCGGCTAAAATCCGAGGTGGCCACCGAATTTTTCCCCACCGCGGCTCCTAGGGTTCAACCGCGCGGCTAGGGCCAAAATACGACTCAAACTTCGGATAAAAAGGAAGGGCAAGTTCGGTTCTAGCTTATATAGGGTTGGGACACCTCAATTTGGTTAGAAATCCCGAGAAAATCGACTTTGATTCGGTGGAATACATGCTAGAGACCGGCTCGGTTACGAACTCGAAGAAGAGGACGCGGCTGACGATCGGGTCCCACCCGTCGGTGACCCAAAGAGGAGAGGGAAGGCGTGGCTACGGCTTGGGCCGACTGGGCCACAATGAAACTCGACGACCCACGCGGGCAGGCGCAAGCGCGGGAAACATTCGGGCCGTTAGTCAGCTGGGCCGCCGGCCTATCAGGTAAGTATCATTTTCTCTTTTTTTTTCTTCAAGAAATATCTCAAACAAATTTTCTAATCCAAAATAAAATAAAACAAAACCACACCACACAATAAAATAAATGCAACAGCATGAATGCAACATCAAACTTATTTTGCTATTATTTTAAATTGGCCATTATTTATTATCTAAATTATTCAAAATTTGTTATCTCTAAAATTTGGGTGTTACAGTTCACTATGAAGTCTTTCAAAGGTTCGTCTAACAAGTTAGGGCCATTAGATTCACTCGGCAAACAGATGTAGAGCCCCCCTTCCATATGGCACAATGACATGCAGCCTATACACATAAGGACAGAGGCCGCACTATACCCGATTCGTCAAGCCATTCTTACGCCATAAAGGTTACCACTAACAAGCTAGAAAAGGTCCTCATACTTGACTAAAGCCAGAGCCATATAGCCCTCATAGTTGTACTGTAAGTCCCGGATGTTCGCTTACAGATGAGTCCTTATGGAGAGAAACTAGAGCACCATAAAAAAGCCTAATGCTCTAGCCCCCTTGAGCCATGTTGCTATAAAGCATCTTTTAAACGTTTATTGCATATACCGTTAGTCAAGTTACATATCATGGTTATTTATCTTGAGCACTAGTATAAATACTACCTAATGCAATGTCCCACGGTGTCAAGCACAAGATGTAAAAGCTAGGATATCCTTAGGGGTAACAAGGTAGATACATGCATATGAATTAAGTGTATTAAAGGTGAATAGGAAACAAGGATGATCCCATGCTATACTTGCCTTAAACTCAGATCCTTCTTCAGTCCAAACCTTCAAAGAACACTGCTTCATGTTCACCATGTATAGCTCACCGACTAGACAAGATCATAAAGCACCACACAAGCGTCCATTCAATCATACATAAAGCAAACAATAGAACTAAATTGGAACAGTACACCAAACATATTAAACAACATGTGAAAAGATTTTAAAGATGTTTGACACGTTGCTATGAACACACAGACGCGAGAAGCATGCTAATCGGAGCTATGATGAGAAAGAAATGGCCACCGTAAGATTCACTCTATACGAGAAAAAGAAAACTACAGGTTTCATTGATTTTAATAATTATATAAAATATGTATAAGATACTTTAGAGAAATACCTAAATTGAATTAAGTTAAATTATATTTTGACTTAAAAAAAATAAGATAAAACTAATCATATTCTATTTATAAAGGATCGAGATGGAAAACTATGTTGCTCATAATTGGAAAACTAATTGCATATAGATTAATATTTTATTTGAACGCATAAATTAAAACATGCTAAACAATAATACTATTGAGAGTTTTTATATTATAAAGGAAACAACTATGAGCTTGATTTATTTTAATTAAGAAAAACTATGTGAATAGTATTAATTCAAATTAATCGAAAAAATTTAGTTTTTATAGCTAATCATGTTATATCTTATAAATACTATCACATATATATATGAAACTTGTTTGAACTAAGCAACTTATAATTTAGAAACATATTTTTGTTAGCATTTACTCTTGAAAGATCAATTCTGTCCTATGTTCCTTCTACGTTAAAAAAACAACTAGTTTGCCTTAACATTAAACAATTCAATATTTAAATTATTTACAAAAGTTATAAACACATGACACGATGAAAGCCGATTCTAACATGTAGGTCGTGTCCACACAAAGTTAACCCAAAAGAAACGAACTAAAATGGATAATACACTATGAAACGGTGGTATAAGATTTAGCTACTTAAACCGTAGACTAGATATGATATATACTTATATGGTGAAGACATTAGCTCGTGAGGAAGTAAAGCTAACAGATGCATGTCAGATTGTAAGCTCCAAAAGACACGAAGAACAATGAATGGATTACAAAGAAAGAGGGACCTGAAATGCAAGGTAATAGAAACTGACATGCAACGGTGATTTTGGTTGGAGTTCTGTGCTGATCAGACGTGACACCTGTGGATTTGATCGATCTTACAAGCATGAAGAAAATAGGAACGCAGAGTATTTGCTGTCTGAACTTCATGGCCGATCGACACTGCTGCTAGAGTAGGGGGTTGGACGGCAGCTATGCTGCTGGGGCTCACGGAGTGGTGGAGCAGGAAGGTTGTCGGCCCCATGGACAGAACAGATGGACGTCGCCAGTGCTAGCACGTACGGGTGGTGCGGCACCGGGTGATTGCCCGTCAACGAGTAGCAACGGCCACGCGCGGAGGTCAACGGGGCTGGTCAGGCGATGACGACCGGGCCTTGGAGAGCGGGAGCGGGGCGTGCACATGGTTTGAAGGAGAAAGCTTTGTTGGCAATGGTGGTGGTGGCCGCAAAGTTCATCAGAAAACAAGAAATAAATAGGAAATTGTCAAAGGGTGCCAGATTGATGCAACAAGGACGCTACGGCATAGGGAACGATGAAACAAACCTCATGATGACAGTGACGCATTTGAGACGTTGGGGATGACGTAGCTGAGAAAGGAGGGAAAAATCTAATTTACTACCATAGGGATTCCCAAACCAGGGGCTCCTCTTATGATAGTTTTGGTGTGCTTATCCCAAAGGGTAGGTACGTATATATAGGGAGGAAAACTCCCTACCCCCATGTCAACTAGCGATACGGTACTAATTGATGTTGCACCCTCCACCTCTACTGATGGGCCTAATTAATCATTAAAGCCCGTTAGCAAATAAATGAGTGGGCATTTAGGATTATTACACATGGGCTTTGGTAGAAAATGAGATATTTATTATTTTTGTAATTAATTAATTTCGTGGATCAAATAATTCTAGAAAAGTCCAGAATTATTATTTAAGCCGTGAAAAATACTCCGAAAGCTCCAAAAATTCAGGAAAAATTCTCATAGACATTATGAAACATGAGGAACCCAAATAAAGTATTTGGAGCTCATGATAATATATTTTGGAGCATATAAAAATTATATTAAGCTCACAGACAAGTGGAAACAAGCTATAGAAAAAGTCAGAAAAATTCCCGAGAAGTTTGTAGAGATTGATTGATGGATGTGAAACTGAAAGGAGTGATTTGGATTACAAAGAAAATATTTTAGGAAACTCCCAATGAAAACTTGATCTAAGAAATAAGGAATTTGATCGCAGAAAAGTGATATATGTATATTGAAGAAGGAAAATCGATCTAAATGTATTTTGAAAGAACAACTTGAATTTATTTTGATCTTTGGCCAAAACCAAGCAATACAAAAACACAAATACATCAGCATGTATGCACAACAATGTTGCTAAACCCTATGATAAATTTTATTTTAATGAAAAATATTATTTTCCTATGTTTTCATGAGCACTAGAATACAAAATTAAATTACTTTGCATCTATTTTGAAAGGAGCAAATTTTAGGGTGTTACAATATCCGTCAATTACCCAGACTTATATCAAGCATATGCTACCCACGAGTTTCAAGTTCAGAGTAAATTTTTATATCAAAACAATCTTATCCAAAACTCGGGAGAATTCAAGGTTAGAAACTTGGTACTTGAAAGGAATTACAGTAGAGCAACTATTTATCATTTCCATTTTAAGAGATTATCTTCAGAATCCATTTATTTATTCAGCTCTTAAAAATAGAAAAGTAAACACACTTGTTTATTTTGATTTTCATTTTTGAAATCACACCTTACTAAAAGTATATAACTAGCTAAGGTAAATTTTTATTTTTTTTAGATTGTTATGCATCTTTTTTTAACTATCATAAAGCAAACTCACTAATAGCAAAACCAAAAGGGAAAGAAATACTTATGTCGTTACACAGGGAATGCTTTTTCCCCCAAACTGGATGTTGTTGTGGTCTTTCTTAGAGTAGTTTTACTAGTAGAAGTCTTTCTCATCCATCTAGAAGTCAGGTTCCTCATGTGCAGCGGGTGGAGTGAGATGAAGCTGACTAGGTGAACTTGCTCTTAATCATGTGTATCATCTTGTAAAAATATAAACAAGAATACCAAAACTTGTGGAACGGATTAGGATAAAAGGTTAGTGGTCAGCCATCTAGATATTAGCTATTCTTATGGTTTAGAAATATTTTTGTATGGGTAGAATTTTAGCAGGATGTCTATCTAATACTTTTAGATTTTATTATTTATGCAATATGAAATATAACTAAATGTATGCATGGTATGATTAAAAAAAATATGCCACCACAGAGAATGTTCTTACGAGTTTTTTACACTCCGTAGAATTGTTCACATGGGGCTTCGGTATTTTATAATGCAATGATGAAATTTTTATTTTCTTTTCTAATGTAATTCTAATGTAGAGAAAATATGCTAAAGTGAAAAATAATTCATGCAATGTGTGAAAGTAAATATGGATAACTACCGATGTTACCTCCCGGCGATGGTTCAGAATTTTAAGTCCTCTAGACAGGACTCCTCCTTGTGAAGTTTTATTGATCGAGTACCTTGGTTCGCTCTTGAGGATGAGGATTCTTGTGGTGGTGCCTCTAGTAGTGGCACTTTCAATGGTGGTGCCACCCTCTTCTGTCAAACCTATATTGGTTTTGAGTTTGATCTTGGTTTGACAGGTTCACCCTTCTTGACTTGTTCTTCCTCCTTGTTCAGCATTTTGAAGTTAACCATCCAAAACTAGTGACATCTTGTGTGCATCATTATTGCCAGTTTAGAAATTTCACTTGTATAATTTAGGGGATCAACTCCCCCACACTTTGCTCGAAGTGTGTTCTGCTCAGGAAGACAAGGTAGAGATCAAGTGCATGGGCTTTGTTGGTGGAAAACACCAACAAAACCAAAACTTTATTTACTCCTATCTAGCCTTAGGCACAATGGATCATGATAAGGTTGATGTCATGTGCATTGTTCATTCTTACAACATGGGTGATAAGATTAGAAGGATGTAGCATTTTGACTGTGACAAAAAGAGTGGAGTTGTTTAACCTATGGAAGGATTGTCCATCTCTATAATGTATCAAACTTTACATGACTATGACTATCATCTTCCTAGGGTAAGACATGCAACATTTTAGCTCATTTGGTTAAGACTGAGATCAAGAAAATGTTGCTATGAACAACTTAAGGAACAAGACATGTTGAGTTAATCAGGTTGGATTAAGCAAAGTTGTAACTCGAACATGTTTGTTTCTTCATTTATGTGCATACCAAGATCAAGAGAAAAATGATGACCACTTACCTTAAGATGTTACCTTCATTATTGAAGCGTGAAGCCACCATGTGATGAAGGGTAGATAACTTGTGGTGGTCTTCTCTTCCTGCTTGAAGCTTTCCTTGCTTGAGTTGTTCGTGAGAATCTTGTCTCCCATGTCGCACTCCTTTCTCATTCTTTTGTCATGCCATCTTTTTGTTCTTTCTTTTGTGGATCTTGTCATTCTATTTGAACCTTCTGCTCTACTCATTATTTCTTCTCTGAAGGAAACTTGTCCGATATACCTATTAGTGAGGGCTTCATGGCTTTAGGTCCATTGAATAGGACCTCTTGCCTTTAGCTTTTCTTTGCACCTTCCAATCCTGGAGATGAGGAAACGGACAATTACATGCTCTTCTTCCATCAACCTTTCTTGATTTTTGTTGATCCTTGGTTGATGAGTTAGGGTTCATTGGAGATGCAAACTCAAGTTTCTCCTTGATTGTCTTGATCTTCTAGCGGCATGGTAGAGAGTTGTTCTTCTTTGTTTGTTAGCGATATGCTAGTTGTACTAATGATCAAGGAAAGAACTTCATTGGTACTCGCATGGAAGCTTCATCTCCAATGGCTTAGGGGTGTCTTTTGTGTGTCCATGGCAATTTTCGGTCCTTATGAGGCACTCTCAGTAGTCCACCATCGATTGATGATATTGGTTGATACGAGGATAATGTCATGGTGGAAGTCCTATGTTTGGTGTTGGTAATTAGTGACAATGCCTAAGTACTAATCCTATGCCTAAGTTGTATGTAGCATATGAGGATTAGTACATTCCAAGGTTGGTGGGAAGATGGACATGGTGATCATGATGGCCACACTTGGATTTGGATGCAACCCTACGTGACCAAGGCAAAGGTATATGATTAAGGGTTGTGTTTTAGTAACCAAGACACCTAGTGGGTGTGATTACATTATAGGATAGATAGTCGTACTATAAAGAGGGGAATGACACGGCTATTGAACTCCTAAGTGCCTCTAGGTGTGCATTTCATAATCATATGCATTTGGATAGAACTAATAACGTCTCGAAAAATGATTGTGAAAATGCTAACACACTCACACATGACGTGATTACTTGGTGGTGTTAGCACATTTGCGAAGGCGGCGGAGTTTGAGCGGTAGAGAGGGTTTGAGCGGTGGAGTTTGATTCAGGCGTTTTCGAGGAATTGAAACGACTATTTTCCACTACGTCGGAAGTCAGAAAAGAAACAGAGGTCACAGAGGTGACCGGATGCTGGATCAGACATGGTCTGTGTTTGACCGGACGCGTCCGGTCAGTGTTCAGCGTCTGCGTGTGTTTTAGCTTTTTGATCGGACGCGCAGCGCGTCCGGTCACTGTCGACTGGACGGGTCCGATCATTGAGGGAGCTTACTGGACTCCAACTAGACACTGGCACTGTGGCGTCCAGTCAGTTCTGCAGCGCGTCCGGTCACTATTTCATTGGAGCGCTGCTCTGGTTTGACCAGCGCGTCCGGTCCGCACGACCAGCGCGTCCGGTCGATGCTTCACGAAAGTAGCCGTTGTGCGATCGACGCGTCTGGTCAATTAGACCAGCGCGTCCGATCAGCGCAACTTCAACTGTTTCAAGTGACTAACAGCTATTTTCGAAGGGGTACGTCTATAAATACTCGTTAGCCGGCTCAAAGCTCTCTCTCTTAGACATTTGACATACTTGTGAGCATTTTGAGCTAAGCAACTCCCCTCCCACTCATCTCTCTTGCTTCTTTGCATATTCGAAGTGAGATTGAGTGATCCAAGTGCATTTGCATTGTGAGATTGCATCTAGTTGGCACTTGGTGGTTGATTTGCTATGGGATTCTTGTTTCTCTTTGTGGTTGCCGCCACCTAGACGGCTTGGAGCAGCTTGGAGGCGTTGGCAAGAGTTGGTGATTGTTCTTGGCCACCTCCGGTGATTGTGAGGGGTTTGTGCCTACCTCAGCGAAGCGCCAAAGGCAATGTTAGTAAATTGCTCGTGTCATTTGCAACCTTTTGCCATTTGGTAGGTTCTTGTGGCGCCTTTTGAGAGGCTCGGTGTGTGACCAATTAGCCACCGAACCACGTGGTGAAGAGGGACACAACGGGGACTAGCGTGCCAGCAAGCACGTGAACATCGGGATAAATCTTATGTCATCACTTTCATATTGTGATTGATTGATCCCGGTGTTCGGTTGTCTTGGTATTCATTGTTGATCTTATTGGTTGGCTCAATACTTCGCCCCTCGGTGAAACTCTCCTAACTCAACTCCGCATTACCTTCTTAGTTACCTTTGCTAGCTAGTTAGCTTTGCTAGAGTAGCTCTTTTGTGTAGCTTGCTAGTTGTAGTTGTAGTTTCCTTCTCGGTTTGACTTATGCGGTTGAGTGCAAATATACTAGAATTGTGAATTGGATAGGTGGCTTGCAAACACCCCATAGGCTAAGCAAAACTCACATCTCGCTATTTGTTATATTGATAAACTTGTTTAGCTTGTCTTTGTAGAAATTTTTAAAAGGCTATTCACCCCCCTCTAGCCATCAAGACCTTTCAAGTGGTATCGGAGCCGTGGTCACCGTTTGTCAGGCTTAACAACCTCGGTGTAAGATGGCTCAAGTTGTGTTCAACCATGTCAGGGGCAAACCTCCATTCTTTGATGGTGTCTCATCTTTTGATCATTGGAAAAGAAAGATGAAGCAATGTCTTGGTTCTATTAATGAGAAGGTTTGGGAGGTGACACATCATGATTATGCTATCATTGATCCTGACAACCTCACCAACAATGACCACATCAACAACCAATGCAACACTATGGCTCTCAACACTCTCTACAATGGGATTGATGCGAAGGTCTTTGAGCAAATCAAGGATCTTGAGATGGCAAGTGAAGTGTGGACAAGATTAGAGGAAACATATGAGGGCACTTCAATGGTAAAGAGTGCCAAGCTCTATATGCTCAAGGATAAGTTTGCAAGCTTCAAGATGAAGGATGATGAGTCCATACCGGAGATGTTCTATAGGCTACAAGTTATTGTCAATGATCTCAAGAGCCTAGGAGAAGATGTAAAGGACAAGAACTTCTCACATAAGTTCTTGATGAACTTACCTAAGAAGTTTGCTATCTTGAGGAAGATGATCCAAAGAGAGGGTTTGGATAAGGTGACTCCAAACCAAGTGCTTGGAGATGTCATGACCGATGCTCAATATGATGATAATGAAGATGAAGATGAGAAGGAGATCAAAGTCAAGCAAGAGAAGCCCATTGCATTCAAGGCTTTATCTTCCAAGGGCAAGAGCAAGGTGGAGAGTGATGATGATGATCCATTCGATGATGAGACCATGGCCCTCCTAGTGCACAAGATGGGGAGGTTCATGAAGAAGAAAGGATATGGGGCAAGGAAGAGGAGAGACACTATAAAGGCAAAGACCCTTTGCTACAATTGCAATAGCCCCGATAGCCCAGATCACAAAGTGGCGGATTGCCCCTATGAAGATAAGAGATTTCATAATGGGGACTTGAAGCTCAAGAAGAACAAGAAGGATAAGAAAGAGAAGGAGAAGAAAGCAAAGAAGAGCTTCACATTCAACAAGAAGAAGAAGGGTGGTGGTTATGTGGTCACTTGGGATAGTGACAACTCTGATAGTGATGATGATGCAAGCTCTAGTGATGATGAAAGGACCACTCAGCGAGCCATTGCAAGCATCGCCCTCTCTAACAACCCATCCATCTTCAACACTACATCGACATGCCTTATGGCCAAGCCTACCAAGGTAAAATATGATGATAGTGATGATAATTCTTGTGCTAGTGATGGTTGTAGGAGTGATGATGAGGAGGATGAGGACTACTCCAAGGATGATCTATTAGGCATAATAGATCAAATGAGCAAGGGCTATAAGAGGACAACCAAGAAGTGCAAAATCTTGGAGCAAGAGCTCATTGCCAAGAGCAATGAAAATGATGCCTTGATGGAGTAGCTTGTTGCTCTCAAAAAGAGTAAGGAGTGCAAAGGAATTGAACAAGAGCTCAAAGCTCTTAGGAAATCCTTTGATGAGCTAGAGGCCTCTCGTGAGTGTCTAAAGGAAGACCACAAGGACCTTGAAGTTGCTCACACTAGGCTTAAGGAAGCCCACTCCACTCTACTTGAGCTCATCAAGGAAAAGGACCTCAAGTTGGAGAAGTTCATGAAGGAAGCTAAGGAGGAGCAAGTGATTGTCACTTGTGATATTGGACTAACATGTGATATTATTGATGATTCTTTATTTGTTGGTCCTACTAATGCTTCATGTAGCTCATCATCATCCACCACAATCAACTCTATCTCTACTACTAGTGATTCATCACTTGTGGTTGAGAATGAGACTCTTAAGAGAGAGGCGGATGATCTCACCCGCGCATTAGGCAATGCCTATGGTGGGGATGCCCGCTTGCTAAAATGCTTGGGTAGCCAAAGGTTCTCTCTTAACAAAGAGGGTTTGGGCTATACTCCCATGAAGGGCAAAGCGGCCTTTGCTACTCCAAAGTCTCGCTTGTGAAGAGCAATGGTCGTTATTGCAATAGATGTAAGCAAGTTGGGCATCTAGAGATTAATTGCAAGGACCCAAGCAAGTATGGGTACCTAAGAAACATTAATTTGTTTTGTAGGTAAATTACAAGGCCGGAGAAAGGCATTGGGTGCTTGATAGTGGGTGCTCTCAACATATGACCGGTGATTCAAGAATGTTCAACTCTCTCAAATCAAATGATAGTGGTATTGATAGTATCACATTTGGTGACAATAGCAAGGGTGATGTAAAGGCTCTTGGAAGGATTGCAATCTCAAATGATCATAGCATTTCCAATGTGCTCCTAGTTGAAAAGTTAAACTTCAATCTTCTCTTGGTTGCTCAATTGTGTGATCTTGGTTTCAAGTGCATATTTGGTGTTGATGATGTGGAGATAGTTAGTGTTGATGGCTCCAATTTGATCTTCAAGGGCTTTAGATATGAGAATCTATACTTGGTTGATTTCAATGCTAGTGACACTCAACTTTCAACATGCTTGCTCACCAAATCAAGTATGGGTTGGTTATGGCATAGAAGACTTGGTCATGTTGGCATGAAGCAATTGAACAAGTTAGTGATGCATGACTTAGTTAGAGGCTTGAAGGATGTCACATTTGAGAAAGACAAGCTATGTAGTGCATGTCAAGCCAGAAAGCAAGTGGGCAACACTCATCCATTGAAAAGCATCATGAGTACTTCCAAGTCATTTGAGTTGTTGCACATGGATCTATTTGGGCCAACTACATACACAAGCATTGGTGGCAACAAGTATGGCTTTGTGATTGTAGATGATTTCACTAGATACACATGGGTATTCTTTCTTGTGGTCAAGAGTGATGTATTTGACATATTCAAGAATTTCATCAAAAGAGTGCAAAATGAGTTTGAGACCACAATCAAGAAAGTGAGAAGTGACAATGAAAGTGAGTTTAGGAACACAAGAGTTGACGAGCTATGTGATGAGTTTGGAATCAAACATCAATTTCGGCCAAGTATACACCTCAATCAAATGGCCTAGTTGAGAGGAAGAATAGAACCTTAATTGATATGGCAAGATCAATGTTGAATGAGTATAATGTGAGTCATTCTTTTTGGGCTGAAGCAATCAACACGGCTTGCTTCTATAGCAACCGCCTCTATTGCCACAAGTTCCTAGAGAAGACACCATATGAGATCTTAAATGGAAGAAAGCCCAATATTGCATACTTTCAGGTATTTGGTTGCAAATGCTACATCTTGAAGAAGGGCACTAGATTGAGCAAGTTTGAGAAGAAATGTGATAAAGGATTCTTACTTGGTTACTCCACTACTAGCAAAGCTTATAGAGTTTGGAATTTGGCTAGTGGTGTACTTGAGGAAGTTCATGATGTTGAGTTTGATGAAACAAATGGCTCTCAAGATGAGAAAGATAACTTGGATGATGTGAGAGGAACTCAATTGACCAATGCTATGAAAGAAATGGATATTGGTGATATTAGGCCAAAGCAAGTGATTGATGTGGATGACTACAAAGATCAAGTGCTCCAAAGTCCAATTACACAAGCTAGTGGTTCTCTAATGCAAAATCAAGCTAGTACATCATTCAAGTGCAACAAGATCAACAAGTGGCTAGTTCATCATCTCCAACTCATGATCAACATCAACATCCAAGCAATCAAGTCCAAGTGCTTCAACCAACTAGCATTGCAAGAGACCATCCATTGGATTCCATCATTGGTGACATACAAAGGGGAGTTCAAACTAGATCAAGATTGGCATCATTTTGTGCTCACTCTTCTTTTTGTGTCAATGGAAGAACCCAAGAACATTGATAAAGCATTGAGAGATCCAGATTGGGTAAATGCAATGCATGAAGAGCTCAACAACTTCAAAAGAAATGAAGTATGAGAACTAGTTGAGAGGCCTAAGAATCATAATATCATTGGAACAATATGGGTCTTTCGCAACAAGCAAGATCAAGATGGGATAGTAGTAAGAAACAAAGCAAGACTAGTGGCTCAAGGTTACACACAAATAGAGGGTCTTGACTTTGGTGAAACTTATACCCCGGTTGCAAGATTGGAAGCAATTAGGATTTTACTTGCCTATACTTGTGCTCACAATATGATGAGGACATCACTCCTTCACATACACACAATCATCCACTGCTGGACATTCAAGGTCCAGTCACTAGAGCTCGCGCGCGTCAATTAAATTTAGAGGTGAGCTCGTTCCTAAGTAACTCTTTATATGATTCTGAGAATAGATTGCTACCTAATGATTATATTGTGCTTAGGTATGAAGGAGAGGTCCAAGAGACACATGGAGGAGGGCTTGGAGGCATGGAGGACCAGCGAGGGCACCTGGATAAAGATGGAGGACCAAACCAAATCAAGTTCGAGTCCATCTCGGAATCCAGGACCAGTCTGCCTTGAACTGGTCACCCAGGACGCATCCAGACTCCGTTTTCGATGATCCATATATGGATGGAAAGCTTATTTGATAAGGAAGCCAACCCAAGTGGTCCCACATCAAAAGCTATTCGGAATCAACAGGAATCGTCGAAACAATTCACCGTCCAGAATCTGTCAGGGCGCTGTGTCGCCGTCTTTTGGGCCGTTTGGGCCTTGTAACGTGTTGGCACTCCCCAGGGACGCGAATAGGGGTCCTTGGACGTCCCTTAGGCTATATAATAAGTAGTCGCCGCCTACATTAGGGTTGGGTTTTGCTTAGATTATTCTGTTGATAACAGTTTCGCCGTCGTTGTCGGTTTGTGAGACCCCAACTTTGTGAGATTAATCATTCATCTGCAATTTGGTTGCATTCCTTTGTGTTCTTGTTTGTGTTCTCGATTTGCAGGTGAGGACTTAGCCTTCTTGGTGAGGTCGACCGTGCAACGCCGGTCGATAACCAGAGGAGTCGTGGTGCTGCGATTGAGGGGTTCAGAGCCGAGTTGTTCGGAAGCCGGATTGGATTGTGTCGTGACTCCACCAAATCGAGAGTTATCAGAACCTTTCGGAAGATCGGGATCCCTAGTTCACATCAATTGGTAATCAGAGCTTCAGGTATACCGTTAGGTTCAATTTTACCCTAGTTTAGTTTGATTTTGCCTGTGTCCTAGAGTCCACAGAAAAGCCAAAAAAATAGTGTTTCCCTATCCCAGAAACCACGTTTAGCCTTTTGCATAATTCTTTTCAGATTCCGTCGTGTTGAGTTTGTGTCCTGATCAAGGTCTTGTTGCTGGTTAGGTTGTGTTAGAGTCCAGTTCGTGTGTTTTTCCCACCGTTTCCTTCAAACCCTAGTCACCGTGACCACTTTTGTACGCATTGTTCCAGTTTTGTCCTCTATTTCGGAGTCCAAACTTGAAACTGGTCTAGTTTTTGCGTACGAACTCGGATTTCGACGTTCCAGATATCAAAATCGATCAGAAAAAAATTTTATTTTGGTCAAAAACTGGTCACAAGATCCTCTTTTCATGGTCACAAGCTTTTTCTCAATTTTGGACCCATCTTCTGAATTTTCCACAGGCCACGTCTTTCACTTGTTTCAGCTCAAATTTTTTGTGGTTACTTCTTGTGTGCTCCTAAGTGAAGAAAAAATATCAAAAAAATAAAAAGAAAAAGTCAAAGATTCCCAAAAAAACAACGACAGCCCAAAAAATAGAAAAATTAAGAGGGGCAAAAGAGGAACAATATTTAGAGGAGCACATAGAGGAGACAGTTTGTTATAATTGTGGGCGTGTGCTATCTTGTGTTTGTTTCTTATCACTCTTGCTATCCATCATACTTGTTTCTCCATTTTGTTATCACACATCTGGTATTTGGAACACATTAGACCAGCAACGAGAGCAAGTATTTGGGACTATAATTCAGCATTACTTTCTGTTTTTGAATTGTGTTCCACTCACATATTTGGCCTGCTTGCCTTAACTCCACATACTTCTTCTGGACAGTATAAGTTTTGATCCCTGTAATCGCAGTGCTACGTCTTCCAGGTATCCTTGACCTTGCTGGTAAGAACCTTGTAAGAGCTTGAGAAGGGGTCTCCTTTTTGCTGCGATCTTGAGAGGCACTACTCCACCTACGTAGTAGATTATTAGGGATAACTTTCACTGTTTGTTCCTGTTTTGTGTCTACAATGCCAGGTGACGGAGAGGATACGGCGCCCAAAGACTGGTCGGAGTGCGTCAGCCAAGACCAACTACAATCTATTGTAGATAATGCTCAGAGGGAGATGACTGAGGCAATAGCCAAAGCTGTCACCGACGCGCTCATTGATCTCAAGCTCGGCAACACCCTTGGGAGATTGGACAAACGTTTGTCCGCACTAACCGACAGGGTAGCTGCCTTGGAAGTGCAGCCGCCACCCGTCCAAGAAGTCCATGATGGTGTTGACGGTCCTTAAGTATCAATTATAACTATCAAATAAATAGAGAAAAGGATCCAAATGAAACCAACACCTAGACTTAGGGTTTTATCTGACAGAATTCCATGAGTTTTGCTGTTTATCTATTTCTGCAGGGGGTTATCAGGAAATACGGAAGAAAGGCCCACATGTCGGATTAATGACGGGATATTAACCGAACACGTAATTATCTTACATCTAGAGGAGTCCAGAAGCCACGAGAACGAACGGGAGGCGTAACAGAGCTGGGGACAGGGCGCCCGCCCTAGTCCCTAGGGCACCCGCCCTGCTGGCTCAGCCAATCAGGCTCCGCCTCGAGGATTATGCTCCACCGACCTAGAGGATCAAGGAAAACCGCACGATCAATGTCGGTTTGATCCAACGGCCCAGATTCATCCGAAAGGGCTATATAAGCAAGGCCCCTGACCCTGGAGGAGAGGCCCTCGTCTCATACTTCAAACCCTAATTCAGGAGGAGAGCCTCTGATCAAGCCCTAGAGCCACCACATCAACTAGATCTCTAGTTAGCATAGCTACATAGGATTAGAACTAGAAGGAGTCAATCTTCGATTGGTTCCCGGATCTGTCAAGAGGATTCTTGGTAATTCCTCTATTGTTCTTCAATTGTTCATCATTGTTCTTCAATATTATGAATATGACTTTGTTCTATTTCAATATATTGGTTATGACTTTGCTCTACTTGATTATATTTGCAATTATATTGTTCTTAGTTTATCATAGTTATATGCTTGGCTTAGTTAGATTGGAATTATATACATGCCTAGGATTGTATAGCGTTTATCCATGTGTACAGTGGGTGAATGATAATTATTGTGTAGACGTGGTGTCTATACCGTATTTATCTGCGATTGCACCCTATATGCCGGATTGTGGGGTAGTTCGCGATAGTGACAGCTTCGTTGGTTCTTATATAGTCCCCCTCTCGTGTATAGGGCAGGCAGAGCAACACTATTACAGGGGAGTGATTGCTATGTTCTTCATCTTCCTTGCTAATATTCACTATGCATGGATATAGTCTTTTCTCACCATGATTGCCAAGTATAATTGCACTAACTATGATATGCTAGACTTTATAGTTAATAATAACTTAGGAAATATCTTTGTAGTTCATCCTAATTCCATGCTAATGACTTGCTAGAATATCTGTTGAGGTGCTTATCATTATTATATGTGGCTAGCTGATCAGATTAATTATCTTTGTCACCATTATCACTTTACCTTTACTTAATGTGACATTTATACCTGTATAAAGAGATTGATAAATACTCTCGGTTATACATGCAATGATGTGTACTCAGTTCCATATTCTCATTCCATTATCAACCATGATACTTAGAAATCCCTTCCCAGTGGTAAAAATATAAATAACGATACCTGGAATACTTCCCGGTTAAAATGCTACATCGGTATTAATCTGTGCGCTTGCAGATCCCTTTTATTATTTATCTTGATGAGCAAATGCATATTTCAATACCGCGTCTCTCATGTCATGCTGGGGATGACAACTTGGCTTAAGTGGCATGAGGGATAGGTTTGGCATTTTTGGCGCCGTTATCAGAATTAGAAAACTAAGTCTACTTTTGGTAGTGACGTTAAGAATGCCCAACAAGCATTTTTGGCGCCGTTGTCGGGGAAGGTTGATTACTAAGTAGGAATGAATATGGAACTTTGAGTCATCATTTGCATCACTAATCTGATCGAGCTTATCAATTCTCTTATACAGTTTTACCCCTGTATTTTCCATTTTGATTATTTATTGTAGGGTGATGCATGAATAGAAGACATCTTCCAGACAACTTTGTTGACGATCCCGAAGCCTTATTCAGAAGAACAAGAGCCAAGCTCAAGAAGACATCGTCAACACTTCAGCACAAAGCTTCATCCAAATCCGAAGACCGCCGAAGTTTCATCCGGAATTTGTCGACTGAATTCGAAGCCATGGCGAACAAGTCGATCCGCGAGTTCTCAGCTCCCACTACGGACAACATCCGCACTGGACCTGCCGCGGCCATCGACAAGAACTTCGAGCTCAAGCCTGGGCTCATCAACATGGTGCAAGCTAACCAGTTCTGTGGGAAGCCACACGAAGATGCTAGTGCTCATCTTCAACACTTCCTGGAGATCTGCAACACTTTCACCATGGCTGATGTCCCCAGAGACGCCATACTACTTCGCCTTTTCCCATTCTCACTGTTGGGGAGAGCGAAGCAGTGGTTCTACGCTACAAAGGAGAAGAACACTACGTGGGCACTCTGCTCTACGAACTTTCTGGCCAAATTCTTTCCCATGGGCAAGACCAATGCTCTCCGTGGGAAGATTACAAGTTTTCAGCAACAACATGATGAATCCGTTCCAGAAGCATGGGAGCGTTTCCAAGACTACATCCTAGAATGTCCCCATCATGGAATGGAAAGCTGGCTACTGATGCAGACATTTTATCATGGGCTCATTAACAGTGCCCGTGAAACCATGGATGCTGCAGCTGGAGGAGCATTCCTATCACTCACCATACCTCAAGCCACAGCTCTTGTGGAGAAGATGGCATCCAACCAAGGTTGGAATGAAGAAAGAACTCAGACATGCAAGAGAGGTGGAGGTATGCACCAGCTCAAGGAGGTAGACATGTTGTCTGCCAAGCTAGACCTACTCATGAAGAAGCTCGATGATCGAGCTGGAGAAAAGAAAGAAGTCATGCACGTCTATGACTCCCACATGACTTATGAGGAGTGTGGAGGTACTGGACACTCGGGCAATCACTGTCCTGAGTTGCTGGAGGAGGTGAACTACATCAACAATAACAACAACAACTATTACAACCGTCCTCAGCAGAATCAAGGTTGGAATCAACAGAGGCCTAACTACTCAGGTAATTACCAAGGTAACAATTCTTTCAATAATAATAACAATTATCCACCTTTGAGAGAGTTAGTATCCAACCAAGGAAAGCTAATGGATAACCTGTCTAAGAAATTGGCATCTAATGATAAAATACTAGAAAATATAAATAATAGAATGGATAATTTCTCTACTACCATCAAGAACCAGATTAGCTTTAATAAAATGATTGAATCTCAGTTGAATCAAATAGTTGCTGCTGTTCCTGCTACTAACCCCGGTATACCATCACAACCGGAAGGACTAGAATCTGCAAATCTTGTAGACATGTTTGATGCAGGAGATTACTGGAGTAACCCTATCGTGGAAGTAAGTACTGACCGTCTGCCGGTCAAGAGAGGCGATCCAGGACGCCCCGTCATCCCGATCTCCATCGGCATGCGAGACTTCCCAGAAGCACTCTGTGACTTTGGCTCCAGCGTCAACATCATGCCCAGGGTACTCTATGAAAAACTCTTTTCACAACCATTATTAGAAACAACCATGTGTTTGCAGCTTGCAGATAGGACACTGAGTTTCCCGAGAGGAATATTGAAGAACATCTGTGTCCGAGTGGGTTCCTCGTACGCTCCAGCAGACTTCGTAGTGATAGAGATCAGTTCTGATGAGAGGGCTCCCGTCATCCTAGGGAGACCATTCCTGAACACCGCGGGAGCTGTCATCTATGCTAGTGCTGCCAAGATCAGTTTCTACATCAAGGGGAGGAAGGAAATGTTTTCCTTCAAGAACAAGACCGCACAAATCCCAGAGCAACCCCAATATGAACCAAGGAAGAGGACCAACAGGAGGAACAAGAGCAAGAAGCAAGTATGGACCAAGACAGCTAAGATGGTTACTGCCGTGCACAAAGGTCAAGATCGCCAACTCAAGTCACCGTTCTTGCCTAAGAAGGACGACCCAGGTATGCCAAGCATTTATTGCTCCATTAATGGGTTCCACTTCTACAAGACACTTTGCGACACTGGGTCGGGCGTCAACATAATGGCCAAGGTCACCTATGAACTTCTGTTCGGAACCATGCCCTTAAACCCAACATATATTCAGCTCCAGATGGCAGATCAGACATTCCGACAGGTCGAAGGTACAGTAACTGACGTCCCTGTCAAGATAGACGATCACTTTGTCCATACAGACTTTCAGGTTATTGACATGGGAGAAGACGAGTACGATCCACCCATCATCCTAGGAAGACCGTTCCTAGGCACCATCAAAGCAATCATTTACATTGGAACTGGAGAAGTCCACATGCATTTCCCCTCTGAGAAGGTACGTCTTTACTTTACTGACCCTAACTATGTATTTGAAGAATCCAAGCAGGTCAGGACAAGAAGAAGGCGGCGTAACCACAATCAGAAGCAACAGGTCATCAAGGACGGATGGGCAGATTATGAAGGAGAAGTGGTAAGATCTGAAGACATACCACTCAACCAACACTGTCCTGAGGACACCAAAGCACCGAGACAGGTATGGAAAGAAAAGATAGTTGTACATGAAGAAGAGGCGCTGCCGGAACCACCGACTACGCCATCCACCAAGTCCTAGGACGACTGAATGAATAAGAGTCCCGTTCGGAGGACTTAAAAACACCGAACGCCTTGCCAAGAGGTAACTTGGTAGTTATCCTTTCCTTTTAATTATTTACTTTATCTTAAATAGTTTGCTTAGTTAATCATATTCATACTATCTTAAAAAGAAAATAAAAATGTTAAAAACCCTAAAGCCCCATGTGAGTATGCGAGTGGCATAAAACCCATAAGTACATTCACTGTGGTGGCATAAAAAATATATATATGTAATAAATACATAAATATTTTCTTCTGCTTTATAAAATAAAAAAAACAACAACATAAAAAAATCAAGGAGGCTCAGCATGATAAAGGCTAGATATTTATGCTAACACTTAATCAGTTCCACAAAGCTTTGTTGTCTATTTGAGCTTCACAGAATTCAAGGAGACTAGCAGACAGAGGACATTCTAATCGTTGTCAGGGTGCTGCCGACTTTCAAATACACCTCCGCCATCTGCTAGCTACATCAGAAGAGATTATGTCAAGATCCAGCTTGGGGGAGAGCACCTCCATTATCTTGCTAAGTATTTCTATCTTTATCTTTATATTTATATATACTTCTACCCTATAAAAATAAAAATATACATAACTATGAAAAAAAACCAAATAAAGATTTTGTGCTTATATATATATACCTATATCTTTTGCTTAGTGTGTTTTAATAAATAAAGTGGCTATGCTAAACTAAATCTAGATAATAATAAAACTCTAGCATGGATATGATGAATAGTTGCTTTGCCTAACTTTCAAATTTGAAGTCCTCTCTCTAAGTTTAGACATAACTGTTATCATTTAAAGCTTGCTCTAAACCTGAACTTGTGGGAAGAGAACTTGATCTAAAGTCTAAGTTGTTAACGGATATGATATGGGAAGGTTGAGCTGCTGTTTATCTATTCCTAGAGATGCTAGAATTCTGGAGAATTTTATCTTTGAAAATCTTAAAATGCTACATGATGAGTTCCTGTATGATGAGAGTTTAAGTTCCTACCACAGCCATACATACATGCTTGCTAGACTTTAAGCCATACCTTTACTTTTTACTGCTTATGAGCATTGAGTGTAGTCAAGCTGTGTAGACCCTTAGGAGCTTGTCATGCGGTTAAAATCAAGATTCACTTGCACGATCACTCATACATGCTGCTTCTACTCTGGAAGTACGCATCCACATATATCCACTCATTCTCATCTCCAGATCCACATAAAATTATTCTACTCCTAATCCGGGAGAGAATAGCCAAAAATATTTTCCCATTATTGTTATCCCCTGTGAAATAAATGCTCAAGCTATTTTGGTTACTACCACTTGCTATATTGTTCTAAGGAGATGAGTGCTCTATACGAGGAAATAAAAAGGGGCAAGTGCCCGGAACCTCGAAAAGAAAAAGATACGAGGAAATAAAAAGGAGCAAGTGCTCGGAACCTCGATGAAAAAAAAGTGTGAGAAGAGAGGTAAAAATGGACAAGTGTCCGACAGTAGAATTAGGGGTACAAGATACCCACCTGAGAGGAAAAAAAAGAGAGAGAAAATATAGAGCACCTCATTCTCCTCAAGAGCTTTAAAAGCAAGAAAGGTACGTATCCCCTCAAAAAGAGCAAAAGTAGAATTAGACTTTCATCATTGTTATCATCACTACCACCATACACCATTTATTCGCCACACATGCACATCTTGATTTGACTTATTGGCTTGTTTCTCTGGATCCATGGTTTGACTATGCAATAAATGTCTTGTAAGTATGTATACTTTATCTCCCACCGATGAGCTCCAGATATCAAAAGCCTTATTAGAATAGGATGAGAGAGAAGGCAATGTCACTCTGCCTTATACCACAAATACTACATACTTTGCTTTGAGAGAAGGCAGACATCATTACTGCCTTGGTGAGGATCCAGAAATACCACAAAAGAGAGACCTGAGAGAGTCATACAAGGAATCTCTGAGTTTTATTTGAAAATCTGCAAAAAACTCCGAGAGCTATAGCTAATCAAGAATAAGAGACATGGCGCTTGACTAGACTGTTCTATCTTTTAACCGCTCAAGACAAAGGTGACGGTTGCAAGCCCCATGGTGAAAGGTATAATGAGTAAGTTTTAAGTCTTGACAGTTTACTTTAACTCAGAGATGAGACTCTATTTGAAAGCATGTGTACCGTCAAAATTCAAAGGCATTTCAGCAAGTACTGAGTCTCTCCTTGCTCAGGGACGAGCAAGAGGTAAGCTTGGGGGAGTTTGTTGACGGTCCTTAAGTATCAATTATAACTATCAAATAAATAGAGAAAAGGATCCAAATGAAACCAACACCTAGACTTAGGGTTTTATCTGACAGAATTCCATGAGTTTTGCTGTTTATCTATTTCTGCAGGGGGTTATCAGGAAATACGGAAGAAAGGCCCACATGTCGGATTAATAACGGGATATTAACCGAACACGTAATTATCTTACATCTAGAGGAGTCCAGAAGCCACGAGAACGAACGGGAGGCGTAACAGAGCTGGGGACAGGGCGCCCGCCCTAGTCCCTAGGGCGCCCACCCTGCTGGCTCAGCCAATCAGGCTCCGCCTCGAGGATTATGCTCCACCGACCTAGAGGATCAAGGAAAACCGCACGATCAATGTCGGTTTGATCCAACGGCCCAGATTCATCCGAAAGGGCTATATAAGCAAGGCCCCTGACCTTGGAGGAGAGGCCCTCTCTCATACTTCAAACCCTAATTCAGGAGGAGAGCCTCTGATCAAGCCCTAGAGCCACCACATCAACTAGATCTCTAGTTAGCATAGCTACATAGGATTAGAACTAGAAGGAGTCAATCTTCGATTGGTTCCCGGATCTGTCAAGAGGATTCTTGGTAATTCCTCTATTGTTCTTCAATTGTTCATCATTGTTCTTCAATATTATGAATATGACTTTGTTCTATTTCAATATATTGGTTATGACTTTGCTCTACTTGATTATATTTGCAATTATATTGTTCTTAGTTTATCATAGTTATATGCTTGGCTTAGTTAGATTGGAATTATATACATGCCTAGGATTGTATAGCGTTTATCCATGTGTACAGTGGGTGAATGATAATTATTGTGTAGACGTGGTGTCTATACCGTATTTATCTGCGATTGCACCCTATATGCCGGATTGTGGGGTAGTTCGCGATAGTGACAGCTTTGTTGGTTCTTATATAGTCCCCCTCTCGTGTATAGGGCAGGCAGAGCAACACTATTACAGGGGAGTGATTGCTATGTTCTTCATCTTCCTTGCTAATATTCACTATGCATGGATATAGTCTTTTCTCACCATGATTGCCAAGTATAATTGCACTAACTATGATATGCTAGACTTTATAGTTAATAATAACTTAGGAAATATCTTTGTAGTTCATCCTAATTCCATGCTAATGACTTGCTAGAATATCTGTTGAGGTGCTTATCATTATTATATGTGGCTAGCTGATCAGATTAATTATCTTTGTCACCATTATCACTTTACCTTTACTTAATGTGACATTTATACCTGTATAAAGAGATTGATAAATACTCTCGGTTATACATGCAATGATGTGTACTCAGTTCCATATTCTCATTCCATTATCAACCATGATACTTAGAAATCCCTTCCCAGTGGTAAAAATATAAATAACGATACCTGGAATACTTCCCGGTTAAAATGCTACATCGGTATTAATCTGTGCGCTTGCAGATCCCTTTTATTATTTATCTTGATGAGCAAATGCATATTTCAATACCGCGTCTCTCATGTCATGCTGGGGATGACAACTTGGCTTAAGTGGCATGAGGGATAGGTTTGGCATTTTTGGCGCCGTTATCAGAATTAGAAAACTAAGTCTACTTTTGGTAGTGACGTTAAGAATGCCCAACAGATGGCAGCAACACCGGAGGACACGATGATATAGTATATGACACTGATGGTAATGTTGATCAAGCAGCAACAAGACAAAACAGATTACGCTATCGTCTTCGCACAAACGCCACAGGTATGGGTGGCGCTCAACACTTCAACCGCCACCAAGGTAATCGTAATCGTGCTCCCGATGATCCTTATGCTAAGGTTAAATTTAAAATACCCTCCTTTTCAGGCCATTATGATGCTGAGGGATACCTTGATTGGGAGATGATAGTCGAGCAGAAATTTAGTTCCCACCTAGTGCCTGAGGAACATAGAGTTAGACAAGCCACTAGTGAGTTTACAGATTTTGCTATCATTTGGTGGACTGGTTTAGCTGTAGACAATGCGACACCTAGTACCTGGGAAGAGCTTAAGGTTGCTATGCGTGATAGATTTGTGCCACCATCATATCATAGAGACCTCCGTAAGAAACTGATGCGTTTAGAACAGGGATATAAAGCTGTGCAGGATTACTATGGTGACCTTCAAAAAGGATTAATGTGTTGTGGCATAGTGGAGGGGCCTGAGGATTCTATTGTTCATTTTTATTCGGGTTTGAGGCGTGAAATTCAGGACATAGTTGATTATAAGGAATTTAACACTGTCAACCAGTTGTTTCAGTTTGCTATGCTTGCAGAGAAGGAGTTGCAGGGGCGTGAGTTGCAGGGCAAGAACAAGGTTGGCACCACATACACACCGCGATCTTCGGGGCTTCCCAAGGCATCTTCCTATCGGATGCAACCAACCGCGAGCAAGGATAAGTCTGGAGTCAAATCGTCTTCTCCACGACCTTCCGGTTTAGGTAAAAATTCTGTGCAGGAACCTTTGATGAGTGCATCCTCTGTCGCCTCAACGGGACGCACTCCTGGCGTTCAGTGCCACCGCTGCCATGGATTTGGGCATATGCAGCGAGAGTGCCCTAGTCAGCGAGCATACATTGCTACAGATGATGGGTACATCAGCACCTTTGACATTGAAGATGATGAGGATCAAGAACAAGCTGTTCAGGAGGACGGCGAAGTCTTTGGTAGCGATGACACGGCCGCCTACATGAACATCATTGTGCAGCGAGTGCTTAGCGCACAGATACAACAACCTGAGAAGCTGCAACGCCACAATTTATTCCAGATTTTCTTCGTAATCAACAATCGACGAGCACGTGTCATCATTGATGGAGGTAGCTGCAATAACTTTGGTTCCCTTGACCCCAGCTGAAATTGTACAACATGATAAAGCACGAACTGCTAGTTTGCATGAGGTTAAATCTAAAAATCAGCAAGTAGCAAATTCTATTTACCCACCTAAATAGGAGAAGTTAGCACCTAATGTTCAGGCTCAGGGAATTAAATTGAAGGGTGCTGTTATGCTTGCAAGAAAAAGTGACCTTGCTGAAATTTCTGATGACGATGTATGCTATACTTTGGTTTGCAAACGAACCTTGTTTTCTCTTGATGATGATGTTAGCTCGGTACCGCCTGCTGTCACTAACCTTTTGTAGGAGTATGAGGACATTTTTCCAGCTGAGATACCCCCGGGGCTTCCACCTATGAGAGGGATAGAGCATCAAATTGATTTGATTCCGGGAGCATCATTGCCAAACCGCGCTGCTTATCGAACCAACCCCGTTGGACCGTGGGTACGTACGTGAAAGCCTTAGCCCTTGCGTCGTTCCTGTAATTTTGGTTCCTAAGAAAGATGGTTCTTGGCGTATGTGTGTTGATTGTAGAGCCATTAATAATATTACCATTCGATATCGTCACCCTATTCCTAGGCTTGATGACATGCTTGATGAATTATGTGGTTCTGTAATTTTCACAAAGATTGACTTGCGTAGTGGCTACCACCAAATTAGAATGAAACTTGGAGATGAATGGAAAACAGCTTTCAAAACTAAATTCGGATTGTATGAATGGTTAGTAATGCCTTTTGGGTTGACTAATGCACCTAGTACATTCATGCGCCTAATGAATGAGGTTTTAAGAGCTTTCATTGGTCAATTTGTGGTAGTTTACTTTGATGATATCTTAATTTATAGCAAGTCTTTGGATGAACATATGGATCACTTACGTGCTGTTTTTAATGCTTTACGCGCGGCACGTTTATTTGGTAACCTTGAGAAGTGCATCTTTTGCACGGATCGAGTCTCTTTTCTTGGCTATGTTGTTACTCCACAGGGAATTGAGGTGGATGAGGCAAAGATTGAAGCCATTAAGAGCTGGCCGGTTCTCCAATCCATCACACAGGTGAGGAGTTTTCTTGGTCTTGCAGGATTTTACCGCCGCTTCGTCAAGGATTTCAGCACCATTGCTGCCCCTTTACACGAGTTGACAAAGAAGGGTATGGTGTTTCATTGGGGAAGGGCACAAGAGGCGTCCTTAGACACTTTGAAGGACAAGCTTACACACGCACCATTACTGCAACTTCCAAATTTTGGTAAGACTTTTGAGCTAGAATGTGATGCTAGTGGAGTTGGTATTGGAGGTGTTTTGATGCAAGATGGTAAGCCCATTGCATACTTTAGCGAAAAATTGCATAGCCCTGTTTTGAATTACTCTACGTATGATAAGGAATTGTATGCTCTTGTACGTTCTTTAGAGACGTGGCGTCATTATTTGTGGCCTAAAGAGTTTGTTATTCATTCGGATCATGAATCGCTTAAGTATCTTCATTCACAACATAATCTGAATCGTAGACATGCTAAGTGGGTTGAATTTATTGAATCTTTTCCTTATGTTTTCAAACACAAGAAAGGGAAGGATAATGTGATTGCAGATGCTTTGTCTAGGCGATACACTTTGCTGTCCCAACTTGAATGTAGAATTTTTGGACTTGAAACAATAAAAGAACAATATGCGCTTGATCCTGATTTTAAAGATGTGTTGCTAAATTGCAAAGGGGGACATTCATGGAACAAGTTTGTGGTCAATGATGATTTTGTATTTAGAGCTAACCGCCTATGCATTCCAGTAGGATCCGTTCGTCTTTTGTTGATGCAGGAAGCGCATGGAGGAGGGTTGATGGGATATTTTGGTGCTAAGAAGACGGAGGATGTTTTGGCCACACACTTCTTTTGGCCAAAGATGAAGAGAGATGTTGAGCGATTCGTGGCACGCTGTACCACATGTCAAAAAGCTAAGTCTCGCTTGAATCCACATGGTTTGTATATGCCTCTTCCTGTTCCTTCTATTCCTTGGGCAGATATTTCTATGGATTTTGTTTTGGGATTGCCTAAGACTAAAAGGGGGAGGGATAGCATTTTTGTTGTGGTGGATTGATTTTCTAAGATGGCACACTTTATACCATGTCATAAAAGTGATGATGCTATTCATATTGCTGACCTCTTTTTCCAAGAGATTGTTCGTTTGTATGGTATGCCTTCTACTATTGTTTCTCGTTTGCATGGTATGCCTTCTACTATTTTTTCAGATCGTGACGCTAAATTTTTGAGTCACTTTTGGCGCACTCTATGGAATAAGTTGGGTACCAAACTGTTGTTTTCTACAACTTGTCACCCACAAACCGATGGGCAAACAGAGGTAGTTAACCGCACTTTGGGTGCCATGTTGAGAGCTATTCTGAAGAAAAATTTGAAGATGTGGGAAGAATGTTTGCCTCATGTGGAGTTTGCTTACAATCGGGCAACACATTCTACCACCAAGGTAAGTCCTTTTCAGGTAGTGTATGGATTCAATCCCCGTGCTCCAATTGATATTTTGCCTCTACCTACTAGTGATAGAATTCATGTTGATGCTAAGGAACGTGCTGATTTTATTTTGCAAATGCATGAAACAACTAAGCACAACATTGAAAAAATGACTGAAAAGTATAGAATTGCTGGTAGTAAAGGTAGACAAGAAGTGAAGCTTGAACCGGGTGATTTGGTTTGGTTGCACTTGAGAAAGGATAGATTTCCAGATTTGAGAAAGTCTAAGTTGATGCCTAGAGCAGATGGTCCATTTAAAATTGTTGAGAAAATTAATGATAATGCATATAAGCTTGAGTTAGCCTCCGAATTTGGGGTTAGTCCCACTTTTAACATTTCAGATTTGAAGCCATACTTGGGAGATGAAGATGAGTTGGTGTCGAGGACGACTCCAATTCAAGAGGGGGAGGATGATGAGGACATCACTCCTTCACATACACACAATGATCCACTGCTGGACATTCAAGGTCCAGTCACTAGAGCTCGCGCGCGTCAATTAAATTTAGAGGTGAGCTCGTTCCTAAGTAACTCTTTATATGATTCTGAGAATAGATTGCTACCTAATGATTATATTGTGCTTAGGTATGAAGGAGAGGTCCAGGAGACACATGGAGGAGGGCTTGGAGGCATGGAGGACCAGCGAGGGCGCCCGGATAAAGATGGAGGACCAAACCAAATCAAGTTCGAGTCCATCTCGGAATCCAGGACCAGTCTGCCTTGAACTGGTCACCCAGGACGCATCCGGACTCCGTTTTCGATGATCCATATATGGATGGAAAGCTTATTTGATAAGGAAGCCAACCCAAGTAGTCCCACGTCAAAAGCTATTCGGAATCAACGGGAATCGTCGAAACAATTCACCGTCCAGAATCTGTCAGGGCGCTGTGTCGCCGTCTTTTGGGCCGTTTGGGCCTTGTAACGTGTTGGCACTCCCCAGGGACGTGAATAGGGATCCTTGGACGTCCCTTAGGCTATATAATAAGTAGTCACCGCCTACATTAGGGTTGGGTTTTGCTTAGATTATTCTGTTGATAACAGTTTCGCCGCCGTTGTCAGTTTGTGAGACCCCAACTTTGTGAGATTAATCATTCATCTGTAATTTGGTTGCATTCCTTTGTGTTCTTGCTTGTGTTCTCAATTTGCAGGTGAGGACTTAGCCTTCTTGGCGAGGTCGACCGTGCAACGCCAGTCGATAACCAGAGGAGTCGTGGTGCTGCGATTGCAGGGTTCAGAGCCGAGTTGTTCAGAAGCCAAATCGAATTGTGTCGTGACTCCACCAAATCGAGAGTTATCAGAACCTTTCGAAAGATCGGGATCCCTAGTTCACATCACAATATCAAGCTATATCAAATGGATGTGAAGAGTGCATTTCTCAATGGGTACATCCAAGAGGAGGTGTTTGTGGAGCAACCTCCCGGTTTTGAAGATGACAAGAAACCCAATCATGTCTACAAATTGAGAAAAGCTTTTTATGGATTGAAGCAAGCACCTAGAGCATGGTATGAAAGATTGAGTGACTTCTTGCTATCCAAAGAATTTGTCATGGGCAAAGTGGATACTACTCTCTTCACCAAGAAGATTGGGAAAGACTTGTTTATGTTGTAAATATATGTTGATGATATCATATTCGGTTCAACCAATCAAGATTATTGTGATGAGTTTGGAAAAATGATGGCAAAGGAATTTGAAATGTCAATGATTGGTGAACTTAGTTTCTTTCTTGGACTTCAAATCAAACAAATGAAGGAAGGAACATTTGTGAGCCAAACCAAATACATAAAGGATATGCTAAAGAAGTTTGGTATGGAAGATGCAAAAGGAATCACTACTCCAATGAGCACTAATGGAAGCTTGGATAGTGACAAGAATGGCAACATGGTGGATCAAAAGCTATATATATCAATGGTTGGTAGCCTACTCTATGTGACGGCATCAAGGCCCGATGTAATGTTTAGTGTATGCATGGGTGCAAGATTTCAAGCCTCACCAAGAGAAAGTCTTTTGAAGGCAACAAAGAGAATATTGAGGTACTTAAAGCATACACAAGATGTTGGATTATGGTATCCCAAAGGTGCAAGCTTTGAGCTAGTTGGATATTCGGATTCCGACTATGCCGGTGACAAAGTGGAGAGAAAGAGCACCTCCGGGACTTATCAATTGTTGGGAAGATCACTTGTCTCATGGTCATCCAAGAAGCAAAATAGTATTGCACTATCTACCGCCGAGGCCGAATACATCGCCACGGGTAGTTGTTGTGCACAAATCTTATGGATGAAGGCAACATTGAAAGATTTTGGAATCAACTTCAAGAATGTGCCATTGTTATGTGACAATGAAAGTGCCATGAAGCTAACCAACAATCCGGTTCAACATCAATGAACAAAGCATATTGATGTTCGCCATCATTTCATTAGAGATCAACAACAAAAGGGTGACATTGCTATTGAGAGTGTGGCACCAAAGATCAATTAGCCGATCTATTCACCAAGCCACTTGATGAGAAGAGATTTCACAAGCTAAAGAATGAGTTGAACATACTTGACTTCTCCAACATGAGTTGATGCACCTCCATGATATGACATGCCTCTCCTTCGAGCTCCAAGGTACAATTGGTTGACATGTCATACATTCTATACTAAGGACATGTTTAGTGCATCTAGTCATGATTTCTTATGTTTTAGGCTCATTCATGAAAATACAATGAATTTGAAGTTTATATGGTGCCACTATTGTTTCTTTGCTATGTATGATCTTGTGGTAGCATATAACTTGTTTAAGTAGCTTGCGATCCTAAGTGTTTAATCTAGATCACTTGTCTAAATATTTGCTTCAACATGGTGCATGATAACCCTTCCAGTGAGGTGTGAAGAAGCTTGCCCTTAGATCAAACCGAAGCATTTTATTTATGCAAGCAATCTAGGTTGAATCACAAAATTGACCCTCATCCCATAACATGATATGATAATCTATCTAAAATTGGTCCCTTGTGGTCATTGGTGCCAAAGGGGGAGAAAATGTTGTTCACAAAGATAGATTCTAAAGGGGGAGAAAACCTAAAGGGGAGAATTGATAAAAGAAGGGGATCAACTAAAATTTTGAGCACACAAGTAGGGGGAGCAAGCTCTTAAACATGAATGTTGCATT
Organism: Saccharum spontaneum; assembly: GCA_022457205.1. Taxonomy (NCBI): domain Eukaryota; kingdom Viridiplantae; phylum Streptophyta; class Magnoliopsida; order Poales; family Poaceae; genus Saccharum; species Saccharum spontaneum. The sequence continues at coordinate 26,352,136 of CM039593.1, read as the reverse complement.
TCCTTGTGCACTTCATATGTATGATGCATTGTTATGCATTTCTTTTTCCTCATACATTGCTTGTGTGGTGACTTGCTAGTATAATTTGAATGGTATATTGAGGTACTAGCATGAATAGGAAGTAGTTAGATTTTTCTTGCTTCATGTTTTTCAAAGTGGTACTAGAGCCTTGCTTATAATGTTGATCTCACGAGGTTTCTAGTTATGTTTGTGCTTTTCCAAGTGATATCTAACTACACAAGGTGCTAAGATGGTGCTTAACGCTACTCCGATGGTATCACGCTTCAAAGGTCTATAATCTAAAACACTTAGCACCTATTGATAGTCAATGCTCCTATATTTTTCCTATCTAAGCATGTATGCTTCCTAAGTCCAAACATATAGCATACATGTAGGGGGAGCCATTACTATCAATTTGAAGTCATGATCACATGTCCATAATTCTTACACATGGTAATATACTTGGACAATGTGACATGGATTCAATCAAAATTTTACCATAATATCTTTGTGAAAGGGTTGTCACCAATTACCAACAAGGGGGAGATTGAAAGTCCTATGTTTGGTGTTGGTAATTAGTGACAATGTCTAAGTACTAATCCTATGCCTAAGTTGTATGTAGCATATGAGGATTAGTACATTCCAAGGTTGGTGGCAAGATGGACATGGTGATCATGACGGCCACACTTGGATTTGGACGCAACCCTACATGATCAAGGCAAAGGTATATGCTTAAAGGTCGTGTTTTAGTAACCAAGACACCTAGTGGGTGTGGTTACATTATAGGATAGATAGCTGTACTATAAAGAGGGGAATGACGTGGCTATTGATTGTAAAAATGCTAACACACTCACACATGACGTGATCACTTGGTGGTGTTAGCACATTTGCGAAGGCGGTGGAGTTTGAGCGGTAGAGAGGGTTTGAGCGGTGGAGTTTGATTCAGGCATTTTCGAGGAATTGAAATGACTATTTTCCACTACGCCGGAAGTCGGAAAAGAAACGGAGGTCACAGAGGTGATCGGACGCTGGATCAGACGCGGTCTGTGTTTGACTGGACGCGTCCGGTTAGTGTTCAGCGTCTGCGCGTGTTTCAGCTTTTTGATCGGACGCGCAGCGCGTCCGGTCACTATCGACCGGAAGCGTCCGGTCGTTGATGGAGCTTACTGGACTCCAACCGGACGCTGGCACTATGGCGTCCAGTCAGTTCTGCAGCGCGTCCGATCACTGTTTCGTTGGAGTGCTGCTCTGGCTTGACTAGCGCGTCCGGTCAGTTACGGGACCAGCGCATCCGGTCGAGCCTAGCGCATCCGGTCGGTGCTTCGCGAAAGTAGCCATTGTGTGATCAGCGCGTTCGGTCAATTAGACCAGCGTGTCCGGTCAGCCCGACTTCAGCTGTTTCAAGTGACTAACGGCTTTTTCGAAGGGGTACGTCTATAAATACTCGTTGACCGGCTCAAAGCTCTCTCTCTTGGACATTTGACATACTTGTGAGCATTTTGAGCTAAGCAACTCCCCTCCCACTCATCTCTCTTGCTTCTTTGCATATTCAAAGTGAGATTGAGTGATCCAAGTGCATTTGCATTGTGAGATTGCATCTAGTTGGCACTTGGTGGTTGATTTGCTGCGGGATTCTTGTTTCTCTTGGTGGTTGCCGCCACCTAGACGGCTTGGAGCAGCTTGGAGGCGTTGGCAAGAGTTGGTGATTGTTCTTGGCCACCTCCGGTGATTGTGAGGGGTTTGTGCCTACCTCGGCGAAGCGCCAAAGGCAATGTTAGTAAATTGCTCATGTCATTTGCAACCTTTTGCCATTTGGTAGGTTCTTGTGGCGCCTTTTGAGAGGCTCGGTGTGTGACCGATTAGCCACCGAACCACGTGGTGAAGAGGGACACAACGGGGACTAGCATGCCGGCAAGCACGTGAACCTCAGGATAAATCTTGTGTCATCACTTTCATATTGTGATTGATTGATCCCGGTGTTCGGTTGTCTTGGTATTCATTGTTGATCTTATTGGTTGGCTCAATACTTCGCCCCTCGGTGAAACTCTCCTAACTCAACTCCGCATTACCTTCTTAGTTACATTTGCTAGCTAGTTAGCTTTGCTAGAGTAGCTCTTTTGTGTAGCTTGCTAGTTGTAGTTGTAGTTTCCTTCTCGGTTTGACTTGTGCGGTTGAGTGCAAATATACTAGAATTGTGAATTGGATAGGTGGCTTGCAAACACCCCGTAGGCTAAGAAAAACTCGCATCTCGCTATTTGTTATATTGATAAACTTGTTTAGCTTGTCTTTGTAAAATTTTTTAAAAGGCTATTCACCCCCTCTAGCCATCAAGACCTTTCACATGGCATCTCGTTGTCTTGGTCCTCATTGCCAACGTGCGAGTTGGTCTTTTCAAAGATGATGTAAGCAGGCATATTCTGGCTTATACAAGGTGGGTTGCACCTTACTTCTCATTAGCCTCCAAGCTTGAGATCTAGAAAGTCTCAATGTTAGGTTGCCTTCGACGTTACTTGAGGCCCATTGATTTGTTTGTCCACTTCCTATGAGTGATTGCTTTGTAGATCCTTTTTGTGGCACTTGTCTCATTTCTCTTTGTTCCATAGCTAAAGTGGTGGTTTGGTTTGGGTTTGCATGTTAATACCAAACCATGAACAGGCATAGATTATATTCATTCTTTCCTGCAAAATGTTAATGGACACATACCTGAGAGAATACAACAAGTTTGAAATACGGGTTATTATCAATAATCTATATGATTTTCATCTATGCTAATGAAAGGATGGTTTTTAGAATTACCTTAGCATATATTTTGTTTATTAACAAATTCTATATGTTGACTGCATTCTTGCATGGTTCAAGGCTAAGGTAACTTGCAACAAAAGATAAGTGAATAAACCTTGATACTCACAGTTCTTCCTTCCATGAAGAATGAGCTGGGTCTTCTTTGTGCAAAGTTTTTAGAATTCGTATGCCTTGCTTCATCTCTATTGTGAATTTATCTCAAGACTTCCCTAATTTGAGTTTGAGAGTTTTCTACAGGTGTTAGTCCAACAAAATAACCAATATCTACTACAGCAAGTTTTAGTTCAATAACCAAACTAAACTCCATGTCTAATTTTGATTAAGGAAGGCATTTTAACATAAGCAACACGCTTAATTAAAAAAGCCTTTAGAAGTGAGATCAGCACTCCCAAACTAAAGCATACTATAGTAGACAAAGATAACATAAAAATATTATAAAGATTTATTCAAATAGAGATGAAAAAGCATGATCATGGTGAGCGATTTCTTTTTTTCTTTTTAAGATAAAGGATGCAAGTGGTATGGATATATGCAGGTAACTAATATATGCTATGAATTTGATACGAGAGAATTTAAACTAAAAGGAGTGGATGCATGAATTACTTAAAGTAAACATACAGTCGAATGCAATAAATTAAAAGATAACTACTTATCAAGTTCAAAGTCCATGAGCAAGACTATCTCACCTTTCTTGATCATACTTACCATGACTCACATGAAGGAATTTTTGAGTAGTGCAGCATATGTATTCATCACTTGAGAGGTGATTTGAATTCTTGTGACATTGAACTTTTCTCCAATCTACACATGGTTAGAGAATATACATATGTTTATACAAACCTGTGAGATGGTAGGATTCCAATGTTGATGCATCTTTTAATGTTCAGGCACCCTGGGTTCTTCAATGCTTCCTCTTTTTCATTTGAAGCTTGCCGGAAGGTCAAAATGGCATCATTTGTCCTGTCTTATTCCACAACTCAATAGAACAGGGGCAATCCTACTAAAACTAGTGGTATGTAAATGATCTAAATCTATATGCCAATTGTTATCCTAGCAATGGTGCTAAAAATGCTTGTTGGTATTTATTAATGCAAATGGAATATGAAGGATTCCATAAGTGCATAGAATACTATTGTAGCATTTTACCGGGAGTATTACAGGTATTGTTATTTATATTTTACCATAGGAAAACAATAGAGTGAAGACTTATTGAGTAATAAAGGAATATTTATCAGTCAACATACCAGCATAGCTTAGCTAGAGCAAGGGGTAAAGGTAATGATAGTAATTAAGCATAATGACACTCAGGGGGATTGATCACTAAGATATTGCAAACTAGTTAACTCAGGAGAGCAATGAGTGAGGTAGATTCCTATAACTTTCTTATTACATGGTCAAAGTATATATATACATCCAACTATAGCTAAGACTAACTCTACTCTTGTGCACTTTGGGATGCCACTTGGACGGTAGAGCACCCACAACAGATAGCTCTACTGACGCGACTACGGTCCTATAATTAAGAACCTACTCAATTTGGCGTGGACTACAAAGGATAGATGGGGCTGTCACCTCCCACTGCTACCACACAACCAGAGAATAGGGAGTACTCATAGGCAAAGCATCATATAAGCATCATGCTTGCACGAGGCTCGGCTACTTAGCCTAACCATGGTTAACTAGCAAGCTAAGTGCTCTATGAACCCGCACATAAAAGTATTGATAACCTTAACTAAGAAAGACATATATATTCAAAGTAAGCATAGCCATGTAGATAAGAATATGATAAATTGATAACAAGTCTTACAAGATGTAGAAGTGAAGATACAAGGCTTTGCCAAACCTCCAAGACTAGATCCAGAACCTGAGCAAGAGCTCACCTCGACTCTCACTCCCGAGCTACTAATCTACTACATTGGAGAGCTCTAGACCTAATCCTCTTGGTGTGTTGTTCTGGCTGAGAGATGAATTAGGGTTTCAGGATGGTTTGAGGAAGGGAGTAGGGGCTGCTATATATAGCCCGAAGCATCCAACATGAGCCCTTGGATCAAACCGACTTAAGGTATGGCAGAGATGCAACCTAGGAGGCGGTGGAAAATTGACATAGCAACAAGAGGCTGATGGGGGGCCTACATAGGCTGGTCGGCCCCACATTGCAGCCTCTTAGGGTGTGCTTCGGTGGAGAGCCTCCTGGAGTCTTCTAGAGTTTCCCCACATAGTTCCCACGGTGAAATTCCATGATTTCCTCTAACATGTATGTCCCTCTTGATGGTTTTCTAGATATACCCTATAGAAATCACAAATTCACCAAAACTCGTGGAATTTTTTAGTTCAAACCCTAAACCTTTGTTGGTGATCTCAAATGTGCCCTCATACATCTTTCTTTGACAGTTTATAATGGTTGTTAACTATCATCAACACAGGGTATCATATTTTCCATAAGGAACGGAGATACTCTTCGAGCTAGTTTGTCCAAGGACAACCCAAGGGTAGAGTTTGTAAAGGTTGAGATGGATTCCTATAGTTATAGGGTCTATGGGTAGATAAACTTTACTTTTACTTGCTTACTTTGGGCACCGGGTTGCAACTGGTCTGCCAGTCAATTTTGGCCTGTAGCCAGCATTGAACCCGGACGTGGGGGAATATGAGGGATGGACAGGGCTGTCACCACCTGCCACCTACCCCTCAACCATAAAGAACGAGGCAAACAAAGGTAGCCTCTAGCCTATATACCATGTCTATGCTATCGACTACTACTTTAGCGTCGATCAGGGTTATCCATCTTTATCAGGGCCCTCTACTAGAGTATCCACTATGAGAGCGGATGACGAACCTGCAAACAAGTAAGAGTATAGCTTAAATAATCAAAGACTTTATAACCAAAAGAACCACGAACGCTGTAACACCCCAGTGTTAAGCATGCATTTTGCACTTGCATTTCATGGGCATAAGCATAATTTATTCATACATGAGCATTAACACAAGAAACACTTGAAACATGCATTCAAAACATCTGAAACGTGTGACATGTGTTAATGAAACAATGCTAGTTATCTTATGTTGCATGATGTGTATGTTTTATAATTATGCTTAGTTAAGACAAGTGATTGCCTTGTTTGGTCACTGAACTCACTTAGACATGGTAGGGTTGCAAAATGAAATAAGTGAACATTGCATTTATAACCTTTGCAACACAATGTTTCAAATGTAGAATTGAAATGTTTTAGTAGTACAAATGTGATGTTTCATATGATATATGATTGGACTTTGTAGTTTTAATAATGCAGTTGTGCACCTATGATTATAACAATACTTAATTCATGTTTAGGACATTAAATGACACCATGTTCCTGTTAATGACTTTGGCTAATTAAGCTTTTACTTAATGACATGCTTATGTTGACCCTTGAAGTGCTTTTGTTTGACTTGCTTTGAACCACTAGCTAGAGTCAATGCATGTTGGTGCACCCTTTACAAAAAGTGTAGATAATTTGATTAGGAACAAAAGTTGTTTTGGTGCCAACTCATGATATTGTGCCTAAAATGGTGTTTTAGGGCTAGGAAGACAGATTTGGGGGATGTTTTCGTTTTTAAAAGAAAAAGAAGTTTCGAAACTGGGTCGCATGCGTCGTTTTCTCGGCCTAGCCAGAAGCCGACCCAAGCGCTCTTGGCCCGCTCCCGCACAGCTCCTGCTCCCGCCTCACCCGAGCCGGTGACCGCCGTGTGGCGCGCACCTACCGGTGACGAGGGGCGGCCGGCGCGCCTCCGACCGCGTCAAGAGGCCTGTCCGGATGTCGTCCAGAAGCGCCTCCCCTTCACTCCGCGCTCGCACGCCCTGCCTTCCTCCTCACTTCCTCACGTAGCTGAGCAGTAGCCGGGCCACTGCCTGCTCGTGCCGCCGTCACCACCAAAGATTTGGCTGGCATGCTGTTGGCCAGCTCCGCCATGGCATGCAGCCGCAGTAGCCCTAGCTCGGATTCGCTCCCGTGCTTGCATAGCCGCTGCTCCCCTTCCGTGCTCACCCGTGTGTGTGGCGAGCCACCGGCACCGCTGTCGCCGTTCCTCCGCCTCACGTGCTCGCAGGCCAAACCGAGCTCGCCACCGGCCTCGCAGCTGCCTCGCGCACCTCCCCGTATCCTGCCGTGGTCCCGTTCGCCGCCGCGGGCCGCCGCTGCTGGACCGACGGCTGGAAGCCGCCGCCGTCCACAGCCACGCCACTGTGAGCCATGGCTGGGTGGACTACGGTCACCAGTGCGCGTGGCCGGGTCCACTGCTACCCCGCGCCACCCCCCTGCCGACGCCGTGGCCCTTGCTGGCCTCCAGCCTGCCCCTGCCCGCCGCCGGCGTTGCCCCGGAGCCCCTCCCCTGCTTCACTGTGTATGACGGGTGGGACCGGTCAGGCCATGGGTCCCGGCTGTCTATGCCTCAGGGACGGATCTGGGGTACAGCCATGGGTGCACTTAGTGTTGGTTTTCGGTTTAAAAAGAAAAGGTTTTTGGAAAATGATTTCTGAAAAGAAGAAATGCGTGTATAATTTATGTCTTGAGTTGTGGGTCTCCAAATCTGGTGAAACAAGTTTTGTTATGTTTCTAGTGATTAGATCTATCTGTTAAAAATGTGAAATAGTATTTTTGTGATACTATTATATAGAGTTTTATTTAATGTGTTAAATGCTTGTGATCTTTGGAAATGTGCAGTAAATAGAATAGGGGTCAGAAAAATGTGAGACTTGATTTGCTTGATAGATCTTGAGGTTTGGAATCTGTGGTAAAGTTTTGAGGTGCTATTATTATGGAATAAATTGTACTTATTATTTAAATTGCTTTAATGCTGATTCTTGTGGCATTTGTAGCAAATAAAATATGCATAGATAAATCTTGAGAAAAATTGTGGACTGCTCCTGTGCTATGAAGTAGCTAAGAAAAATAGTAAATCTATATTTTGACACTTTTCATAGTACAAAGTATTTTCATGCATGCTCTGCCCTGCTATTTGTCATTTTTGTGTAGGTCAATATGCTTATGATTTTGGCATGGTATTTTTATGGTAGGGTCCAGAGAGCATGTTTAACCTGCTGTAATGTTTATAGAATTTTAGGAGCTCTGGAAATATGTGGCCTAGTTCTATGCATTTCAATAAATGTAATTAAAATGAATTGTTACATGTGATGTAAATGCTTCATGGCACTTTTATGTACTTTTGTGTCATGAGTAACCTGCTGGTGTGTTTGGCCTGGTTCAACTTGAAATACCATGTGGTCATTCATGTGTGCATGTATATATGGGTACAAACTTGAATGGTGTAGGTATGTATACCTTGTTAGTGAGCATGTATGTTTTGCTTGTGAGTGCATGTAGCTCTGTGATGCTTGCTACAAAATGTTTAGTCCAAGTAAAACATGATGATAGTACAAGTAATAAGTTGCTTTACCATATGTGAGTATAATTGCCTTGCTTAGCGAATGCATGTTGCTTTGGTGTATCCCTAAAGCACTAATGACCTGCTGGCATGTCTTAGCGTATTAGTCGTACGTGTGGTATGTGTTTATGTGTATGTTATATGCATAGGGTAGACTTGCCTTGTGTCGCTAGTTATACCCTATTAGTATGTATGCATGCATACTTGCTTATGAATGAACGCAGGTAGCTCTTTGATGCATGTGTACGAATGTTTAGAGAAACATGATGTTAGCTACATGTGATAAGTTGCTTGTCTTATGTTACTTGATCATGATGAGTATGTGTTATAAGTACTAGAGAGAAATATGCAACTACTCGGTCAAATAGGGTCGATTTGCTTATCACCTGAATGTGGCTATGTTTGTATGTATGCTCGCATTCACGTCATCATGTCATATGCAAGTCATTCCAAGTGCACTCCTTATCATCATGTACGCTTATCGCACTTCCATACATTCATACATCTGCATTGTCACATCTCATTTAGGTACGTGAGGTGCATGAGAAGCACGTGGTGTGGAACCGAACCCGAAGACGGCGTTGGTGGACCATCCCGAAGATGGAAGGACTAGACACATGCTAGGATCGGAGGTGTCAGCAAGACGGCACAACTAACTGACTTGACTAGGTGTTAGATCCCAGGCAAGCCCCGGAGCATTATAAGTCTCCTACTACTTTTGAATGCAATTGAGTATATATATGTTATATATGTATTGTTGCATTAAGTGTAGGAGTTGGGTGAAACTCTTGCTGCATATATATATCACTCCTTGTCTAGTAAATACGCCTAGAACCCTCTGTAGATTTAGGATCGAATCTATATGCTTAGCCTTGCCTAGACCGGTAGAAGTCGGGTGAATTCCTATCGCCTGCGAGAGATAGGTGGATACCTGGTTATGGTTGGCTAGAATTGTTATCATGGAGAAGAACCAAGTGTTGATGGATAATTAGAGACCGGGTGGGACGGCGATAGAGAAGCAACAAGGCATGGAGGTCTTGGGTGCCTATCTATCCCCGCCTGTGTCGATTAAGGACCGTACCATTGGCGGGCCTCTTGTCATGTTGAGCGCATGCCTCATAATTAGCTGGCCGAATAAAGTACCTTTCGACCGTGAAGCCAGAAAACTATTCAGGCCGAGTAGATTGCCCGCAGCGCACTGTACCGGAGTAGGTGTGGTAGGACACGGGGGTGCGATGATAAGGCCAAAGAGCAGTCAGGCGGCCCCCGGGTACATGTGGTTCCTGGTAGACTCGAGACTTTACCTGAATAGTTGGTTCGGTGACCTATAGCTCACTTGTTCGGTGAGTGTGGTTTGTGTGAGGAATAAATCACCAGCTGGTTATTAATCGATTCGAATCGCCATCGCTCACTGGATATGGAGCACTTGACTTGAGCTACGTCATTGTAGTAATGTTACTATGGAAAGAAGGATGGTTATATTGATGATGTTGGAAAATGTCAAACCTGTTATAGGTACTATTGATTGCTTAATGATTAATCAAGTGATTGCCATTAGTACAGGTGCTAACTTAGCTTAATCAGGCTATAAAGGTAACCTGCTGCTAATATGTTTAAAATAGTTAATATATGATAACTTATGCTTTTCCGCAAAGCAAGTCAAGCCAGTCCACTATAAAGCCTTGCATACTCCTTGGTGTCAATTTTATTTCTGGTTTATGACGGGTATGTCTAACTGAGTACATTCCAGTACTCAGGGTTTTATTCCCACCTGTTGCAGGTAGTAAGGCGTACTACTGTGGCGACAAGTTGGACCTCTCTCCCACTTTGGGTGGTGAGTGGACCATGGGCAATGGTCCCTTCTTACATCGTATCTATTTGCTGTTGTTGGACATGACTATACACTAGCACTGTAATTTCAACTAAGTGTGTGTAAAGAGTGGTTTCAAACTATTTCGCTTCTGCTACTTCTTTTGAAATGGGTTTTGCACCAAGTTATGTCACACTCCGATGTATTCGTGAACTTGATGTAACATGTGGACTGTGGTTACTAGATCATGTACGATCTTGGTTGTAAGCTTGAAAAGTTTGAAATCCCTCGAGATTTCACGGACTACCGGGTTTATATGGGTTCAAGTATGTAAATTTAGCGGTGAATTGCTGATTTTGTACTTGAGCTCTTATAAATTGGGTGGTTCTGTTACAACTGGTATCGGAGCAAGATTTTGTATACTACTGTTCACATGTGTATTTAAAACAAAAAGATTTTGTTTTATCAAGCGAATTGCCAACTTATAGCCATATATAGGTGTTTAAAATCTATGATTTAAAACCTAAGAGTGTGCCAGTTGTCATATCCTTTATGCCCAGATAAGGACTCTAGGTGGCCTATATAAGTACTGACTTGGGGTTTTTTAAATTATGCATCTACGGCTGTGGCTAAGGTAATAAGTGTGATAACTTGACCGCACTATGCTACCTTGTGGTCTAATGGTCGAGGTAGCCTTCATATATAAAATAGCCATATATGTTGATAGATTACTTTTATGCAACGTCACACCTACGTCCAGGTAAGTGTGAGCTGTCAGAGCATGATCGGATACACTACCGATCTAGGGGAGTGCTTATTGGTCACTGGATTAGTTACGTGTAGAACAACGTAACTATGAAGAGTGTCAACATGTTGGGTGTTCCGTCCCTTGGGAGACGATTTCGTCATTAGGACGATGATTGGGTGTGGCCACCTTCGTATCCATTGGGGTGTATGCGGAGTGTGTAGATTTATTGTTTTCTTTGTGTGATACATGGGGATTGTTGGGCTAAAATGAATCTTCTGCAGGTACGCTAACCACGCAAAATGTGTAGCCCGACTAGTTTTGTATGTATGAGAGATCGAATATATGCCACCATCTATATCGCTAGAATCTAAACTTTTTCATAAGTTTGGTGAGGACGAATAGGACGAGCATGCATCATGATCATTTTGCTCATGCATACATATGCTTCCCTCTGCTTTGTTCTTGCACACAAGTAACATGTTGCATATGTAAGGTTTGTGTTGTGCGCATCCCGTAAGGTTCATGTCTCGAGCCAGGTCTTTAATGTGATCTCCCTATGCCATGGTCTCGACATCTCCTCCTTGTCATGCATATTCTTGCTCCATCAACTCCACCTTGAGCGTCATTTTGGTTTCGCTCTTGAACCCAAGCTCATTTCCTCTCTCTAGTACTTCAATGTTGTCAACGTTGGTCTTACATTGTTGCCTAATAGGACCAAATCTTGGATAATCTTACATCTACTGATAACTTTGATGGGCCCATGATGTATTCCTGTTGGTCTTGTGCCATGTTTTTGCCCTTTGATCCCCCACTTGCTCCCTCCTAAACCTTGTGGGCATCATTGTTTGCTTAAATTCGTCTTGCATGTGATGTTTGTCCATGCAAGATCTGCTTATCATGTGAGATTTCACGTTGATGATAAGGTCTGTAATGGCATCTTGCTCCAAAACTGATGGTGCCACGACGAAACTGAGAGCCTCTTGTGGCGGCCGACACAAGGTTGGACTACTTGGCACGCGCTGGTATCATGGTTTATAGTCAAGATCCATTATGGAAATTCCACCAATGTGTTATTTTCTCGTGATTCCTCCCTTGGTCGTCTTTCCATATCTTATCAGAAGATCTTTAGTGGTCTGTTTGTAATGAAGATTCTTCTGGAATTGCCAGAAAGATGACTTTGGAAGAATAGGTTACTGATCTACGCGTTACCACGAGCAACAAACGTGGAAAACACGCTAATCGGCGCTACGGTGAAAGAGATACATACACCGAAAGATTTCGTTGTATAAAACAGAAAATCATAGGTCTCATTTATTTTAACTATATAAAATCACATATATAGGATAAAATACTTTTTATAGACATTCAAAAGTCACTTAGGTTAAATTACATTTAAATTTAGAAAACTAAAGGAGAAATCACTAATATTTTATTTATAAATCTAGTTGCACAGTTATTAATCAAGTTAGATCTAAACTTTGAAATTCTAGAGATTTTGATAAAGAAAACATTAATACTAATACGTTGTTCATGTTGTTATAAATCCATTGCAATTCGAACGGACTAATTCGGAATTAAAATAAATAAGTTATGAATTAAACGAGATTTTCTTTAGTAAAATAGTAGATTAAATCTAACCTCGAATCTTAAAGGTGGAAAACATAACCAACAGTAGCACGAACATGTAGATTATGAAATTACAAATCTTACGCAATTTGAATGGGTCAAATTGGTGTTAAAACGTAGAAACAGTGGAGATCGATTGCTAATTATGGGTCACGTATTTCTATCGTATTCATACATTTGTTTTTCTAAAAGAAATCGGCCATAAAGCATATGTGACATGGTGATGGCATCATCAAGCTAATTGGAGCAGGGGCAAGAGCACGCATGGTGCACGGCTGCTGCTTGGACGACGCAGCTGTGTTTCATGCATGTGTGCGGTGGGAGCGCCGGGAGCTGCGCGCTCGTCATGGCTATAGGCTGGGCACGGCCGGCATAGGATCTTCGGCATGGTGGTTGCCATGGATGGGCGGTGAACAGCTTGCCAGTGCAACTCGGGGAAGGTCCTAGGGACCGCGGTTGGCTCTGGGGAAAACACTAGGAGGTAGAGGAGGCAATGGAGATCTCACCTAGGATATTAGCATCGACTCAGAAAAGGGCCTACGGTCCTCAGATAAACGCACGAAGAGAAAGAGCGGCGACTGCGAACTGACCAATGTGCTTTACGTGGTCAGGAACGTGGCGGAGACAACATGTGGCTCAGTGGGGCGGCGATGGAGTCCTGCGAAGGTTCGGTGGCGGCGTGAGAAACAGAGAGCGAGAGATGAGGGAAAGGCGTCTGCAGCTTCATCACCTTGATTCTAGGCTCGGCTGTGGGTCGCGACGGCAGGGGAACAGTGGGCGACCAGTTCGACACCGCGGCGGCTTCAACTCTCAACTCGGCAAGATCTGAAACAGGGCGGCAAGAGGCGAGGCTAGGGCTCTGGGGTGACGCACATGGAAAATGGGGATGTGCCAGGGTCATAGGGGTCTTATAGGGGCGCCTCGGTGTGGAAATCACGCCAATCCTAGGAATTGCGGAGACGGCAGCGATTTCCATCGTGTTGGAGTCCAAGCAGAGCACACATGAGGGAGGAGGAGGAGGCTGGCTAGTGGGATCTGTCCGTCAATGAAATAGGGAGTGAGGTCGTGCTGGTAGCCACACAACGAGAGAGAGGAAAAGGGCAGATGCAGACATGTTCCAGCTAGGCCGGCTTGTGGCCGCATCAAATGTGCCTCCTGTGTGGCTGTTTCCCAATAAAGCCTGAGCGTGATCAACTGATCGAGGTACATCAAGTTTTTTTTTCTTTTTTTACAAATACATATGTATATATTACATATATATGTATTATGCTTGCCGGTCTCGTGGGAAAAGCATGGGTAGACGAGACGAAGAAGGAGACATCAATCTCACCTAGCATGTTTTGACGGCAGAGACGGCACGGAGGTATCACGGGGCTCAATTGAGCGGCAGCAGCTTCCTTGAACCAGAGCTCGGTAGCGCGTCGCGGATGGCGAAGAGGTGACGTACGGTGCCAACAACTACTGTGGCGGACGTCTCTACTTGGTGAGGTCGCAGCTACGCGATGCTAGGGCTTACGGTGGTGTAGATGTGAAACGGGGTACGACACAAGGTCTCGGCTCCTCGACGAGATCGGACATGTGCGGAAGCAGCGGGAACTTGAGATGCAGGGTCCGCACGACAATGGAACAAAGAGAGGGAGTGGGCCTTCAGACTCTAGAACAAAGAGAAGGTTTCTTCATTTTATTTTTCTTTTATTTAAAAGCCATTTCAAAAGCAATTCAAATCGTTTTGAAGTTTTGACCAAAACCACTCACTTCAATAAATTATATGCACCAGCATGAATGCACAACCATGTTTCTAAACCTTATGATAAATTTGAATTTAACAAAAAAAATTATTTTCCTACGGTTTCATGACCATAAAAATACAAAATTAAATCAATTTAGCTATATTTCTAAAGAATCAAATTTCATGGTGTTACAATTCTACCCCCTTAAGATGAATCTCGTCCTCGAGATTCGGAAGATGATGATAAAAGAGATAGTGACATTCTGTCTTCATTCGATCCTCATTTTTCCAAGTTACATCTTTCAATGAGAATCATGAGACAATTTCTAAGATCCTCGCTAGCTAATATGTGTAAGCATGATCATCTCTCATATTGAGCTCCTCCAAAGTCATTTGTTCCTCTGCTATGACTTCTGTAAACTCATGATCCACTTTGCTATCCTCAGTGTAACCACCTTCTAATTAGTCATTCTCGTCTTCCTCAAGTGCCGGTTGAACACCTACATACTCAATTCTTTCTCTTGACCGTGTGGTTAGAAACACCGAATGTTGGGCAGAATTAATCACTCCTTTGCAAGCAAGTAACCAACATTTTCCAAGGATAACATCTATTTCCATTAACTCTAGAACAATAAGATTTGCCTCAAACTTCACCCCGTTTATGTCAAGACTAACTCTTGGGCATATACGATTTGCCTTCTTTTCTCCTTCTGGAGATTTAACTACCATCAGTTTCCTCATTGGAAGCATAGTCATCTTATGATCTACATATTTATGAGAGACGAATGAATGTGTAGCCCTAGGGTCAAACAAAACCATAGCAGTGTCTGAGCCTGCACCAATATAGCCGAGAACAACCTCTTTAGCTTCGTAAATGGTAACCACATCCACATTGTTCAACCTTCCTTGGATATATTTTTGATTCAATTTATTTCTTTGCACCTCCTGATTATGGACACTTTGTTCTGGCTCTTGATGTTGTTGATTCTGGCTGCAATTACTCTTAGTAAGCTTCTCCAAACAATCGTTCTCATAGTGCTCTATCTCACCACAACCATGACCTTCCTCACTGGTATTAATAATCGAAGGTGACAGACATGGTTCTTGAGAGTTAATGTAATGCACGTCATTATTGGGTTGCTGAAACTGGTACTGATCCTGATCTATACTACCAAGTAGATTCATAGATTGTGACTGATACTCTGGTTGTGCAGCAAAACCGAGACAAGTGTTGCTACCTGCATATTGATGTTGCATCTTCCTTCTCTTCCTATCATGCTCCTTGCGCATATCATCAAGCACAATAGCACGGTCCACCAGAGCTTGGAAATTTGGATAGGTGTCACCCTTCAGCTGTAGTCTGAGATCATAATAAATTCCCTTAAGAAAGAGACGTTGCTTATCTGCATCTTCTCTCACCTCATTAGGAGCATAACGAGACAACTGAGTGAACCGATCACGATACTCACACACTGACATAGATCCTTGCTTTAGAGCCCGAAATTCATCCTGCTCAAGTTCTATCAACCCTTTGGGGATGCAGTGAGCTTTGAATTTAGCTCTGAACTCCTGCCAGGTTATCTGAGAAGCATTATCAGTACATCCATCCTGGAAAGATTCCCACCAATCTAGAGCAGCACCATAAAGTTGTCCGGAAGCATAACGCACCTTTTGATGGTCATCACACTGAGCTATGTCAAGATGTCGCTCCACAGCTCTAAGCCAATCATCTACCTATAGTGGATCACTCGCATGAGAGAATGTCGGCGGGTGTGTCGCACCCATTTATCGACCAAATGGAATGCATACCCTTATGTGCGCCCAGAGATCAATCACACATAAGTTCACAAATTATAACGGAAGTATCATCATAAATGTTATTACATCACGATATTTAAACACATAGTCTTAACACAAATGTAGCGGAAGTATAAATAAATAACTCTCGTGGTAGCTCCAATCACAGGTACATTGACTGGTTGATAGCAAGACTAGTAATCCTCAGGGAAGTAGGCGTAGTAGTCACTATTACCTCCATCTGTTACCCATCCGGGATTTTTATCCAAGTAAGAAAAATAAACAAGCGTAAGTACATCTCGTACTCAACAAGTGTAACATGGGGTTCATGAGGCTCAAAAAGGCATATCATTGGTTTATCAGCATGTAGCTTTTAGTTAACATGATTTTAGCATAACAATAGCATCAAAATGTCTTAATGTAAGCAATAAACATATGATCCATGTGAAATGATTAATGAATAGCAAAAACATAACCATAAACAAATTTTCAACTATTCCATAAGGGTCCAAGGCCACTTGTGACCGTGAGCACGGCTGTTATAACAGTTTTACACTCTGCAGAGGTTGTACACTTTCACTGTGAGTCGTGTTACCCAAATGCCCGGGTTAATTACTCCCAAAACACTACCAAGGTGAGCAGGCAGGGTAAACACTATGAAGTCTTTCGAAGGTTCGTCTAACAAGTTAGGGCCATTAGATTTCACTCGGCAAACAGATGTAGAGCCCTCCCTTCCAAATGGCACAATAACCCGCAGCCTATACACATAAGGACAGAGGCCGCACTATACCCGATTCGTCAAGCCGTTCTTACACCAAAAAGGTTACCTCTAACAAGGTAGAAAAGGTCCTTCTATATGACTAAAGCCAGAGCCATATAGCCCCCACAGTTGTACTGTAAATCCTGGATTATCGCTTATAGATGAGTCCTTATGGAGAGCAATTAGAGCATCAAAAGTAACCCCCATGCTCTAATCCCCTTTAAATATTAATCAAAACCATCTTTTAATGTTTGTTGCATATTCCTCTAATCAATTTACATGACCATAGTCCATGTTTAAGCACTAGCCATACTACTCAATGCATCACAATAGGTACCAAGGTATAGGATCAATCACTAAGTCATCCTTAACAATGAATAAATGCATAATGATATTAATTGCATAAGGTGAATAGGACAACAAGGATAATCCCATGCTATACTTGCCTTGCTCAAACTGGTCCTGAAGATCTTCCTCGTAGTAAGGCTCTTGATCTCCAACGAAGTGCTCAGCGTCTATACTCGATCAACCAATATCAACAACACACATCCAGAGGCAATCATGCATAAACAAACAAGACTATAATTAGAACAATACACCAACAGTAAGAAAATAAGATAAAAAGTCTTTAAAACGAATCTACAACTCGCTAGGTTCACACAGACGCAAAGATCATGAAAAACGAAGCTAAAACGACAAAGTTATGAATTTCCAAAGATTTCCTATAGAAAAATAAATACTTTAATAAAAACTCGAAAATAAATTAATCCAAACCTACTGTACAGTTGGATAGTTACATAGAGCTCGCAAATATGAATCTAACGAAATTTGAATGGATCAAATCGGAGTTAAAACGAAGATTCTACGACTAAAACATATTGAGTGGCAAAACTGTAAATATCAGAAAGCGTATTTTTTCTTTTTCTGAAACAAATTACGTTTTCAATTAATCAAAACGTATTTTCCAGATTACGCTTTGGACCGCGGGTTTGAAAAGATAAAAACTCAGGGTCTCTTTAGCAAAAACGTCGGTCGAATCGGTATCTTCTATTTACATCCGTTGGATTCGAATCGGACGGTCCAGATTGGATCTGGGAAGACCCGGCGGCGCTCCGACCGGATTCTGACCGTCGGTGAGCTCCCGCGGCGGCGCCATCATCGGAACACGCGAAAACTCGACTCCGGGCACCATTCAACGAAGGGAAAACACCGGGAGGTAGCTCGGATCACGGCGAACTCACCCCGGACAAGAATTAGGGCACGGGATGGACGAAGACGGCGGCGTGCTTGCGGTGGCGGACGGTGGAGGCGGTGGTGCTCACGGTGGCGGCGCTAGGCGGCTACGGCTGCTCCAAAAGGGTGGGATGAGGGCGGTACGATGCGGGGGTCTCGTTTTTATAGCCCGAAGGCGTCGCAATTAAGGAAAGGAAGAAGATTGAGCTGCGGATTCGAATCGGAGAAGGAGGAAGGCGAGCTCGGGGTTGGAAAGAGCTGGAGGAAGAAGAAAGGAAGGTGGAAGGAGACGCTGACAGGTGGGTCCCACGTGTCGGCGACTCGGAGCGGGGAAACGGCCGCGCGCGCGCGAAGACGGGCCGGCTACTAGGCTTGGGCTCGGCCCAGGAGGAGAAGGCGGCGCGGGAGAGGGGAATGTGGGCCGCGTGCGCTGGGCTGCGGAAGAAACGGTCCGAATTCCGAATGAAATGAATTTCTCTTCCCTTTTTCTTTTTCCAATTTTTCAAATTCATTTTTCAAATGATTTTGAAATCAAATTTGAATTTGATTTAAACCACTCAATACAAAATTCTAAATGCAGCAGCATGAATGCTCAATCATGTTTCTACCCTTATATTTGATTTTAAATTTATAAAAATTATTCTTATTCTAAATTTGCATGCTTCATAAAAATAAATATAAAAATCATATTTTTCCTATTTTTCTTCTTTTCAAAATTTTAGGGTGTTACAGGGTGTCCCATCATAAATTCACCATGCTTACTAATAGGCGGTGATTGATGCTGGTTATTCACCACATGCTGAATGAGAGTCTGCAACAATTGATTTTGTGTCATCAAAGCTTGCTCTATAGTTGAAAAATTTGTTGTTGGCGGAGGATTAGATGAATTTGTAGAGTCCCTTCGGCCACCATGTGAAGAACTTCTCCTGGTATTAACCATCTATTTGTAACATGAATACATTAGGATTCAGCCATTCTTAACATTCCTAAGTGCAACCTCATGAGATGACAAGATAAGACTTGATAGCATGAGAGGTAAGAGAAAACCCAACCACATAGACAACCGAACTCTTCATCTTGGCTACCCCCCTTAAGAAAATATCAACTAGGGGAATGAAAGAGTAGCCTGAAACTTCTTCTCAATGGATATACTATCATGATGACCTTCCGATATCCAATAAAAACTCGTGTGTATAAACAAGAACAAGTAAACTGAAATTCCTCGCGAGCAAAAAAACAGCAGCACAGTAAAACATCCATATCTCCAGTTCTGTTAATCCAATTAGGTTGCACCTTATACCGTTGGAAAGATTATCAAATTCTCTACAACTTACTTATAGAACACTTTCCCAGATTCTACAACTAACTTGGTCGAAAACATCACATAACAGATTCTGTTCCAGGTTTCAGACAGCACAGATTCTTCATTTTGTGATTTTTATAACTCCCAAAACAAAATAGCTATGAGGGTTATTCTTACGGTCAGAGAAACATGTTGAAGTTTACTATTCTCCAGAAAATGTTCATGATTTTTGGTCATCTAAGAACAGAGGTATAAGCTAAAGAAGACAGACTGCTCCGAAAAGACAGGATAAGACATAAACAAGAAAACCAACTCAACTATTTATTTCATTAATCCTTCTACCTTAGGCCTATAAACTAAATGAAACTGTGGACAAATCCACAAGATCATTGCAATCATTACAAAGGTCCAAAACAAACATAAGAATAATGACAATTCAACAAGGCAAAATAGGAGCAAAACTCAACATTGACTCAACTTGCGATGCTATCGTTTTCTTTATATTAAAGGTAGAGATTCCTAAAGCTCTTCTTCTGATTACGCAAGAAGGTGGTAAGAAAAGATTCTAATAGCATATCAAAGCAAGGAGTAGATGGGAACAAAGGCTTTATAACAAGCATCAAGGAGGAGATGAATGTCAAAAGTAGGTATATAGTTGAGAAGAAAATGTCAAGGTTTTTAGAACAAGGATTTTATAGCAATTTCAAAACCTTAAGATGACCATTTTCTAACTAGGCTTGCGTCCTACAGTCAGCATTGCTCTGATACCACTCGGTCACACCCAGTTTTAAGGACAAAACCAGACATACACTATATGTAAAATAAAGGAGACAAATCTCACATATAGCCATAGATAAGTGTAATATCAAGAGACAAATGCTTAATATACATAACTCAATAGTATAAAATATACCTTAAAGAGCAACTCAGTGGAAAGACAACTCCGAACACCGGATGTAGACTTCACTCCAGGAATAAACTGACTGGTTGATCACAATCCTAATAACTCCAGAGACTATCCTGAGGTGTGGGAAATAGCAAGAGTGAGTCCATGTTGAACTCAACAAATATAACATGGGGTTCATGAGGCTCAAAAGGTTAGACACTAGTTTACTGCATTTAGCTTTTATTCATCATTTACTTAGCAATTGAGTAGCATCAAGACAACCAAATTCCCATTATAAACCAATGATCAATTGTATAAGAATAATGAAATAGCAATTTAACATAAACATAAACATAACAACAATATTAAGCATGATATAACAATGGTGATCATTTATTCTGTAAGAATCCCCAAGGCCGCCCATGTTCGTGGGCACGGCTAGTATACCAGTTTTTAACTCTACGCAGAGGTGTACACTTTCACTGTGAGTCATGACTTCCAAATGTATGGGGAGGCCATTACCAAAACAACAGAAATCATATAAAGCCATTTAAAAGTTCGTCTAACAAGTTAGGGCCGCTAAGGATTCTCAATTGGAAAGCATGAACCTCCCTCCAAGGGGCGACTTACAAAAGACTGCACCCACCTTGGCAGGCCAAGACCATACTAGACATGACCCCTCTTGCGTCTTTCGGTAACCACTAACAAGCTAGAAAAGGTCTCTTAAACAACTAGAGCTAGAGCCATATAGCCCTCACAGCTATATTGTTAATCCCAGTTATCACTTACAGATAAGTCCTTACGGAGAGAAACTAGAGCAACATAAAAACAACATAATGCTCTAGCACCCTTTAACAGTAATTAAAACATCTTAATGGGTGTTGCACAATTCATTAGTCATATTACAAGATCATTGTTTATTATTAAGCACTAGCAATAGCTAGCCAATGCAAAACCCATAGGTGACAAGGAATCAGGGTATCAACAGCTAAGTTATAATCTCTACGGTTGTCAAGGAGGACACATGCATATGTATGATGTTTTCAGTGAATAGGACAACAAGAATGGTCCCATGTTATACTTGCCTTGATCAAAGTTTTCCTGTTGGTACTGCTGGTCCGGCTCAAAATAATACTCCTGATCGTCGTAGTACTGCTCACCGTCTATACTCGATCACCACGCAGCAATACACAATCATCTGAGCAATCATACACGAAGCAAACAAAGAGACATAATTAGAACAGTACACCAATCAATAAAAAGTTTGAAAACTGATCTACGCGTTACCACGAGCAACAAACGCGGAAAACACGCTAATCGGCGCTACGGTGAAAGAGATACATACATCGAAAGATTTTGTTGTATAAAACGGAAAATCATAGGTCTCATTTGTTTTAACTATATAAAATCATATATATAGGATGAAATACTTTTTATAGATATTCAAAAGTGACTTAGGTTTAATTACATTTAAATTTAGAAAACTAAAGGAGAAATCACTAATATTTTATTTATAAATCTAGTTGCACAGTTATTAATCAAGTTAGAACTAAACTATGAAATTCCAGAGATTTTGATAAAGAAAACATTAATACTAATACATAGTTCATGTTGTTATAAATCCATTGCAATTCGAACGGACTAATTCGGAATTAAAATAAATAAGTTATGATTTAAACGAGATTTTCTTTAGTAAAATAGTAGATTAAATCTAACCTTGAATCTTAAAGGTGGAAAACCTAACCAACAGTAGCACGAACATGTAGATTATGAAATTACAAATCTTACGCAATTTGAATGGGGCAAATTGGAGTTAAAACGTACAAACAGTGGAGATCGATCGCTAATTATGGGTCATGTATTTCTATTGGATTCATACATTTGTTTTTCTAAAAGAAATCGGCCATAAAGCATATGTGACATGGTGATGGCGTCATCAAGCTAATTGGAGCAGGGGCAAGAGCACGCATGATGCACGGCTGCTGCTTGGACGACGCAGCTGCGTTTCATGCATGCGTGCGGTGGGAGCGCCGGGAGCTGCGCGCTCATCACGGCTATAGGCTGGGCACGGCCGGCACAGGATCTCCGGCACGGTGGTTGCCATGGATGGGTGGTGAACAGCTTGCTAGTGCAACTCGGGGAAGGGCCTAGGGATTCTGGTTGCTCTGGGGAAAACACTAGGAGGTAGAGGAGGCAATGGAGATCTCACCTAGGATATTAGCATCGACTCAGAAAAAGGTCCTACGGTCCTCAGATAAATGCACGGAGAGAAAGAGCGGCGACTGCGAACTCACCAAGGTGCTTTACGTGGTCAGGAATGAGGCGGAGACGACATGCGGCTCAGTGGGGGGGCGACGGAGTCCTGCGAAGGTTCGGTAGCTGCGTGAGAAACAGAGAGCGAGAGATGAGGGAAAGGCATCTGCAGCTTCATCACCTTGATTCTTGACTCGGCTGTGGGTCGCGACGGCAGGGGAACAGCGTGCGACCAGTTCGACACCGCGGCGGCATCAACTCTCAACTCGGCAAGATCTGAAATAGGGTGGCAAGAGGCGAGGCTAGGGCTCTGGGTGACGCACATGGAAAACGGGGATGTGGCAGGGTCGTAGGGGTCTTATAGGGGCGCCTCAGCGTGGAAATCACACCTATCCCAGGAATTGCGGAGACGACAGCGATTTCCATCGTGTTGGAGTCCAAGTAGAGCATGCGTGAGGGAGGAGGAGGAGGCTAGCTAGTGGGATCCGTCCGTCGGTGAAATAGGGAGTGAGGTCGAGCTGGCAGCCACACAACGAGAGAGAGGAAAAGGGCAGACGCAGACGTGTTCCAGCTGGGCCGGCTTGTGGCCACGTCAAATGTGCCTCCCGTGTGGTTGTTTCCCAATAAAGCCTGAGCGTGATCAACTGATCGAGGTACATCAAGTTTTTTTCTTTTTTTTTACAAATACATATGTATATATTACATATATATGTATTATGCTTGCCGGTCTCACGGGAAAAGCATGGGTAGACGAGACGAAGAAGGAGATAGCAAGCTGACCTAGCATGTTTTGATGGCAGAGACGGCACGGAGGTATCACGGGGCTCAACTGAGCAGCAGCAGCTTCCTTGAAGCAGAGCTTGGCAGCGTGTCGCGGATGGCGGAGAGGTGACGTACGGTGCCAACAGCTACGGCGGTGGACGTCTCGACTTGGTGAGGTCGCAGCTACGCTATGCTAGGGCTTACGGCGGCGTAGATGTGAAACGGGGTATGGCACTAGGTCTCGGCTCCTTGACGAGATCGGCCGTGTGCGGCAGCAGCGGCAGCTTGAGATGCAGGGTCCACATGGCAATGGAACAAAGAGAGGGAGTGGGCCTTCGGGCTTAAAGGTAGAGAGGAGAAAGTTTCTTCATTTTATTTTTCTTTTATTTAAAAGCCATTTCAAAAGCAATTCAAATCGTTTTGAAGTTTTGACCAAAACCACTCACTTCAATAAATTATATGCACCAGCAAGAATGCACAACCACGTTTCTAAACCTTATGATAAATTTGAATTTAACAAAAAAATTATTTTCCTACGGTTTCATGACCATAAAAATACAAAATTAAATCAATTTAGCTATATTTCTAAAGAATCCAATTTCAGGCTGTTTCATGGAAAAAGTATAATCTAGGAGGTGGGACCCACCTGTCACTATGACAGGGGCGGGCGCCTAACCCCAGGGGCGGCCGCCCCACCGAGGGAGCCAATTAGCTTCCACCTCGCAGATCTTGCTTACACCGCCTTTGAGGATGAATAAAAATTATTGATCAAGGTCAGTTTGATCCGAGGGTTGTGGTGCTTCCTAGTGTAACGCCCAAAAATTCCAAATTTTAGAATTAATGGGTTTCAAATATTTTAAATAACATTTAATTGGGAAATTAAAAATTAGGAAAAAAATATATTTGGTGATGCATTCATGCTGTTACATTTCTTTTATTTTATGGTGTGGAATTTATTTCATTTGTTTTGGTTTAGAAAATTATATTTGAAAAGGTTTTGGAAAATAAATAAATGAAGAAAAGAAAGAAGAAGAAAAAATAAAACAACTTACCTGTACAGCCGGCGGCCTGGAAGCCAATCGGGCCGGCCTGTTCTTCTCTTCCTCTCCCTTGGGCCGTCGGGCCGAGGCCGCTCCTTCTCTTTCCGCATCGCGTCGCGTGGGCCGGCCCAGAGCCACGGCAGCCGCGCCTCTCCCTTCTTCCTCTCGCTGACGAGTGGGGGCCACACGTCAGTTGCTTCCTCTTCGTCTTGCCGTGTTCGAGCCGGAGACGTCACCGTTCCAACCGAACCGAATCGGGTATCTTGAGATTCCTAACCAAAAACGATGATGTGAAGCTATAAATTGGTAGCTGCATGTTCCCTCTTTCCGTTTTTCATCTAAACCGCGAGTTCAACCACGTGAAATCGAGTTGGTGAGTTGGAAAACCTAGGTGGGTTTCGGTTGAACGTCGCCGTCAGTTGCGGTTAGTTTGGTGCCTTCTTTCTTTGCTTAGGTGAGTTCATTAGCTCCTCCTCTCCCTCCCCATGTGTTTCTTTTGAATTCTTGCATGTTTTACCACGAGATTTAGAGTTCACCACGGCCGGCAATGGCGCCGTCGCTCTCCTCTCATCGCGCGTCTTGCTTGATCCATTGTAGCAAACTTTTACCGCCTAGATGAGTTCGCATGGAGTTTCTCTTCTGTTTGGATCAAGTTTCGGGTCGATTGGTGGTCTAGTTAGGGAGAACTGCCATCTCCGGTAAGGTGGAGCATGCCGGCCATGGTGGCCGCCGGCCGGAGGTGAAGGGGGAAGCCGCGCCCCTCTCTGTAAAGATGAAGCCGATTGATGACCGTCCATCTTCCGATCAACGGTTAGGATTAGAAGGTACCCCTTCGCGGGGTAAACTTCATAAAGAGCCCCTGAACTTTTTCTAAATAGAACCCACAACCCTTAGCGCAAAATCCTAAATCCGTTTTCGTGTTTTGAAAGTGTATTTTCTCTCGGTTAAATAAAAAATATGTTTTCAGATATTTACAGTTTTGCCACTAGGATTGTTTTGGCCATAAAATCTTCGTTTTAACTCCGATTTGATCCATTCAAGTTGCGTTAGGTTCGTATTTGCGAGCTCTATATGTTAGTGTAGTTGTACAGTCAGTTTGGACAATTTAATTTTCAAGTTTATAATTAAGTATTTATTTATCAATAGGAAATCTTAGAAAATTCCTAACTTTCACGTTTTAACTCCGAATTTGGTGATCTTTACGTCTGTGTGATCGTAGAAACGTGTAGAAGATTTTTATAAACTTTTATTACTGTTTTGTTACTGTTGGTGTATTGTTCTAATTATATCTCTTTGTTTGCTTCGTGTATGATTGATTGGATGCGTGTATGTTGTTGATTGATGATCGAGTATAGAAGGTAAGCAGTATCTGGACGATCAGGAGTATTACTTTGAGCCAGATCAGCAGTATCACTCGGAGAGTTTTGATCAAGGCAAGTATAACACGGGACTATCCTTGTTACCTATACACTAAAATTATCATACATGTGCATGTGCTTACCTTGACAACCTTAGAGATTATAACTTAGTGATTGTTATCTAGATTCCTTGTCAACCTTGGGAATGCATTTTGGTAGCTCTTGCTAGTGCTTAATTATGAACAATGATCTTGTAATTTGATTAATGGATTAAGCAATCAATCATTAAGATGATTTTATTACTGTTAAAAGGGGGCTAGAGCATGTGTGTTATTTTGATGCTCTGGTTTCTCTCCATAAGGACTTATCTGTACAAGATCATTCGGGACATACAGTACAGCTGTGAGGGCTATATGGCTCTGGCTTTAGTTGCTTAAAGGACCTTTTCTAGCTTGTTAGTGGTTACCTTAAATGGCGTAAGAACGGCTTGCCACATTGGGTGTAGGGCAAGCCCCTGTCCTTAGTGTGTATAGGCTGCGGTTGTTGTGCCACTGGGAAGGGGGGTTCTACATATGCCTGCCGAGTGAATCTAATGGCCCTAACTTGTTGGACAAACCTTTAAGTGGCTTTATATGATTTCCGGTGTTTTGGGAATGGCCTCCCCATGCATTTGGAAGTCATGACTCACAGTGAAAGTGTACACATCTGCGCAGAGTTAAAAACTGGTATACTAGCCGTGCTCACGGATATGAGCGGCCTTGGAACATTTACAGATAGATGATCACCATTGTTATATCAAGCTTAATTATTGTTGTTATTATTATGCTCATGTTAATGCTATTCATTATCTTTATTACAATTGATCATTGGTTCATAAATGGAAAGTGGATTACTTTGATGCTACTTTATTGCTAATTACATGATGAATAAAAGCTAAACGCAATCAAACAGTGTCTAGCCTTTTGAGCCTCATGAACCCTGTGTTGTACTTGTTGAGTTCGACATGGACTCACCCTTGCTATTTCCACCATAATAGATGAAGATTATGAGGAAGATTATCGTAATGAGTACTAGTCTTGGTGTCAACCAGTCAACCGTGTCCCTGTGTTTGGAGTTTCCGCTGGAGATCTACTATTAGACATTATTATTTATCGTTCAAGACTATGTGTTAAATACTTATTCGCTATGTAATAAGCACTGTGATGATACTATGTAATTTGTCTACTTGTGTGTGCGATCATGTCCTGGGGCGCACATGAGTACTTTATGCATCCTATTTTTGTCCTTAAAAATGGGTGTGACAGATTGGTATCAGAGCCGTGTTGACTGTAGGACGCAAGCCTAGTTAGAATGGTCGTTATTAGCATCCATGCTTCACTTATTTCATGCTTAATCCTTTTCACTTTGTTAATTACTAAATTTTTATGCTTCCTCTACTTTATTCTATTGCAAAAATACATTGATTCTATCTAATTTATGTCTAAATCTTGTAGATGCCTCCTCATCCCCGTCTGTCAGCTGCACAGTACGTTGCCCGTTTCAAACCCCAGGAGCCCCATGTAGATGTGGACCAAGAGTTATCTGATGCTGAATCAAGAGTTGGTGACACACCAATGGAGGATGTAGCTATGGGGTGGACCACGAAGTTTCAGATCATGGTTCCTAAAGCTGATGCTTTCTTCCATGACATGTTGACAAGAACCTTGGACAACTACTACTACGATTGGGAAGCTACGTTGGAGTATCGCAGTGCGGTGTATAGTCATCCATGGATGGATTCATATTGGGAAACGGAGCTATGGGTCAAGACAAGGGATCCTACCACTAAGGAGTCTAAGGTGGAGTCAAAGTTCATTACCCAAGTGAGCCGGGCAACCGTAGAAACAAGCATGGAGGATGTCGCCTACAATGCGTTCGTTTACTACCATGGTCTACGCTCGGACAAGACATTACAGGGTGCACTCCGGCATTTTCCTTGTTTCTTACATGACAAGGGTGTCTAGACCGTGCCGCTTGCGGATGATTCATCCTTGACTTTACAAGCTACAGTGGGATTGGTTCGTGAATTGGCTCTCCATGAGGTGGATTTGAAGGATGAGTTGCTAAAGGAAAAAGAACTTAAGGAGCAAGCTTATAAGGAGATCGACCAATTAAGGGTGGAGTTAGGCCATCCCAAGATTTATGAGAAGCTTAATTAGGATTAGGAAAAATTCCTATGTAATAAGAATGATAGTAGTTGCGAGTTAATTTGAGTTAGTTGTTGAGAGTCAGTTTGTGGTGTGAACAATTGTGTGATTGATGGATTGTTATTATGATAATGTGTGATTTGGATCTTTGTAATGTGTGCTGGAGTTTTGTAGACATGTCTACAAGTTTCATGGTTAAGAATATTAAGTTTGATCAAAATATATTAGTTGGGTATGAGGTAAACTTAGTTCTATCCTTTGCTGATTTCTGGGTCAGTCTGGGATGTTTTAGAAATAACTTAAAATCCGTTAGTGAGAAATTTAATAAATTTTACTGGGAATAATTAGACTTTTGTACCTTTCAAACCCCGTAAGAATCACCTTATTATCTATTATAAGCTAAGAGATATACCTGTTTCAAGTTGGGGTCACTGTGCAGTCTGGAATTCTGAAATAGTTTCGGTTAAGTTCAGTTTTTAACTAATTTATTGACAGAATCAGAAAAAGTGTTGTGAATAAAAGTTGTAGATAATTTTGTAAGCTTTTCAACCATGTAAAGATCATCTGATTTGGACGTCTGTAACTCGAGATATGGCAGTTTTACTGAGTTGCTGAAATTGGAATTCGCCTAGAGAAATCAGATTTTGCTTATCTGTTGAATACATCATCTTGGATCATACTGAACTTTATTTTGTGTTTTGAAAACAGATGTTAGGCAGAGGTCGTGGCAGGGGTCGTGGAGGTGCTAACCCACCTATTACTATGGAGGAACTTATGCATACTCAGAATCAGATGATGCAGATGTTCATGCAGCACATGCAGAACAATCCCCCTGCAGGAGGACCACCACCTGTTCAAGTGAGAGACAAGCGTGGGGAATTTTTGAAGGGACGCCCTCCAGTGTTCTCTCATGCTGCTGATCCTTTGGAGGCGGATGATTGGGTGAGAGCAGTTGAGAAACAGTTGAACATCACTCAATGCAATGATATGGAAAAGGTGTTATATGCATCTGGTCAGTTACAGGGGACAGCTCAGACTTTGTGGGAGTCGTATCAAGCTGCACGTCCTAACAATGCTCCTCCTATCACTTGGAATGAGTTTGTTAGAGATTTTCGAGCTCGTCATATTCCTAAGGGTATAATTGAGCTGAAGCAGGAAGAATTCAGAAATCTCAGGATGGGACAGATGAGCGTTAGTGAGTATCATGATAGGTTTACGCAGTTGGCTCGCTATGCTCCTAATGAAGTGAGGGAAGATGCAGATAGGCAGCGTCTTTTCCTAAAAGGGATTTATTATGATCTTCGTTTGCAATTGAAGGGTAATAACTATGCTAGTTTTCAAGAGCTTGTGAATAAAGCTATTGTGCTTGATAATGAGCGCAGGGAGATGGATAGGAAGAGAAAGATGAAAGGACAAAGCTCAGGAAGCAATAACCGTCAGCGTACTAATTCTCAGCATGGTTTTCATCAGAGGTTTCAAGGACCAGTTAGTTAGTGGAATCGCAATCCAAATCAGAAGTGGTCTCAGAATTGGCAAAATAATCAGTCTCAGCAACGTCCTTCATATCCGCAGCGTCAACAGTATCAGCAGAATGGACAACAGACTCCTCGCACTGGAAATCCCAATGCCACTCCCATGAAGAATAGTGCTCCCAACACGCCTACTAGATGCTACGTCTGTGGTAAAGAGGGACATATGTCTTACCATTGTCCTAAGAAGCAGAACCAGCAGACTCCTTAGAGCTAGAAAAGCAACCAGAGGTAATCCGGTACTGGAAGGGTGAATCACGTGTCTTCTGATACAGCTCATGAGGCACCAGAAGTTATGATCAGTACGTTCAATGTACATTCCACTCCTGCAACCGTTCTTTTTTACTCTGGAGCATCTCATACATTCATTTCCAACATTTTTGTTAAAATGCATAGTATACCCATGCTTGGCATGAAAGAACCTCTCTTAGTAAACTCACCTGGAGGTACCATGCAAACCAATAATCGTTGTCTTCTAGTTAGTATGATTTTAAGGGGGGTAGAGTTTAAAATTACTCCTACAGTGCTGAGGACGTCGGGTATTGATGTGATCTTGGGTATGGACTGGATGAAACAAAATCAGGCAGAGATTCAGTGTCAGCAGAAAGTGGTAGTTGTGACTGCACCTAATGGGGATAAAATTAACATGGATGTAGCAGTGCAGAAGCAGCCAACCGCTTTGGTGAATCAGCTTGAAGATGCTATCAAAGAGAATTCAGTGATTGAGGAGTTTCCAGATGTCTTTCCCGATGATTTGCCAGGTATGCCACGTGACCGAGACATTGAATTTCTTATTGAATTATTACCTAGAACTGCACCTATAGCCAAACGACCATATAGAATGGGAGTAGATGAATTAGAAGAACTTAAGAAACAAATTAAAGAATTACAAGACAAAGGTTTTATTCGTCCTAGTTCATCACCGTGGGGTGCACCAGTTATTTTTGTTGATAAGAAAGATGGTGGTCAGAGGATGTGTGTTGATTATCGGTCACTGAATGAGGTAACTATCAAGAATAATTACCCTTTGCTCAGAATTGATGATTTGTTTGATCAGTTGAGAGGTGCTTGTGTGTTTTCTAAGATTGATTTGCGTTCTGGTTATCATCAGTTGAAGATTCGTGCCTCTGATATTCTAAAGACAACTTTTACTACGAGGTATGGGTTGTATGAGTATACTGTTATGTCATTTGGTTTGACCAATGCACCTGCCTACTTTATGTACATAATGAATAAGGTGTTCATGGAATATTTAGATAAGTTTGTGGTGGTATTTATTGATGATATACTAGTATTTTCCAAGACGGAGAAAGAGCATGCTGAACATTTGAGGTTGGTATTGCAGAAACTTAGAGAGCATAAACTGTATGCTAAGCGAAGTAAATGTGAGTTTTGGTTGAAGGAAGTTTCCTTTCTTAGTCATATTGTTTCTAATGGAGGAATATCAGTGGATCCAGGCAAAGTAAGGGATGTATTGAATTGGAAACCACCTACTGATGTTAGCGAGATTCGTAGTTTCTTGGGTTTAGCTGGATATTATAGGCGGTTCATTGAAGGGTTTTCTAAACTTGCTAAACCTATGACATCTCTGTTAGAGAAGAATGCCAAGTTTGTGTGGTCTGATAAATGTCAAGCTAGTTTTGAAGAATTGAAGAAGAGCTTGACTACAGCGCCTGTTTTGGTATTGCCAGATTTAAGCAAGAAGTTTTCTATTTATTGTGATGCTTCTCGTCAAGGTTTGGGATGTGTTCTTATGCAAGAAGGCAGAGTTGTTGCTTATGCATCTAGACAGTTGAGAAAGCATGAGTTGAATTATCCTACGCATGATTTGGAGTTAGCAGCTGTAGTTCATGCTTTGAAGATTTGGAGACACTATTTGGTTGGGCATAAGAGTGATATATACACTGATCATAAGAGTTTGAAGTATATTTTCACTCAGTCTGATCTGAACTTGAGGCAACGTAGATGGTTAGAGTTGATTAAGGATTATGATATCGAGATACACTATCATCCTGGTAAGGCCAATGTAGTAGCTGATGCTCTTAGCAGGAAAAGTTATGCCAATGAGATACGAACGTTGTCCATGACTAGTGAGTTATGTGCTGAATTTGAATATTTGAATTTGGGAATTGTTGCTAATACAATGGAATTAGTGATAGAACCTACCTTAGAGCAAGAAATTTACAAGGGTCAGTTGAAGGATGAGAAACTAAAGAAGATAGCGGAAGATATAGTGATTGTTAAGTCACCAGGGTTTCGAATGAATGATAATGAGATTTTGTGGTTTGGAAAGAGGCTGTGTGTACCTGAGGATCAAGCTGTTAGACAGGCAATTCTTCGTGAAGCTCATGAGTTAGCTAATTCTATTCATCCTGGTAGTATTAAGATGTATTTGGATCTCAAACAGAAATATTGGTGGGTTGGATTGAAATGAGATGTGGCTGAGTATGTGGCGCTGTGTGACACTTGTTAGAGAGTGAAAGCTGAGCATCAGAGACCTGCTGGATTGTTGCAACCAATGAAGATTCCTGAATGGAAGTGGGAGGAGGTTGGTATGGACTTTATAGTAGGGTTACCACGTACTCAGAGAGGTTATGATTCTATTTGGGTGATAGTAGATCGACTAACTAAAGTTGCTCATTTTATACCAGTCAAGACTAACTACACGGGAGTACAATTGGCTACCTTGTATATGGAGAGGATAGTCTATTTGCATGGGGTTCCAAAGAAGATTGTATCTAATCGAGGTTCGCAGTTCACGTCACACTTTTGGAAAGTTGTACATGAATCTTTGGGAACAAAGCTGAATTTTAGTACAGCATATCATCCACAGACAGATGGATAGACTGAAAGAACCAACCAGATATTAGAAGATATGTTGAGAGCTTGTGCATTGCAATATGGAACTAGTTGGGATAAGAGTTTGCCTTATGCAGAATTCTCTTATAACAACAGTTATCAACAGAGTCTTAAGATGGCACCGTTTGAAGCTTTGTATGGACGTAAGTGTAGAACTCCATTGTTTTGGGATCAGACAGGTGAGTCTCAGGTGTTTGGTACGGATGTTCTTAGAAACGTAGAAGATCAAGTGTGGGTGATTCGTGAGAATTTGAGAGTGGCACAGTCTCGTCAGAAGAGTTATGCTGACAATAGGAGAAGAGATTTAGTTTTTGAGGTAGGTGATTATGTCTATTTGAAGGTGTCACCAATGAGAAGTGTGAAGAGGTTTAACATGAAAGGCAAATTAGCACCAAGGCATGTTGGGCCATTTAAAGTTATTGCTAGACGTGGAGAAGTTGCTTATCAATTGGAGTTGCCTGAGAATTTGTCTGGAGTACATGATGTGTTTCATGTTTCACAACTTAAGAAGTGTTTGCGTGTGCCTGAAGAGCAGATACCTTTAGAGGAATTGACTGTTAAAGAGGATCTTACTTATGAAGAGTTTTTGATCAAGGTTTTAGAAACTGCTGAGAGAGTTACTCGAAGTCGGATTATTAAGATGTGCAAAGTACAGTGGAATCGATATTCAGAGGCAGAGGCAACTTGGGAAAGAGAGGATGAATTGAGAAAATCATATCCGCAGTTATTTGAGTAAACAGTTCAATCTCGAGGACGAGATTCTTCTAAGGGGGCTAGAATTTGTAACACCCAAAAATTCCAAATTTTAGAATTAATGGGTTTTGTTGGGCATTCTTAACGTCACTACCAAAAGTAGACTTAGTTTTCTAATTCTGATAACGGCGCCAAAAAATGCCAAACCTATCCCTCATGCCACTTAAGCCAAGTTGTCATCCCCAGCATGACACGAGAGACGCGGTATTGAAATATGCAATTGCTCATCAAGATAAATAATAAAAGGGATCTGCAAGCGCACAGATTAATACCGATGTAGCATTTTAACCGGGAAGTATTCCAGGTATCGTTATTTATATTTTTACCACTGGGAAGGGATTTCTAAGTATCATGGTTGATAATGCAATGAGAATATGGAACTGAGTACACATCATTGCATGTATAACCGAGAGTATTTATCAATCTCTTTATACAGGTATAAATGTCACATTAAGTAAAGGTAAAGTGATAATGGTGACAAAGATAATTAATCTGATCAGCTAGCCACATATAATAATGATAAGCACCTCAACAGATATTCTAGCAAGTCATTAGCATGGAATTAGGATGAACTACAAAGATATTCCCTAAGTTATTATTAACTATAAAGTCTAGCATATCATAGTTAGTGCAATTATACTTGGCAATCATGGTGAGAAAAGACTATATCCATGCATAGTGAATATTAGCAAGGAAGATGAAGAACATAGCAATCACTCCCCTGTAATAGTGTTGCTCTGCCTGCCCTATACACGAGAGGGGGACTATATAAGAATCAACGAAGCTGTCACTATCGCGAACTACCCCACAATCCGGCATATAGGGTGCAATCGCAGATAAATACGGTATAGACACCACGTCTACACAATAGTTATCATTCACCCACTGTACACATGGATAAACGCTATACGATCCTAGGCATGTATATAATTCCAATCTAACTAAGCCAAGCATATAACTATGATAAACTAAGAACAATATAATTGCAAATATAATCAAGTAGAGCAAAGTCATAATCAATATATTGAAATAGAACAAAGTCATATTCATAATATTGAAGAACAATGATGAACAATTGAAGAACAATAGAGGAATTACCAAGAATCCTCTTGACAGATCCAGGAACCAATCGAAGATTGACTCCTTCTAGTTCTAATCCTATGTAGCTATGCTAACTAGAGATCTAGTTGATGTGGTGGCTCTAGGGCTTGATCAGAGGCTCTCCTCCTGAATTAGGGTTTGAAGTATGAGACGAGGGGCCTCTCCTCCAGGGCTAGGGGCCTTGCTTATATAGCCCTTTCGGATGAATCTGGGCCGTCGGATCAAACCGACATTGAACGGACGGTTTTCCTTGATCCTCTAGGTCGGTGGAGCATAATCCTCGAGGCGGAGCCTGATTGGCTCCGGGGCCAGGGCGGGCGCCCTAAGGACCAGGGCGGGCGCCCTGTGTCCGGCTCCGTTACGCCTCCCGTTCGTTCTCATGGCTTCTGGACTCTTCTAGATGTAAAATAATTACGTGTTCGGTTAATATCCCGTCATTAATCCGACATGTGGGCCTTTCTTCCATATTTCCTGATAACCCCCTATAGAAATAGATAAACAGCAAAACTCGTGGAATTCTGTCAGATAAAACCCTAAGTCTAGGTGTTGGTTTCATTTGGATCCTTTTCTCTATTTATTTGATAGTTATAATTGATACTTAAGGACCGTCAACAGGTTTCAAATAATTTAAATAACATTTAATTGGGAAATTAAAATTTAGGAAAAAAATATATTTGGTGATGCATTCATGCTGTTGCATTTCTTTTATTTTGTGGTGTGGAATTTATTTCATTTGTTTTGGTTTAGAAAATTATATTTGAAAAGGTTTTGGAAAATAAATAAATGAAGAAAAGAAAGAAGAACAAAAAAATAAAACAACTTACCTGTACAGCCGGCGGCCTGGAAGCCCATCGGGTCGGCCTGTTCTTCTCTTCCTCTCCCTTGGGCCGTCGGGCCGAGGCTGCTCCTTCTCTTTCCGCATCGCGTCGCGTGGGCCGGCCCAGAGCCGCGGCAGCCGCGCCTCTCCCTTCTTCCTCTCGCTGACGAGTGGGGGCCACACGTCAGTTGCTTCCTCTTCGTCTTGCCGTGTTCGAGCCGGAGACGTCACCGTTCCAACCGAACCGAATCGGGTATCTTGAGATTCCTAACCAAAAACGATGATGTGAAGCTATAAATTGGTAGCCGCATGTTCCCTCTTTCCGTTTTTCATCTAAACCGCGAGTTCAACCACGTGAAATCGAGTTGGCGAGTTGGAAAACCTAGGCGGGTTTCGGTTGAATGTCGCCGTCGGTTGGGGTTAGTTTGGTGCCTTCTTTCTTCGCTTAGGTGAGTTCGTTAGCTCCTCCTCTCCCTCCCCATATGTTTCTTTTGAATTCTTGCGCGTTTTACCATGAGATTTAGAGTTCACCATGGCCGACAATGGTGTTGTTGCTCTCCTCTCATCGCGCGTCTGGCTCGATCCATTGTAGCAAACTTTTACCGCCTAGATGAGTTCGCATGGAGTTTCTATTCCGTTTGGATCAAGTTCCGGGTCGATTGGTGGTCTAGTTAGGGAGAACCGCCATCTCCGGCGAGGTGGAGCATGCCGGCCATGGCGGCCGCCGGCCGGAGGTGAAGGGGGAAGCCGCGCCCCTCTATGTAAAGATGAAACCGATTGATGATCGTCCATCTTCCGATCAACGGTTAGGATTAGAAGGTACCCCTTCGCAGGGTAAACTTCATAAAGAGGCCCTGAACTTTTTCTAAATAGAACCCACGACCCTTAGTGCAAAATCCTAAATCCGTTTCCGTATTTTGAAAGTGTATTTTCTCTCGGTTAAATCAAAAACACGTTTTCAGATATTTACAATTTTGCCACTAGGATTGTTTTGGCCATAAAATCTTCGTTTTAACTCCGATTTGATCCGTTCAAGTTGCGTTAGGTTCATATTTGCGAGCTC
The DNA here is from genome assembly GCA_022457205.1 of Saccharum spontaneum. Taxonomy (NCBI): domain Eukaryota; kingdom Viridiplantae; phylum Streptophyta; class Magnoliopsida; order Poales; family Poaceae; genus Saccharum; species Saccharum spontaneum. The sequence continues at coordinate 26,316,303 of CM039593.1, read as the reverse complement.
TACATGTTAGTGTAGTTGTACAGTTAGTTTGGACAATTTAATTTTCGAGTTTATAATTAAGTATTTATTTATCTATAGGAAATCTTAGAAAATTCCTAACTTTCACGTTTGAACTCCGAATTTGGTGATCTTTACGTCTGTGTGATCGTAGAAACGTGTAGAAGAGTTTTATAAACTTTTATTACTGTTTTGTTACTGTTGGTGTACTGTTCTAATTATATCTTTTTGTTTGCTTTGTGTATGTTTGATTGGATGCGTGTATGTTGTTGATTGATGATCGAGTATAGAAGGTGAGCAGTATCTGGACGATCAGGAGTATTACTTTGAGCCAGATCAGCAGTATCACTCGGAGAGTTTTGATCAAGGCAAGTATAACACGGGACTATCCTTGTTACCTATACACTGAAATTATCATACATGTGCATGTGCTTACCTTGACAACCTTAGAGATTATAACTTAGTGATTGTTATCTAGATTCCTTGTCAACCTTGGGAATGCATTTGGGTAGCTCTTGCTAGTGCTTAATTATGAACAATGATCTTGTAATTTGATTAATGGATTAAGCAATCAATCATTAAGATGATTTTATTACTGTTAAAAGGGGGCTAGAGCATGTGTGTTATTTTGATGCTCTGGTTTCTCTCCATAAGGACTTATCTGTACGTGATCATCCGGGACATACAGTACAGCTGTGAGGGCTATATGGCTCTGGCTTTAGTTGCTTAAAGGACCTTTTCTAGCTTGTTAGTGGTTACCTTAAATGGCGTAAGAACGGCTTGCCACGTTGGGTGTAGGGCGAGCCCCTGTCCTTAGTGTGTATAGGCTGCGGTTGTTGTGCCACTGGGAAGGGGGGTTCTACATCTGCCTGCCGAGTGAATCTAATGGCCCTAACTTGTTAAAAGAACCTTTAAGTGGCTTTATATGATTTCCGGTGTTTTGGGAATGGCCTCCCCATGCATTTGGAAGTCATGACTCACAGTGAAAGTGTACACCTCTGCGCAGAGTTAAAAACTGGTATACTAGCCGTGCTCACGGATACGAGCGGCCTTGGAACATTTATAGATAGATGATCACCATTGTTATATCATGCTTAATTATTGTTGTTATTATTATGCTCATGTTAATGCTATTCATTATCTTTATTACAATTGATCATTGGTTCATAAATGGGAAGTGGATTACTTTGATGCTACTTTATTGCTAATTACATGATGAATAAAAGCTAAACGCAGTGAAATAGTGTCTAGCCTTTTGAGCCTCATGAACCCTGTGTTGTACTTGTTGAGTTCAACATGGACTCACCCTTGCTATTTCCACCATAACAGATGAAGATTATGAGGAAGATTATCGTAATGAGTACTAGTCTTGGTGTCAACCAGTCAACCGTGTCCCTGTGTTTGGAGTTTCCGCTGGAGATCTACTATTAGATATTATTATTTATCGTTCAAGACTATGTGTTAAATACTTATTCGCTATGTAATAAGCACTGTGATAATACTATGTAATTTGTCTACTTGTGTGTGCGATCATGTCCTGGGGCGCACATGAGTACTTATGCATCCTATTTTTGTCCTTAAAAATGGGTGTGACACCTAGGGGGCTATATAAGCAAGGCCCTTGGCCCCTGGAGGAGAGAGTTCAGAAACCCTAATTCATATTTTCCAGAGAGAATTCGCCTAATAGGGGTCCCTTGAATGGATCTTTCTCTAGGGTACATACAAGAGAGTTTAGCTTGTAGTCTCTATGTGAGATTAGAGTTCTTCTTCTAGATTAAGAGAGTTAGAGTGGAGGTAGAAGATTGGAGGAAGCCCATCCTGTCGGTGTCTCCTCTTTAAGCTTGTATCTATGGGGTCAAGTCTCCTAACCCGAGGCTTGGTTCTAGGATTCTTCGGCAATTCAACTTCTAATACTAAGTACGTTGTTATTATTGTTCTTTGGTTTACGAGTTTACTTTATTCACTTCACGTAGGGAATAGAGTATTCATTCATAGCATAAGCGTGGTACTTGGGCTAGGAATACTCATAGATACCCCCTATCTAGCCAGATCGGTGTGTAGTAACGTGGGAAGTGACAATCTCATTGTTACCTTTGGAGCCCTCCTCCCGTCAGAAGGTTTGGTAGGATTTAAGTTCCCTGGTCAAGCATCCTCTGTGGCGTTTCTTTTCCATCGATATTTCCCCTTAGACCAATAGTATCATAGCTTGCCATAGGTTGGAACCAGACTGTCGTCGTAGTTCTCTCTAATCGCTTATATCTTCACCACCTTGTAGTGCGGCCCAAGGGTAATAGTAAAGACTGGGTGAGTCATCGCATGCTTTCTCCTTGCGGATAAAACAAATACGATACTCTAGACTTATCTCCTAGGTGAAGTGCTCACCGATATCCGTGCGCTTGCAGATTATTTCTTTTAAATTCCATCATGTGTGTATCTAGTATCAACAAGCATTTCTGGCGCCATTGCGGGGAGAAAGACGTCAGCTGAGTTAACCTTAAGTCTTGCTTTACCTTGTACCTATACTTTTATCTTTTCCTTTTTATTTCTTACCTTATTCTTCTTGCCTTTTTCTATCCTTATGGATAACATAAATTCAATTCCTATCTTTTAATTTTCTGCACCCACGGAGACCAGCCTAGTGCCATGGGAGTCATCACAACCTATCCGAACCCCTAACTATAGGCTGAGTCCGTAGTTGATTACAATGGTCCAAAGTCTATCTTTTTTAGGAGTAGATGAAAACCCTTACCTTCATATCCGAGACTTTAAGCAAACATGTGACTGTCTTCGCATAGAGGGCATGTCTGATCAAACTTTACGTTGGAAGCTATTTCCTTTTTCTTTAAAGGGAAAAGCTAGACAATGGTATGATAAAGCTGTAGGTAAGCAACAAGGAGATTGGGGATCCATACATTCTAATTTTTGCCTAGATTTCTACCCTATCTCTCAAATTGTCGACCTTAGAGTCAAGGTTCTGACTTTTAAGGAAGAACCTAGTGAATCTTTGGCCTCATCCTAAAATTGTTTCACTAGTCTTTTAGCATCTGGCCCAGATCTTGGTTTACAAGACCCTATTCTTCTTCAACATTTTTATAAAGGTCTTCATAAAAAGAGTAAGGAGTTGCTCGATACAACTTCTAGGGGATCATTCTTGCATGTTTCATCAGAAAAAGCAAGATCAATCTTAGATCAAATCCTATCCTCTGAATTAGATAAACTCCTAGAAGAAGAACCTCAAGTAGCTGAAGCAAATTCTTTGCCTGATATACCATCTACTTCAGCTATTCCAAGTTTTGAGCAAGAAGAAAAAGAAATTTTGTTTCTTGATTTTATGCTTGATATCGAACCCGATCTTTTTTCCAATTTTGGAAACGTGATAAACCATCATTCTATAAAGAAAACACAGAATCATCATAATCACCTTAGAGAATCTTTGAATCATTCTGAGGACATTTCTTATAGAAGCACTTCAGTAGAACTAGTGTCGATCATAAGTAGTGAATGGTTAGAAGAATCAGAGCTTTCTTCTGATGTGACCCATTTGGATTCACCCTCTCTTCCAATACATTGCTCAATTGATTCTGACCACATAGATGCTCTCTATAATCCAGTTGTGGGTATTAATATCATGTCTGTTTCACTTGCACAACATTTAATTAAGCATATGACATTAACCCCAACTATAAAATTGATGAAGAGTCTTTCAGGACATATTGTCCCTAGTTTGGGAATTTTACATATTCAACCTATCTAGCTAGAAGGAACCTTAGTTCATTTGAGCTTTTATGTCTTCCCCATATGGGACTTTGACCTATTGATAGGACAACCTTTTAGAAGACTTCTTTATGAAGGACAAACAGGGAAATTAAACATTTATTTTGGAAAGAAACTCCAATTCCTAGTGTCCATATCTCATTCTCTAAGTACTAGGACTGAATCTTGTCTAGAATCTAACCCACTGGAGGAATTTAAGGTTGCTTCTTTAGAGTTTTTATCCAACTCAGGTCTAGAGGATGATGCTCAATTCTTCGTAGAAGAAGAGGTTGATTACTCTGAGCCTGAACCTTTAGATGAGTTTGTAGAGCCACCTAGACCTCCTATAGAGCTTAAACCTTTACCAACCGGTCTTAGATATGCTTTTCTAAATGATGATCCAGAGTTCCCCGTGAGTATAAGTGATAAACTCACTTGGGAACAAACTCTTCACTTAATGGCTGTTTTGGAGAAACATCGATCAGCTTTTGGCTACTCACTCCAAGATCTTAAAGGAATTAGTCCTGCCCTTTGCACCCATCGCATTCCTACAGATCCCACTGTTCTACCTTCTAGAGAACCACAACGTAGACTCAACAATGTGATGAGGGAGGTTGTTAAAAAGAAAGTTTTAAAATTGTTGCACGTCGGGATTATCTATCCTGTGCCACACAGTGAGTGGGTAAGCCCTATCCAAGTTGTGCCTAAAAAGGGAGGCATAACTGTTGTTAAGAATGAGAAGAATGAGTTGATCCCTCAGCGTACCGTCACAGGATGGCGGATGTGCATAGATTATAGAAAGCTTAATAAAGCTACTAGGAAGGATCATTTTCCGTTGCCTTTTATTGATGAGATGTTAGAACAGTTAGCCAATCATTCTTTCTTCTGTTTTCTTGATGGATATTCAGGGTATCACAAAATCCCTATCCATCTTGATGATCAAAGCAAAACTACTTTTACATGTCCCTATGGAACAAATGCTTATCGTAGAATGTCTTTTGGGTTATGTAATGCTCCAGTGTCTTTTTAAAGATGTATGATGTCTATATTTTCTGATATGATTGAAGAGATTATGGAAGTTTTCATGGATGACTTTTCTGTTTATGGAAGAACTTTTGATGATTGTCTTGAAAATTTAGATAGAGTTTTGGAAAGATGTGAAGAAAAGCACTTAGTCCTTAATTGGGAGAAATGCTATTTTATGGTTAGAGAAGGAATAGTGCTTGGACACTTAGTGTCTGAAAGAGGTATAGAGGTAGATAGAGCTAAAATTGAAGTAATTGAACAACTACCTCCACCTGTGAATGTGAAAGGAATTAGAAGTTTTCTTGGCCATGCTGGTTTTTATCATAGGTTTATAAAAGATTTCTCATTTATTGCTAGATCTCTTACTTGTTTGCTAGCCAAGGATGTTCCTTTTGAATTCGATGATGCATGTTTAAGATTTTTTGAAATTTTAAAGAAAGCGCTCATCTCAGCACCAATCATTCAACTCCCTGATTGGTCTTTACCTTTTGAAATTATGTGTGATGCAAGTGATTATGCTGTAGGGGTAGTTTTAGGACAGACTAAAGATAAAAAGCATCATGCAATAGGCTATGCTAGCAAAACTTTAACAGGACCTCAGCTTAATTATGCAACTACTGAAAAAGATCTTACTTAGTGGGAGCTAAAGTAATTGTTTATTCTGATCATGCTACTCTAAAGCATTTGCTCACTAAGAAAGATGCTAAACCTTGTTTAATACGATGGATTTTGTCACTCCAAGAATTTGACTTAGAAATAAAAGATAAAACAGGAGTAGAAAATTCTGTTGCCGATCACTTGTCTAGAATGCAATTTGAGAATTTATAGGAGCTACCCATCAACGATTCACTCTGGGACAACATGCTCTATGGGATCAACAGATCTGACCCCTGGTATGCAGATATTGTTAATTTTATGGTTTCAGGATATGTACCACCAGGAGCAAACAAAAGGAAACTCTTCTAGGAAAGTCGTACTCACATATGGGATGAACCGTACCTCTTCCGAGTCTTCTCAGATGGCCTGCTCAGGAGATGTGTACCTATTGAAGAAGGAATAAAAATCATTGAGAGATGCCATTCATCACCATATAGAGGACATTATGGGGCATTTCGCACACATGCAAAGATTTGGCAATGCGGATTCTTTTGGCCAACAATGTATGAAGACACAAGAGAATTTATCCGAAGATGTGGACCATGTCAAAGGCATGGCAATATCAATACAAGAGATGCCATGCCACTCATCAATAATCTTTAGATCAAACTCTTTGATGACTGGGGAATTGACTACGTGGGACCATTCTTGCCATCAAAGAAATGCGAGTACATTCTGGTGGTAGTAGATTATGTCTCCAAATGGGTCGAAGCTCTGCCATGCAAGAATGCTGATAACATAAATTCCAAGAAGATGTTTGAAGAGATAATATTTCCAAGATTTGGAATCTCAAGGATAGTGATAAGTGACGGAGGATCGCACTTCATTGACAAGCACTTTGAGCACTACTTGTCTAAACATGGAATACGTCACAACGTCGCTACCCCCTATCATCCTCGGACAAGTGGACAAGCAGAAACATCCAATAAGCAAATCAAGAACATTCTACAGAAGACAGTAAATGAGATGGGTACTAGATGGAAGGACAAGCTTCCTGAAGCACTCTAGGCATACCGAACGGCATACAAGACACCCATTGGGATGTCTCCTTATCAGTTGGTGTATGGGAAGACTTGTCACTTACCAATGGAATTAGAATTCAAAGCTCACTGGGCTATTAAGAAATGGAACATGGACCTTGATGCTGCCAGAGTAAGAAGGAAAATGCAACTCTCAGAGCTAGATGAATGGAGAAAAAAATCATATCATAATTCAAAGATTTATAAAGGGAGAGTCAAGAGATGGCATGATAAGAGAATCAAGAAGGAGTTCGCCCCAGGAGATAAGGTATTGCTTTTTTTAATTCTAGGGTAAAACTCTTTGGACATGGAAACCTACGAAGTAAGTGGGAAGGACCATTTAAAGTGGTAGACGCATCTTCACATGGAGCGGTTACACTTCAAAATGATGAAGGTATGTTATTCAAGGTAAATGGTCAACGCCTTAAATTATTTTTAGAGCCTAAAAAGGAATTAGAAGAATTAGATGTGATTAATTTCTTTATTATTTAAGTATTGTTGGGCCCAACTTTTTTAGTTTTTGTTTTTCGGGGCCCAACATATTTTTAGAAATAACAAAAAATATTTAGAAAATACTACGAAAAAGAGGACTAGAGCCGGGCTCGTGGGCCAGGCGCCCACCCCTAGGGCTAGGCGGCTGCCCCACCCCCTGCGCTATTTTGCCGCCGCCTTTTGCCTTCGCGATTGTTCTATATTCTTCTTCTAGAAAAAGTTTATTCCTAGCTTATTCGAGTGTTTTTATTATGAGATACCATTTAGATGCCATTTTGGTCCTCCGAGCCCTCCTATATAAACACCCCATGACGACAGTCATCCTCATTCCATCAGATCATTCCTCTCTTCCTTTTAGAACCTTGCTAGGTCTCTCTCTAAAGCTCCAATGGCCAACCACGACAAGAGGATTATCCCCTACGGACTCAACCTCAACTCCATTCCTAAGGAAGATCCAGATTGCAAAGCTCTTATCCCTGTTAGCGATGCTACACCCCTCGCTGCCATTCCAACAAGGCCTAATAGCTATAGCCAATCCTACTTCGTTCAGCCAGTTCTCGCAACACCTCCGCAGCCCCTACTACTAGAAGATAAACCGTTGAAGGGGCCCGTCGTCTTGCTACCTGCTGGAACCAAGCTCTTGCCATCGAAGCACAATGAGACGCTTGTTGGTGTGAAGACCAACAAGAAAGGAGAGATCGTTTGTGCCAAGTACAGCACTGGGGAACGCACCTACTTTGAAGGAGTCCGCGCTCATCCAAGCAAAGTCAAATTCCTTCCACCCAAGGAAGCTCCTAAGCACGCTCTTGCTAAATCTAAAACTCCACGCAAGCATCGTAAGACTTTAGCTGATCTAGAGAAACTGATAGAGGCTCAACAAGCGACTATCTCCTCTATAGAAGCCACTCTACACCTTTAGGGTAGATGCTTTCTTCGCACACATGAGAAAGTAGAGGACATAGGGAAAGACAGCAATAAATTAGATCAGTGCTTAAGTGCTCTAGAGCCTCCTAAGCCAAAGAAGTAGATTAAGACAGTCTAGCAGTTGATAAGGCACCTTCAAGATTAGTCACAAAATTGCTTAGATTCATTGTTTATTTCAATTCCTTTATTTATAATTCATTGTAAACATGTGCCTTACATGATACTGAATAAAGAGTTGGTTTCTCTTATTATTGGATATATTCCTTGTGCTTTTGTCTCCACCATGTTTTATATAAAAGAAAGCAGGAAATAAATGTGGGGGGAACACTCAACGATATAACGAACAGATTTTACTACACGAACGAAAAAATTTGAAGATATATGACACGAGGACCCTACACGTCGAAGCGGGCTTCGGAAAGCCACCCCAAGTGGGGCGGCCACCTAGAGCATGGGGCAGGCGCCTAGGTGTAAGCCCTCCTTGCTCCGTCCTTCGACCATGGTCAGGTTTGCTCCCTACACGTTCCATTTTTTATATATACACTCTTTGTTACGTTTTCATTATGAATTCTTGAGTACAACCTATTTAAATGCTGAAAAAAGAAAGATAGATTATTCTAGTCATGATCTCTTTATAGACTCACACCATGATTCTTTCCTGGGAGTCCTGTTGCTATTGGGAACTTAATTTTTTGGGACCCCATATCATTTAAGTTGTTGTGGAGTGAGAGATAGTAGAATCATGAGAACCTGATTTCTGATACTTTGTCACTTGGAGAATTTTTGTTACAAAAAATGTTAAAATTATTAGCTATGCTTCTCCTCTATGGTAAGAATAAAAATGCCTAATAGAACCTTATATGTATAAAACTAGCACATAAGCTATTTACTTTGTGTTGAGTTTGGTCAAGCCATGCTAGACCCTTGTTGAGAGGTGGGCCATGCCCCCAAGATCAGGATTCACACTAATTTTTGCACCCCTTGCTACTTCTACCCTGGAAGTACGCACCACCATATTACCTATTTAGATCCACTCAAAATTTGTTCTACTCCTATCCTGAGAGTAAACAATCAAAAATATATTCCCTATAGGTTTTCCTTGATTGCTAGCCATGATTCTAAAATGCTCCACAATGTTATTATCTTCTCACAATGTTCTATCAAAGTTCATGTAGTACGTTGTTAGAAAAAAAGAGAAAAAGAGAAAAAAAAGAAAAAAAAAGAGAAAAAAGAAGAAAGCATTGGTCTTGCCTTTTGTGAAGTACAAGTTTCAGTTACAATTCTTCAAATCAAAGTGGGATAATATATCTTTTGTAAAGGAGCATTATAGAATTATCTTGCACCCCTTCTATCTTCCACAAATATTTTCTACTACATTTATTCTTTTGAAACCACACCACATGCACATCCTGATCTAGGGGTATGTCACTCCCCTTCTCGGATCCCGTTTTGACTAGGTCCTTGAAATACCTTCAACTCCAGATAAGCTTTTGTAGAGGTAGGATGTACTACAAGACATTTCCTCATACATGCCTCAGAGAGATCCACAAATACCAAATATATTGAGAGATTTGAGAGTACCACATGAGGTAGAAGGTAAGCTATGCTTTTATTTCAAATGCATACAAAACTCCACGTGACGGGTTGAAAGGAGAAAGGGGCTCAGTTTCAAGCTGTTCCATTCTTCAACTGCCCAAAATGGTATGGTAGACACTTGGAATCCCGTAATGTAGGTATGACTAAGGAATAAATCTACTATTGATGTCTTGTCTAGAGATTGTGCCTAAGGTAATCCATTCTTTTCTCTAGGACGAGTAAAAGTCTAAGTGTGGGGGAGTTTGTTGACGGTAATTAACTATCATATTTAACCATCAACTTAAATAAAAGAATGCTATAAAATTGATTACCACCATAGACTAGGTGTTTAACGGACAGAATTCCATGAGTTTTTGTGAATATTTATTTCTACAGGGTGTCAGCTAAAAAATCAAAGATGGCCCACATGTTAGGTTTACATAGAGAGAAAGGGACAGAAATGGAAAAAGTATAATCTAGAAGGTTCGGGAAGCCAAACTCTAGGAGGTAGGACCCACCTGTCACTGTGATAGGGGCGGGCGCCCCACCCAGGGAGCCAATTAGCTTCCACCTCGCGGATCTTGCTTCCACCGCCTTTGAGAATGAATAAAAATCGTTGATCAAGGTCGGTTTGATCCGACGGCTGTGGTGCTTCCTAGGGGGCTATATAAACAAGGCCCCTAGCCCCTGGAGGAGAGAGTTTAGAAACTCTAATTCATATTTTCCAAAGAGAATTCGCTTGAGAGGGGTCCCTTGAATGGATCTTTCTCTAGGGCACATACAAGAGAGTTTAGCTTTGTAGTCTCTATGTGAGATTAGAGTTATTCTTCTAGATTAAGAGAGTTAGAGTGTAGGTAGAATATTGGAGGAAGTCCAGCCTGTTGGTGTCTCCTCTCCATGCTTGTATCTACGGGGTCAAGTCGCCTAACCCGAGGCTTGGTTCTAGGATTCTTCGACAATTCAACTTCTAATATTAAGTAAGTATGTTGTTATTATTGTTCTTTGGTTTACGAGTTTACTTTATTCGCTTCGCGTAGGGAATAGAGTAATCATTCGTAGCGTAAGCGTGGTGCTTGGGCTAGGAATACTCATAGATACCCCCTATCTGGCTGGATCGGTGTGTAGTAACGTGGGAAGTGACAATCTCATTGTTACCTTTGGAGCCCTCCTCCCGTTAGAAGGTTTGATAGGATTTAGGTACCCTAGTCAAGCATCCTCTGTGGTGTCTCTTTTCCATCAGTATTTCCCCTTAGACCAATAGTATCATAGCTTACCATAGGTTGGAACCAGACTGTCATCGTAGTTCTCTCTAATCGCTTATATCTTCACCACCTTGTAGTGCGGCCTAAGGGTAATAGTAAAGACTAGGTTAGTCATCGCACGCTTTCTCCTTGTGGATAAAACAAATACGATACTCTAGACTTATCTCCTGGGTGAAGTGCTTACCGATATCCGTGCGTTTGCGGATTGAAGTAGTAAGCCTATAGATTAAGCATGGTGCTTAGGCTATGGATTACCTATGGATACAGCTAGGCCTCTGGATAGATTGTGGTAGGTGGCAAGTGGTGACAGCCTTGTCCATCCTTTGTATTCCACCAAGATAGGTCTAGTTATTAACATAGGGCTCAGGCAGACCTTGTCTATTTAACTCTCCTAGTTGGTAGGTGGGCTATGCCCTGAAGTACTATCGCATTTCTCCTAGTTATTTATTTATCTTAGTTAATAGAAAGATATATCACTCACTCTCCCACCTAGCTATCTCTGGTTAGCTTGTTAGTAGTAGTTAGTTTAGGTAGTTTACATTCATCCTTCACTATCATCCACCTACCTAGGATCAACCATAGCCTAGCCTTAGCAAATCCTAGTTCAATTATAAATTCTAGCCTTCTGCCTTCCTGTGGGAAAATATAAATTTGACACTCGGTACTCGCCGAGCGAAGTGCTATGTGATAGTTCTGTGCACTTGTAGAATCCTCCAATAGACATTAAAAAGTATCAACAGCGTTCATCTCTGGCATGACCAACGAAGCACTCGTCCACGAGCTCAGGCGCTGCAAACCGCGGACGACGTGGGAGTTGCCTGACCTCATGACAAGCCACGCCTCTAGCAAGGAGGCCATTCATGCAATCTTCTACAAGTATAAGGGTAAGGCTCAAGCCAAGCCTGTGGATGAGGCTAAGGACCACAATGGTAAGGAAAGGACAGAAGGATAGCTAGGGGCACCGTGACAACAAGTTCATCACGGTGGTCGATAGGATCCATAGGTAGAAGACTAGCAAACTCAAGCATGTCAGTTTTGACAAGATAGTCAAGATGCCATGCCACAACCATGGCTATCAAGTCAAGCACACCCTTGAGGAGTGTGACCTCATCAAGCGCTACTTCAACGACGACTACAAGGCAACCAGTGCGGGCGCACCGTCTGGATCCATCGGTAATGAGGAGAAAAGGGATGCGTATCCTGACCCAAAAGGGTGCCTCATGATCTTTGGTAGACCAGTGGCTTATGAGTCCAAACGTTAGTAGAAGCTCATAGCTAGGGAGGTCAATGTGGCCGCCGTGGGTGAAGCTATTCTAGCCTCCCTAAAATGGTTAGAAACCGCGATCACTTTTGATAGAAAGGATCACCCCAACCACATTCCGCAACCAGGGTGCTTCCCCCTTGTCATTGACCCGATCATCATAAGACCTGCCTGTCTCGAGTCCTCATGGATGGTGGGAGCAGCCTCAACCTCCTCTATGTGAGACTTATGACACCATGAGGCTTTCACAGGCAGCGATACGACCATCCGGTGCTCTGTTCCACATAGTCATACCCAGGCTCCAGGCCATCCCCCTCGGGCAGGTTAAATTATCATGACGTTTGGAGGTCGAGCCAACTTCCGCATAGAAACACTCACCTTCAAAATAATAGACTTCCCTGATGCCTACCACGCCATCCTGAGCTGACCATGCTATGCCAAGTTCATGCTCATCCCCAACTATACCTACCTCAAGCTTAAGATGTCCGGTCCCCATGGGATAATCACCATAGGAGGTGACCTTCAGCAGGGCCACCTCTATGAATGAGAGAACTATGACATCGCAATGGGTCCATGCCAACCCTTGGAGCCTCGACTCACTGGGGTGACGATGACTCGCGGCGTGCCAGAGTCAAGTCCCGAAGGGCAACCCCTGGGGCTAGGTCCAAATAGGACTTCCCTATGTGGTAGGGAAGCACGCAGAGGTCATGCTCGACGACCTCAATCGTAGCATCCAATGAGGCAGGTAACGACCCAACGTGAGAATGACGAGATTGATGAGCTCCACAGGGCTCGCGACATAGTGCATTCCTCGATTCAATGAGCCACCCATTCTAGGCTGTAACGGAACCACCCAAATTATAAGAGCACAAGTACAAAAACAATCACCAAAGTGATCAAATTGCCATACTTAAACCCATATAACTCTGATAGTCCAACAAAATCATGAGGGATTTCAGACCAACCAACATACAAGCCAAGATCATAGTGATTCAACATAACAACATACATCAGAGTTCAACAGAGTTATTACAACTCAAGTTCAAAAGTAGCGGAAGCAAAGTAGTTTGAAACTAACATCACCGTTATTTCAAATACATGCTAGTACCAAGGTCAATTCCAACAAAAGCATTATAGACAAGGTAACTAAGAACGATCATGCCCATGATCTTACTCCACCACTATGGCAGGAGTCATCCAAATCTTGTAGTAGCCATGATACATCACAACCTGCAACAAGTGGGAATAAACCCTGAGTACGAGAATGTACTCAGCTAGACTTACCCATCATAAACCAGAAATAAAGTGACACCAAGAAGCATGCAAGGCTATGTAAGTGGGGCTAGCTTGACCACATTTTTCATAAAGCTTAGTGCAGATAAGTAACCATTTATTGCTTAAGCATCAAGTTAATAATCATTAACCTATCATCTAGAATAGCACCTCAACTATAGCAATCACTTGATTAAGGAGCAAACATTAATAACCATATCAGGTTTAACAAGACATCATCAATATCATCATTACTGAACCATCAAGTTAATTAGTGTGACTACAATGGAGATATTCCCATCAAGTTTCTCACTAACTGGGAGAGACGGTGATTCGAATCGACTGCTACCCAGCTGGGGAATTATTCCTAACACAAACCCATGACTTTCTCCATCAAGGAGCATTAGGTCACCTTTGGTACAACTCAGGAACCAACTTCGTGGGTTCGATTAGCGCCATGCTCCTACGGCTGCCACTCTGCCAGGACATTCAGGAATTATAACACTTGCCCTTGGACTCACGCCAATGGCCCCCCGCACATCCTTACTTCCTCTAGAGTGTGCACTTTTTACTTGTCAACTCTCGGCCTGAGTTGAGCTACTCGGCTTCACCATTCTTGCACCCCCATTGTAAGAACTTTAGAGCATTCGAGTAACATGCACTCAATCATCTCTGAGACTGGACGTAGGGCTCTAGCTTGAACTAGTATAAATCCTCACGTCTTTTGGATGTTACCATCGTCTTCCTAGAGTAGCGCGACAATCGTATAAATTTACTAGTCTGGTTTACAAAACATCGACGCCAACTAACCACGATCGATGAATAGTTGCCTAACTTTTTGTGCCCATAATAGGATAGTCCAGCCACCTTAGAAATGACATGGCCGAACTATAGTAGTGTTGTCCGGCTAGCCCTATGTCTCACACATGAAATATCAAGAGCCAAGGGACACTCGCTACCACTAGAGTGTACAATTTGTGTGTCTATAGATCTAATACAAATAGGAATACCACCCAAGGTACTATGGTGTGCCCCGCAACCTTATCGAGTTTGTTGTTACTAGCACATGACTTCATGTTAGAGGCAAACATTCCATGCACGGTATGTACAAGCACTTACACTGCTATGGCATTGTGGACCATAGACTCAGTCTTATGCACCCATAGCATGATCCTGCATGAACTCCCTCCCCACTACGCGTTCCAATATTCCCCATCACAGTACTACTTCTTCAAAATCACGCCCACTATACGGTCAAACGCTTTCCATCTCTCTAGCTCTGTTTCTCTATAAGTATTATCTACCTAAACCATGGCTACTATTTATGCTAGTCAAAATTTCTCAAGATTGATCAACCATTTATGTTTCCAAATAAATTTATTATGAAAATATATTATGTGATTCATTTAATGGTAACTAACTTGTACATTTTATGTTTCCAAATAAATATATTATGAACATATATCATATGATTAAATTGATGGTAGCTACCTTGTATCATAAATTTTAGTAGCCTTCCTGTATGTTTGCTCATAGTTCAAAGCATTTGACATTTTAATAAATTGAGAGTTGCATTGATTATGGGGCGGCAAGAGTTTTGTGTGTTCGCGTGTTTGGTGACTAAACATTCAGGGAAAAAGGTGTGTAGGTATTGGTTTTGGTCCTAATAGTACAAAGTAACAAGTTTAACCATAGAGCAACCAACCACGATCGATGAATAGTTGCCGAACATTTTATGCCCATGATAGGATAGTCTGGCCACCTTAGAAATGACAAGGCCGGACTCTATTAGTGTACAATTTGTGTGTCTATAGATCTTATACAAATAGGAATACCACCCAAGGGACAATGGTGTGCCCCGCAACCTTATCGAGTTTGTCGTTATTAGCATATGACTTCATGTTAGAGGCAAACATTCTGTGCACGATATGTACAAGTACATATACAACTATGACATTGTGGCTTTAGACTCAGTCTTATTTACCCATAGCATGATCCTACACCAACCACAAAATATCAAGAGACAAGGGACAGTCGCTGCCACTAGATTAGACATAACTCTGAGATTACTCTAGGTACAAGGACTAACACTAAGATTAGACTTAGTACAGCTGCAAGCAAGTTTGTTTTGTTGGCTGCATCCAAATAGTTGTAGTTACCTCCTGCATGAAGTGGTAAGCATAGCACCACCAAGTCTACTACCAGGAGTTGTACTTACAAGCAATGCTAACCAACATTACATTAACTTCCAAATTATCCAATCTAAAAAATAAATGACTATAGCTTGAGCTAAGATAATGACATGCAAGACATCAAATGCACTTTGCCTCATCTTCTTATCAGGTGGTGCAGGTTCAAGTGGTGGTGGTGGTCTGAGAACATCCTGACAACCATAGAAGGCTGCATAAGCTTCTTGTTCCGACTGGTATTTTTTGTAGCAGGCTCCCTTAAAGTGATCCACTTCAGCATGTGCATCATGCTAGTTGGAGTAGACACCAGGGGTCCGACCATGATGCACAACATACCACGTCATAGCTTGCTAAGCTATCAAATATATTAGATTATATTAGAAAGAAAAATTCAAAGTTATTTGTTAGCTGCAGATAAAAATAAGTAGCAAGAAACACATCACTGGCAAAGAGACATGTATGTGCTCAGTTCATTGGTTAATTAATGAACTAGTTTGCAGCAAGAAATTCACCCATTTAATCATGAAACATGATTTAAAGTAACACATAATGTTACTCCAAATTACCTCTTCTATTAATAAAAATAATTTAAAGTAACATATCTATACTATTATAAAAAATAAAAAAAACTCCTAAATTTTGGTTTAATTACTGGACCCCATTATTATTTAAATAATTTCTAAATCTTCATCTGCATATATACTATTATACAAAAAAAATATTAGTGTATGAGATAATTAATAAACTAGTTTATATCAAGGAAACTATATAAATTAGGTAAATGCAAGTTAATATTAATGAGATAAACAAATACATCAAAACATGTAATAATACCAAATCTGGTTTACCAGGGCGTGGAGGAAGCTTGTTGGTGTGCCGAGGAGATGAGGAGGAGGATGCCAGGGGAAGGGGGTGGGGTGGGGGCAGAGGAACGGTGGTGCAGGGGATGGGGTGGGTGAGGAGTGGAACAACGGGCAAAGGCCGACATGGTGGTCCAGCGGGCAGAGGCAAGCCAGGGAGATTTGGAGCACCGGCGACGACAATGGTGATTGACGGTGACATGTCCTTACCTGCTCACGAATAGGGGCAATTCCGTCCAAGGGGTGCTAAAAATTTTGAAACGGAGCATAGGACTGTCCGGCCGAGCATAAAGTCAATAGGCGGACAAAGGGGGACAGCGATATTTCATAGTGTAACCTGGTAGGACAGTCTAGCCATCCATATTTTGATTGCGACGGACAAACTTCCTCGGTCACCCCTCGTATGTATTTTCAAGGGTGGTTGCTTACGTCAAAAGCCCCCTAAAATGTCTTTAGGGGCAGTTGCTTATGTCAGCTACCTCCAAAGATCATTTTCAGGGGTGGTTGACTAAAGAAAAGCACCCCTGAAGATCGTTGCCCTATATAGGCGTGCCTGGGAGAAAAATTTCTAAGTTCCTGGCGCGCTTGTTTGAAATTGCAGCGAAGCGCTGCCAAATTTTTTCCTTAGTGCCTGTTCATCTTCCCCGATGGTCCGTCTCTGCCTCTTGTGCCTCCTCACCGCCTCGTGGATGACAAAGACCTGCCGCCGGTGGTCTCCGGCGGTCCACCTCCTTCTTTCGAACCACCTTGCCGGCCTCCGACGGCAAAACCACCTCGCTGGCCTCCGTCTCCCAAACCACGTCGCTGGCCTCCTCCGCCCGGTGCTCCCTTGTTTGCTTCTATGCAGCTGGTGCTCCCCTGTCTCCTTTCGTGCGGCCAGCACTCCCGTGTCCTCTTCCTCGCTTCGGTGCTCTACCGCCATGCAGGAGCTTGCTCGATGTCGTCTTGCCCGGCGCTCCCCCGTCTTCGTCCACTCCAGCGACAGCGCGCCTTGGTTGGACCACGACCGCACATGCCTCCTCTTCCTTGGAGCCATCAGCCACTGCCAGCCTTTCCCAAAAGGTTGTTCTTTCTATCTTATTAGATAAGAAGTGCTAGATTACATTTAGTGTTTACAAATGTACCAAAGGTTGATTTTTCTATATGCATGAGTAGGGGATAAATGATATGAAGCATAGAAATGTATTAAGTATGTAAACTTTCTGATTTTTATTGCTTGCAAAACACACCTTTTATATATATTAAACATGTGTACAAGCCGTGTTAGTTTTGGTTCAGTAGATGTAATTATATTGAATTGAATGTTAATCTTGGTTCCTATTTTGATATGAAGTATAGTTTTTATAAATGTTTTACTAAATGTTGAATGCTTGCTACATAAAAAAGGGAATTCTAACAATATGCCCTTCCATCATGACTTAGATAAATTCGTCCACATTCCATAGTGATGGATAAAGAAACAACAACAAATGAAGTAGATAAGTTGGAGTGGTTGTCAGACGATGACGGCAACGACACATCGTTGACCTTATTGGAAGAAGCTTCGGATCCTAGTCCTAGGCCTGACCGTAGGGCTATCAGTGCCAAACTTGAGGACCTAGAATATGATCTGACCAAGGATGTAAGTGTATACTTGCTATCAGTTGACCACATTTATTTTTCACATAAGTGTGTGAGCATTTTCCTTATTTTTTTATATCTATAGGTGCATGTGTCTACCCATATGCCTAGGCAAACCATAGAGCAAGCACAAACACAGATAGATATTATAGTTACATCATCCGCTCCTTAGAGAGAAATAGAAGCGAGGGCAAAGAACGTGGAACAAGTTCCCTAAAGGACAGACTATTGTTGTAGAAGAGGTTAGCCCTATCAGCGAGCCCATACAACCTGATGGCGTATGCTCCCGCTTTGCAAGCGCTATAGGAGCAGCGGCCCGGGACATTTTGGATTGCTCAATACAGCATTGGAACAATGTGCCCGCTAGTGAGAAGACCAAGATATGGATCAAGATGATTGGGGCATTTAGTTTCCCTCTTGATTCGGAAGAGCTCATCAAGAAGTTGGCAATGAAACAGGCAGCAAAAAGTTTTAGAGGTTTAAATACAAGTTTTTGACTGAAGGGTCGTATGCTGTTCAAGGAGTTTGGGAAGATCAAACCTGATGAATGGCAAAAGTTTTGTGAACAAAAGTCCACACCTGAGGCCTTAGCCTTGAGTGTCTTGAACAATGAGCACACGAAGAAGAACATTCACCCTCACCATCTCGGCTCGGCTGGATATGGCCAGAAGGTTGAAAAGTGGAGAGCAGAGGCTGAGGCTGCTAGGGAAGCTGGTGTTTCATATAAATATGAGGGCTTAGAAGAACGCACATTGAACTAGGTTAGAGCTAGGGAAGTTAAGGACAAAGAAAGTGGGCAATTAGTAATCCCAAATGCACGTACCGAAGGGCTTACTCTATGATCATGGCTCGGAGTATGCAACACATCCCAAGTTTGAGTCCCTTCGCCTGAAATGTCTGTATCCCTTCTTTTCGTACTTTGGGTACGACACAATTAATGTTGACTTGTAATTTGTTATGTACAATTACTTTGTTGATCATGTGTGTATAACTAGTGCACTACCGTGTATTTATGAAGTTAATTTGAATCATTTGCAATCGGGTATGAAATTTGGTGGGAAAACACGATTTCAAATTTGGTAGGAAATTTCAAATTCAAAAATTTGAAACTAATTTTTAGAGGCGGTTGATTACACTATCCCTGAAAATACATTTTTAGAGGCGGTTGCATTGCCACAACTATCCTTGAAAAAACATTTTTAGGGACGGTTGCATTGCAGCAGCAGCACCTGGTAATGCATTTTCAGGGGCAGTTTGTTTATTGGAATCGCCCCTGAAAAAGAATTTTTAGAGGCGCTTTGCCTACTGCAACCACCCCTAAAAATTCATTTTCTAAGGCGGTTCAGAGGTGGAGATCCTAACAGAATTGCCCTAAGAAATGCATTTTCAGGGGCGGTTAAATGCTCATCTCATTACAATCGGTGGCATTGTAGCGATTGCGCAAACCGCCCCTAAAAACCTATTTTACCCGCGCTCTAAAGATGTTTTCTATAGTAGTGTTTTTATAGTGTGGAGAGGCATTGTAGGCAGCCAAGGGAGGTCGGTGGCCCCCCTAGGGCGTCGAGCGGCGCCTAGGGGCGTCGGCCGGCCCTTGGATCCACCGCCTGTTGATCGTAGTGCCTTGGTTGCTCCTCAAAGGCGGTGGCTTGGGCAGGTAAGGCAGTTGTTCAGGCAGTAAGGCAGTTTGGAGGTCGGTTGGAGGCCTCCAATCTATGATGGTGGACCCATGGATCCAAGGCCACTCCATCTCCACCTTTGGATCAAACCTACATTGGATCATTGGTGGAGAAGGCTTGGAGGACAAGTGGAACTCGGTGAATTATAAAGCAAAATCAACACATGTGATGATGTTTTACCTCACTTTTCTTAGCTTTTGAGTGAAATGTTGATGGTCAAAATGGGTGTTAGTGACCGTCAATAGCAGGCCCCTATGCGTCCCTATGCTTTGCTAAATGCATAATGAACTATGGTTATCTATTGCACCAATATGTTACTATGTGACTAGATCAACCATGAGTTACCTATTTGAGCTACCACACCTTGATGATGCCACAACACTCAACTATTGCTTGGATTTCTTTATTAATCCATGCTTAATATGCTTAGATCTTAGAGTCGAGCTAATGATGGGTTTCTCATTACTCACGCGATGATAGGCATGTTTGTCCACTAAGCAACATTAATGGAGAATAATCTAAAACTTGACCAATGATGAACATTTGGTGTTGAATGGTCAGCGAGGGGTTGGGTCATGGCAAGAAGAGGATGATTCTTGAATGACATATCTCACTAACCGATTAAGAACCGTGTATCCGTGGTAGCGAGTTACGAACATAAAATTGTATAGACCACTTGTCATTTATGGGAGTGACAAGCCAAGTAACTAATTGCGACTATTTTGTTCGCAAAACTGGCAAGAAGCTAGTGCCGGTTAGATGGTGGTGACTTTAATTAGGAACTAGTCGAACCTTTTGTGAAAACCTTGGCTAGATTAGGGAAAGGTAGAGACAACGAGGTATCCCTTTTGTACTGATGGGTCTTATGCGCGATATCCCTTGTTTCTGGTGGCGTTAACTTGTACCCCTCTACAGAGTGTTTATTTGAAGGCAATAAGTTCTAACTTCTAGATGTGGACTAGAGTTGGTTGGGATTTTAGGACTCATGGAAGATCGAGTTCCAACTTGCTAAATGCTCATTTGTTTTACCTATGCTATGCTTGCAATGCTATGTGTTAGGACCCACTTGTTATTTATGACTCCAAAAGCTTTCATGCAAAACTAAGTATTCCTTGCTACTACCTAAATGCATAATCCTTATTTATTATATTGGGTAAGTCCTGTGGAGTACATTTGAGTACTCACCCTGTATGACCTTGAGTTTCGTAGGTATCATAACTCCTATACATGGTTTCTTCTACACTCCCGAGTTCCCGCTAGATCAGGAGTGGTGAAGGAGCTCATGTTTCATAGATGTGTGGATCTGGCACACCCATGCATCAGTTATCATAAATAATGTTATTTTGAAAGACTTTCACTAGAACTTCGATGGTAGAATGTGATGTGTGACTCATGCTATGAACTATGTTTGTGAACCATGGTTTGTAAACCTAAGTACTTGAACTTGTATTGTAACCTATGCATGGCTGTGATGTATTCTCTCTTTAACTGATCCTAGATGAAGGTTGGTGTGTTGTACATCTTATGGGAGGCGTACCAGGATGACCAATTAAGGGATGTATCCAATTTAATAGCCCCTGGTGGACTATCATCTTGGGTACTCACTTAAGAGGGCGTTGATCCTGACACTACATCCCTGGGATGATCCCATAGAAGGGGACCCCGCTCTTAGAGGATGTTGAGGCTACTACCACCATCCATGAGCACCTTCATTAGGTGGGTGCAGCCAACAATAGGATTGACAACGAGTGGGAAATGTCTAGGGCTTGGAACTTGGTCGGGGTAGTCATGACGGTCGTTAGTGATCAACATCTCCAACCATCGTAGGCACTAGAGTTGCATCGACCCAACCATGTTCACCTCCTAGAGGGTGAGCTTCTACTGCCGCCAGCACTCAGGGGCCTCCTCTCCCTTGAATATAATTCAGCACATTCCTGCCCTTTGTCAAGGCATAGGGTCTTAGAGCGTTGTCGCTGACGATGCGGGGCGCTTGATCAAGCAACTGCCTAGGAGGGGACCCATGGGCACCTCCCTCATAGGTGACGGCCCTTGGGTGCTCCTAGCGGCGGTTGATGTGATAGGCCAGAGTTGTGGTGGGCATCAGACCGCCTTGCACTAGCGTCAACAGCGATCGCACAGACTAGAGCCCCTCGGCATGGGTGGATCTTACAGTGGCCCTTTGGAGGCTGCGAAGAGGGCGACGTTGGGTGCCCATCGTCCCAGCTGGCGGCCTCCTTGGGGAGGTGGAGCTTACCATAGCAGTCGGTGATGTAGGCCAGGATCCCAAAGTTGAGGACCTGGCCTAGGACAGAGGTGGTGTCCACGACTGAGATCTCGCTAGGGAGGCGGACATCGCCTTCTGGGGCGATGCTGCTTGCTCCGGCGACGAGGTGAGTAACTCTGACCACCGTGGAGCCGAAATCACACTTCATGCGCTCCCCTACTTGGCGTGCTAGATGTCACGGGTTCATAACCGTGACAAGCATCGTTGTTGTCGGATGTCGAAAGTGTGGGTCTCCGGTGGTTCGGGCACTCAAGAACACAAGAGAGACACAACGGTTTATCCTAGTTCAGGCTGTCGAGGCCCTACATCTAGTAGTGAGGAGTTCCTCATATTCAGGAGCACCTAAATCGGGGAGGGGGGGTCAAAATGAAGGAGAATGAGAATTTGGCAGGAGATTGCTCGGTGTTATCCTATGGCTCGTTAGTGGTGAAGTTTCTTCCCCGGCGAGTGAGGGATCGGCCCTCTCTCACTGGGTTGCCGTGGGGAGGAACACTCTGCTATTCCTCTTGGAGTGTCTAATCAGTCAACTGAACTCTGCTTGTCCAACCCCCTTCTCTATGGGAGCCAATCTTCCCTTTATATTGCCAGGGAGGTCGTGTACAAGGCGGTTTG